>JAWWEW010000036.1:6279308-6398458 GCA_035583185.1 Anabacerthia variegaticeps
TTCTTTCTTTCTTTCTTTCTTTCTTTCTTTCTTTCTTTCTTTCTTTCTTTCTTTTTCTTTCTTTCTTTCTTTCTTTCCTTCCTTCCTTCCTTCCTTCCTTCCTTCTTCCTTTCCTTTCTTTCTTTCTTCCTTTCCTTTCTTTCCTTTCCATTTTTCTTTGCGTCTTTCCTTCCTTCTTCTTTCTCTTTCATTCTTTCGTCTGTCTTACCCTAGTTTCTGTTTTAATATCTGTCTTTCTCTGAGACTTGGTTCACACAGAAATTTGATTGCTGAATTCGTTAGATTCGTTAATTTCGGTTCAAATATCGGTTGCAAAATAATGCTGATAATCGCCGTGGTCGGAGTAATGACGAGGATGACTGTAATTATAAGAACAGTAGTCATCGATAACGGTCTCAAATTAAAGGCCAGAAAATTCTCGTTTTTCCCGGGACCCACAGGAACTTCAGGCTTTTTCACCTGCCAAGATCTCCCCGATTTCCTCTTTATTTCCAGCCTTACAACGAATCCGTAAATGTCCGCGCCTCCCGTTAGTGGAACCCCTACGAATCACCACTGTTTGCGCAGCAGCATCTCCGCCAGCGAGGCAGCGCCAGCCTTTTCCGTGCCGCTCGGGCGGTGCTGCCGCGGCGGGCAGGGGCAGCGGGGCCGCGCCGTTCCCCCTCCCTCCGCCGCCAGGCTGTTCGTGCGGGGAGCGTGCGGGGACACCGCGTGTGCGGCTCTGTGCCCCGGCCCCGGATCGCCGCCGTTGCACTCCCGAGAGTTATTTGCTGCCCCACGACCCAGCGGGGAGCCGGGGCTGCCGTGCCAAGGCCGAGCCGCGCCGTGCGGGGCCGCCCCCAGCTCCCCTGCACAGTCTGCGCCCCCCCCCGCAGCCCGGGCTCGCCGGGGGCCCGCCGGGGTACAGAGATTGGGGGGCGGGAGGGCCGGCAGGGCCGGGCAAGGGCCGGGGAAGCGGGCAGAAAGGAGGGATCGCTGGAGGGACGAGAGGAGAGATGCTGGTGGCGGGGTGAGTGCGAAGGGCGGACGGAGGGAAAGCGGAGGGCAGTGCGGCTGCGTCCCGGCCGATCCCTGGGGCGCAGGGAGAGCCCCTCAGGACCGCGGCGCACCTGCAGCACAGTCTGGGCTCGGGGTGTGCGGGGGAACCCGGACACCTCCGCTGCAACAGGGCCCTGTCTCGGTGTGAGCACGGCCCAGGCACTGGTGCGGAGTGCGAGTGTCCGTGTCCGGGTACACCTGGCCCGGCCCGTGGGAAGTGGTGCCGGCGGGGACACCCCTGCGAGGCAGGACGGAGGTAGCGGCCAGCGGTGTCCACCCTCGCCTCACCTTAAAGGTCTGGGGGGTTGCGCGGTGTGAGGCCGAACGGGGAGGGGGCTGCTGCGGATACCTGCAGGGGGAAGCCTGGCCGGGGCCAGGGAAGGTGGTGGAGCGGCAGGGACCACCAGTGCTCGGGTCCGGTGGCCGCCCCGGGACTTGGGGGATGCCATCTGCGGGGACGGGCCAGTCACTGCCACGCGTTAATTTACTCGGTGCCGCCACGGCCTTTTGCGCCTCTGAGCTCGAGAGTTTCGGGGCGAAGGAGATGTGAGTCCGCGGAGAATCAGGGGAAACGGGGAGAGGTGTCCCTGCCCTTCTTCCCCATCGAGCTCTCGACGTTTTCGCACGGCGGAGCTGTTCCCTGCAGAGAGGCGGCGGGACAACCCCGTCCTCTTCTCCCACCTGCTCGGGCGAGGTGTGAGCTGCGAGGAGCAGAACCTCCGGGCTCGATACAAACACACCCCCGGCCCCTGGACGAGAGCAGCGCCAGGGTTAGAGCAGTGTGGCTAACGGAGGGGTTAGCAACCCCTCGTCGAGACAGGATGCGTTTTGCAGAGCTCCGGTGATGCGGAGCGGCCGGGGAATGGGACAGCCGTCCGCGGCGCTGGGCGAGACGCCTGTCAAACGAGGCCTTTGGGTTTCGACCCTTTTGGGGGTGCAGGAAAGGGAACGACCCCGCTTGCTGCACAGAGCCGTGCAACACTCTCCTTCGGGTGGGTTCTGTCCCTGCGGGGCTCCCGTCGCGGGACAGCTGGGGCTGGTTTTCCCCTCCATGGTCTCAGCTCCGCCCGGCGATGCTTACGCGTGTGGGAACCCCACGAGGGCTGCTAGGTCCCGCATGGGATGTGGAAACGGGGCGGCGAGGTCCTCTCTCCGGGCTTTGGGGTTTCGGGGCTGCAGCCCCGCGGTCTGGCGGGGACCCGCTCCGCTGCCGCCCGGGGGTCAACGATTCCCGGCGGGTCCCCCATTCCCGGTAGACACCGCTCAACCCCGGCGCCGCCGGCCAGGTGGACAGGCCGAGGGGCCGGTCCGCGCCCGGGCTGCCCCATCGTGGCGCCACTTAGCTGGAGCTTTACGTAAGGAGCGGGGAAGGAGAAAGGGATAAACCTGGGAAACAGTGCGGACAGTTCAGGCACGGACAACAAACTCGAGCTCTCCGATTCTGCTGGGGCGTTGGATTCGGGTCTTTTCTTAGATTTGCAGTGGATAATATTTTCTTTTCTGCTGGGGCAGAGGCTGTCCGGAGCCGGGCACACCCCGAGGAAAGGACGGGTTCCCCGCGTCCCGTTCTCATCAGCCCTTGAGTTCCCGGAGGTGGCTTGGAGTTCGCACCCGCGGCTCCTCGCGTTCGTCTTGTACTGCCCCGAGGTGCCCAAACGAAATCCCTTCCCCTCCCCTTTGTCTTGCCGCCAGGTGAGCAGCACGGGTCAGCACCTGGACGGTCTTCTCCCTGCCGTGTCCCTGAGCTCGGGACAGGAGCTGCCCCGGCCGGGAACCGCGCTGGCAGCAGCAGCATAGAAACAAAACACTGATCGTGTCACGCTCTGCCCTTATGTCGTTAGCTGCAGAAACATATGCTCAAATATGTAAGAGTAGTCTAGATTTTTCTCTGCAAATATTTTTACCACATCCAAAGATAATATTTCAACAGAAGAATCAAGCCCCGCAGGCTACAGACAGGGCAGCTATATATAACCCGCTTGCTCACTCCGGCTCTCCGCGCATCGCTCGGGTTATGCAACCCCCATCGCGGTGGTAGCCACCGGCGCGCCCCACGGCTCCGCCCGCCCCGTCGGGGCATTTCCCCGGCACCTCAGTGCAGCCACCCGCCCGGACGGACCGGCACCGGGGCTCGGACCGGGACTGGTACTGGTACTGGAGCCGGGTCAGGCCCGGCGGGGCGGGCGCGTCGCCTTGCCCCGCTTCGATGCGGAGGAAGGGCCCGGGGAACGCCGCTGCGCTCCGAGGGGCCGGTACCGAGCGGTGAGTAGCGCCTCGTCCTCGCCGGGGCGGGGACGCGGACCGGGGCAGGGCCCGGCCCAGGCGAGCCGTGCAGGTGCTGCCGAAGGAGCGGGCTCTCACGCCGGGCTGGGCAGGAGCTCGCCTGCCGCCCCGCTCGTTGCTTTCCGTTTTCTCCGCTTTTTTGGGGGAGAGGAAGCGCTCGAACGCCGACGGGTTCTTTGAGGGTTTGGTGACCATGGGCTGGGGAGATCTTATCCCACTCCGATGAAGCGGCCGGCGGAACCTGTGCCCTCAGCGCACCCCGACGTGCCCAGACCCCTCCTGCTGCGGCGGCTCGGACTGCGAGTCACCGAGCCCCCGCGGCCACCCGTAGCCCCGCGATGGATGCGAGCTGAAAGAAGGGAGCAATCCCTTCTCTCGGTGCCGGACATCCGCAGCGTGAAGCCGGGCTCGGCTCGGCTCTTCCCTTCCCGTCGGCCGGCTCCCGGAGCCGTGATTGACACCGCCGGCCTCTCCGCCCGCCCCGCAGCACATCCCATCCCTCCCCGGCGGCCGCTCGCCGTGCCCGGGAGGCGGGGAAGGGCCTCCCCAGCCCTTTGACACCGTCTCGGCAGGAGTTTCACTTCGCTTTCGCCGCCGCCGCCGCCACTTCTGCAGGCAAACACCCCCGGCTTCCATGTGACGCCTCCCAGCCACTGAATGGGGGAAAGCGCCTATAAGGGAGACACTTTCCCTACGTGCAGGAGAAAAGGAGGGAACGGGGGGGGGGGGCAGAAGCAGGAGGTGGTGGCTGGGGGAAGGGAAGAGAGAAAGTAAATTAATAAATCTCAGGGAACGAACTTGGGGGGAGAGAAGTTGGGACCCCGGGGAAGAAATTCGGGGAATTATTTATTTGTTTCCCCCCGGTCCCCTCTCGCCGACAGAGCCCGGTTCGCCGTTGCGGGGCTCGGTGCTGGCTACAAAGGGCTCGGGGGAAGTTTCTTGCTCCCCAACGCCCTTCCCGGGGGGGACAGAGGCTTTGGGTTGTTTTGCTGTTGGATTTTTTTTTTAAGTTTCCCTTCCCCCCTGTCTGGAAGGAGGGGGGTCTCATTCGCACCTCCCTGGATGGTGCCGTAGAAAGGAGGGGAGTGAGGGGGTGGGAGGGGGGGGCTCGTGGTGGGAGGCTGCCGCGGCTGCCGCTCCTGCATTGGTGTCTCCCCTATGGACGAAAACAGCCCTCTGTCTCCCAAGGCAAATGCTTTCAGTATCGCCTCTCTGATTTCAGTCGCCGCCGCCGCCGAGCAAGCAGGGAAGGGAGCGCTGGAGGAGCGCTGCGGCGGCCGCAGCGCGCCCGCCCGCCCCGGCTGCCGCCCGCAGAAGATGCACTTCAGCACCGTCACCAGGGACATGGAAGGTGAGCGGCGCGCTCGGCCCCGCAGGGCTGCGGGGACGGCACCATCGGCCACCGCGTATCGGAGGGTTTTCGGGCGGCCCGGGCCGGCAGCCGTGCCCGGGGCAGCGCACAGAACGCGGCCTTGCCCGGGGAGCCGCTTGGAGGGGTCTTTGCCGTTCCCCCCGCGCTCCTGGGCCTCTGCAGGCCTCCTTGGAGAATTAGGCTCTGCCCGTGGCCCGGTGGCGGCTTTCGACGGCTCCGCCGCTGGCACCACCGTCTTCTCGGAGCTGCTGGAGCATCCTCCGACAGCGCCGGCCGTGCCCGGGGCAGCGGCAGGCCGGGGCTCGGCTCCCGACGGCTCTGCAGCCCCTGTCCGGCCTGGGGGCTGCGTCGGATATAACGTGAGAGACCCCGGGACCTCCAGGAGCCTTCCAACAGCGGAGGGGATCCGAAGGAGCCGGCCGTTCCCCGGGGCGGCCTGTCAAGCGCCGCAGGGCCCGCTCGGGCCGAGGGCTGAGCGGCCGGCCGTCCCAGCGCGAGCCCGGAGCTTTGCTCCGGTCCCCGTCTGTTCCCCCTCTATTGCCCGGGGATGGAAGGAGTGGGGGATTGCTAAATCAGGTCCGCCTTCCCCTGTCAGTCGTGGCTCCGCGGCCCCAGAGCGAGGGACGTTACCTGCAGCAGAGTAGCTACATGGAAATAAGAACCGGTTTCTTTCTTTGAGTTCCCCCACTTCTCTCTCTTTTTTTTTTTTTTTTCTGGAGGGGGTGACGGAGGGAGTTTGCTTTGTCCCAAATGGTGTGCGGCGAGGGAGGCCTGCAGAGATAGATAGCACGGGCTTTGCACCGCCGCGGCTCTTGGCAGATCTCTCGGGTTTGCAAAGAAAAAAAAAATAGAAGAAAAAAAGGAGGAAAAAAAAAAAAGCCCAGGCAGGCAGGCTGCGGGAGCAGCGAGCTCCCCGCCTGCCCCGGGGGGAGCGGGGCTGGGGCCAAGCAAAGCGGAAAGGGGGAGGCGCCCCGCTGGGCTGGGCGCGGGGCAGGAGAGGAGGCGGAGGGCACCCCGCGCAGCCGGCGCGGAGGCGGGGGCCGCGCGGAGCGGCGCGGAGCTGGGGGGAAAGCGGGAGCCGGAGCGGAGCCCTGACCGCCTGTTTTTGGAATGATTTCAGCTATCTCCAGTCCCTGGCTCACCCAGCTGTCCCATTTTTGCGATGTTGCAGCTTTCACGGCCAACAGCCTGAGCAGCCTGAACGCCTCCGGGGGGTACCACCTCTCCCCCTCCCCGGGGGACCCGTACGGACAGCATGAGCCGCCGCACTACGAGCCCTGCACGGCTCAGCAGCACCCGCACCCGCCGCCCCAGCCCCAGCACGGCTACCCCTTCGGCGGGGCGGCAGCGGCGGCCGGGACCAACCCGCCGCCCCCAGGCCCCGAGCAGCCCGAGGGCGCAGGGGGAGCCGCCGCGGGGCCGGCCGCCGTCTCGGGCTGCTCCGCGGGGGCGGCCACCGCGGCCAAGGCGCCGGTGAAGAAGAACCCGAAGGTGGCCAACGTGAGCGTCCAGCTAGAGATGAAGGCGCTGTGGGACGAGTTCAACCAGCTGGGCACCGAGATGATCGTCACCAAGGCAGGCAGGTCAGTGCGGAACTCCCGAGTGGACCCGGCTCTCCAGCAGCTCCCTCCGGCCCCGGGCGCTCAGGCCAGCCGGGCCGGGAGGTTGAATTCGCAGTCTGGGGGAAAACTGAGGCTGCCAAAGGGCGAGTGGCGGAGCGGTCCAGCCCAGGGGTGGCCGTCATTTGATCCTAGTGCTTCTCTCGGGGCGAAATCTGCGAGCTCTTGCGGCCCGAAGGCCTCGGGTGCTGCGGGGAAAATGCGCTGCTCCTGCGGGCTGGCGGCGAAGGCGTGCGGAGCACGGCGGGCAGGGCACTGGTTTTCAGCCCCGCTGGAAAAGGCGCTGTGCTCCTCCGGGCACCTTCGGCTGCCGCTGACCCCACACGGGACTCAACCCGTGCTTGCGGAGGACAGTGCGTGCTCCCGGGGCGGACAGCAGCGGCACGGGGGAACGAAAAAACGAGCACACAAACAGTGCAATACCTGCCAAATTATTTTTTTAGCACGGGCAGATCTTTTCCTTCCGCCGGGGACACGAACAGACCCTAATTCTGCACCTTAAAGCGTGTTCCAGGGCTGTTGCATTTCCCGATTAGCGAGTAACGATCCAGGTTGAGCCCGGCTCCTCTCGGCCCTGCTCCGGCCGCTGCGGCGCGGTTGAGGGGCCAGGACCCCGCTCCCGGCCAGGGAACAAAGGAAGCGACGGATGCGATCGCTTTAGAAACGAGCAAAACATGTGGAGGGGGGGAAAGAGAAGCCCCAATTACGGTTGTTAATTACTGCATTTAAGGGATCGCCGCGGCCACGGCGGCTCGGACAGAGCTGCGAAGCTTTCCCCGCCAGGCTCCGGGCAGAGCTGCCTTCGGGGGGAGCAAGCGTATTGTCCAGGCTCTGACTCTTCCCTTGGTTTAAAACGATCCGGCGGGGGGCGAGAAAAGAAAAACAAACAAATTAAGGAATTCCCCGGTGCTTGCTCTCAGTTGGCCCCGGGGCTGGCTGCGGCGGGATGGCCGGGGGAGCGGGTCGGACTGGGAAGGAGCGGTGACCGCAGCCGGCGCTCGCTCTCTCCCGCCAGCGGTTTTGAGGGTCCCGAAAGTGCCAAAAATGAAACATATTTAAATGTACGCAGATGTGTGTTTTTTTGTGGGTTTCTTTTTTTTTTTTTTTAATTAGCAATTGACTAAAACAAAACAATCACCGCGGTGCCCGGTGCAAAAGCAGCCGGTTCTCCGCTGCGGGACCCCGGGCGGGATTTCCCGCAGACGGTGCCTGCCCCGCTGTCTCCGGCCGCGGCCCCTGAGCCCGGCGCCGGGCTCGGCGTTGCTTTCCTTAGCGGAAAAGGTCGTTCAGACTCCAGGCGGAGGCTCTGCAAACAGGAGCTCTTCGATCTGACTTTCTCCGCTCTCCCAAAACAGCGGAAGGATTGCAAATACCCCGCTTCTAAAGGGTTCGGAGATTAACCAACTCGATTTGAATCAGGGGCTTTTCCCCCACTTTTCTTCGTTTATTTTGTGGCACTGAATCTCCAGACAGGCGAGTAAAAACAGGATAAAACGGAGAAAACCAGCAGGAAAAGGCTCAGGGAAGGCGCTGCAAAGCCTATTCTCTCCCAGCTTCTCTGGGTAGACCCTGCTGTTTGTCTAGATGGGTCTTATCATTTCAGGTTGTTTGTTTTAAAACTAAGTTTTAAAACAAGAAACACCGGAACTGGAGCTAATGGGGGCTTTTACACGTTTAAAAATAATAATAACAGAGGGAAAGACTGGAAATGTCCTTCAGAGTTTGCTAAAGCGTTATAGAGAGGGAGACGCAGCCGCCCGATCCTGATGCAGCCCGTCAGTACCAGAGCCGCGCTGCCCCCTCGCCCTCGCAGGCGGCCTTTCCCCCGCGGGGAGCAGCGGCACATAACCAAGAAAGCCCCGGGAAGACGCACAGCAGGTCCGGCCGTGCGCTCCCAGAGTGAGCTCAGGGGGACTCTCTATTGTCCGGGTTTGGTCGGGTTGTTTGTTCAGGGAGTGTTGAGAATTTGGTTTATCAACGGCTGCAAACCCCCTTTCCGAAATACTGCCCGCTGTCGCTCCCTTGGCTTCCTACTCTGTAGAACAAAATCGAAGCCATAACGAGCCCCGACGCCAGGGCACATCTTCGGCGTGTCCCGCCGTGGAGCCGCGGGCCGGGCCCTCTTCCCGGTGTGTGCAGATGGAGGAGGGAGGGACAGGCCCTTCCCTTAACCCACCGCTGATCTCATTTCTTCCGCAGACACTCGAAGGAATCGTGCCCTCCCTGAGCGTGGGATCCACGTTCTGGTTTAGCCTGGGGTCCCCGGGGGTCCTGCGCAGAGCAGAACAGGAAGGGGCAGCCCCGGGGGCCGACCTGCCCTGCCCGGGAGCCCTGGGCTCCTTTCCGCTCTCCTTTTGCCCCGCAAAGCTGCGGGGACCGGGAGCCCGACTGGGCTCTCGCAACGAAGTGGAGCCGGGATGGAGTTTTCTGGGAGATCCCCGTTGCCCTCTAGTCCTTGGCCGCCGAGGGGGAGCGTTCTCGCCACCGGGCTGCAGGAGGTCTCCCGCTGGCCCCAGGGGCCACGCTGCTGCTGTAGCCGCAGCTTTCAAGCGGGGGCAGTTTGGGGGGTACAGAAGCTGCAGAAGTGGGGACTCGGTCACCTCGTGCTGTTCGTGGGAGTTTCTAGATGTGTCCTCCACGGGCTGCCGGAACTCCCGAGGCTCTGTTCCCGATTCGGGTGGGGGTCTGAAGCCAGGGTAATGCTTTGCATCTGCCTCCAATCAGGTCAGCTGAAAGGATGGGGAAACCATGGGGAAGAAATTCTTTTCACTTGGGTCTCCCCGTAGCAATGGTGGAGGAGGCGCTTATTGCCCCCAGCCTGTGTGTTCCACCCCGGCAGGGCATTTCGGAGTGTCCGAGATGAACGGTCCCAGAGCCGGCGGGAGAGACAGGACCGCCCCGGCTTACCCTTCGGGATGCTGCCGAGGGCTGGAGAACACGGGACCCTCTCTCCTCTCACTGCCCGGGTGTATCTGCCTCTTCCTCCCTCCGGCAGTTCCTGTGAAGGGACCTGTCATCGCAACCGGGCGGGCATCGGAGCAGCTCGAGGGGAAGGGTACCTGCGCCGGCCGCTCAGGGCTCCCTGCTGCTCCTCAGCTTAGTACTTCTCTCTCTCCTCTCTGTGCCAGGCGCATGTTCCCCACCTTCCAGGTGAAGATATTCGGCATGGACCCTATGGCTGACTACATGCTCCTCATGGACTTCGTCCCCGTAGACGACAAGCGATACCGGCAAGTAACACCCAGCCCATCCCACGGTTTTCGGCGCTGTAGGGCTGGTGGGTCGCTGCTCGGGGATGTGCCTCTGGACGCGACACGTGTGGGTGCAAGATGAGGAGGAGACGCGGGATGCGGCTGCCCTGGGGTCTCTTTCACACCCTTGCAGCGAGTCTGGGGCCGGGAGCGGCTGTGTCGAACCCCAGAATCCCCCCTGAGCCTTCACACAAGGCCCGCAAGCGGCTGGGGCCAGGCCGGCACGGGCAGAAGGGCAGGTTTCCGCAGGGCGCAGGGCAGGAGCTGCCTTGACCTGCCCAGAAAAGCTCTCCTTGTCCCGCTGCTACACGTCTCCACCCGGCAAACGCATATCACCCCTTAACAAAAATCCCCCCGGTGCTCCTTGAGTGCTATAGTCTCAGCGGGTGTCCCGGGGCTCTGCAATGCCGACTTGGGAATCCACTGGGTGCTTGGGTGAAGAGAGTGGGTTTTGTGCTCCAGAAGGCACCCGAGCCACAAAACCCTGCTCTTGTTTTCAGCGGCAGCGTAGGAAGGCCTTGGAAAGTGGCGACTCACAAGGCAGCGATGCGGTCTGGTTTGGAACCCCTTTAATTTTAAGACAGTGAAAGGCGCATTATGTATTTAGTTTCAGATCAGGACGCCGAGCAGGCAGCCCACATAGGAATCGCAGGGTCCGATATATAAATATTTGGACAGATATCCAAATTCTCAGGGCGTCCTAGAAATGTTTGCTTGTCAAGGGAAGTGGGATATATAACATCCAATTGAGTATATCTTTAAAAAGTAATGTTTCTGCTCAAGTCCAATGGTGTCTAATTCCCCCTGTGCAAACACTGGCTTTTAAAGTAAACACGTGTATAGAAGATTGGTTTCTCTGTTTTAAATGTTACTGTTGAATATGTATTTTGAAAGAATGAAAAAAGGCTGCTAAATTCTGGACCTGCTATTAATCTACACACAACTTTCCACTCTTCGCTTAAAACCAGAACGTTACTGTATAGAGGGCTCTCTTTCACCCTATTTTTAGAGGAAGGGGGAGCTTTTGTGGCTGCTCTCCCAAATCTACACGGGTAGCTATAAATTTCCTCCATCCTGCAGATTTCTCTCACGCCCATTTCATCGGCGACCTGATAAAATATTATATCTCCCCCGCAGCGAGTCTGGCTGCGGAGAAGACCTCATTCGTCCCGTGGCCGTAGGAAGGGGGAGTGATGGGGAGGCGGCGCGTCCGCCTCGCCGGGCCGTGGGGACTGTCCCGGGCCGGATCCCGCGGGGCCGCGAGTGCCGTGCCCTGCGGGGCAGCGCTGCAGGGGCGCGGCCGGAGCCCCCCGGACCGCGGCTGAGGTGCCTTCCCCTCCCGCAGGTACGCCTTCCACAGCTCCTCCTGGCTGGTGGCCGGCAAAGCCGACCCCGCCACCCCCGGCAGGGTCCATTACCACCCGGACTCCCCGGCCAAAGGGGCGCAGTGGATGAAGCAGATCGTTTCCTTCGATAAGCTCAAACTGACCAACAATTTGCTGGACGACAACGGGCATGTAAGTGTTGCCGGGAGAAGGGGCTGCACCGAGGGGAAGTCCCCGCGCCGTGATTCCCAGGGGTGACCCTGTGCCCGCGCCCCTCTCCAGGGGCTCCGCGCCCCGATCCTGACCCAGCTCCGCGGCTGCCCCGGGCAGGGGAGCCGCCAGGGCAAGGGCTGCGCTCTCCTCTCTCCATGCTCCGCCTGGATCAGTTATTGTCTCCTTGCTCGTTTTATCATTCAGATCATTTTGAACTCCATGCACAGATACCAGCCGCGTTTTCACGTGGTCTACGTGGACCCCCGGAAAGACAGCGAGAAATACGCGGAGGAGAACTTCAAAACCTTCGTCTTCGAGGAGACGCGCTTCACAGCCGTGACCGCCTACCAGAACCACCGGGTGAGGCAGCAGAGGAGTCCGGGGCAACCGAAAGCGGGGCTTGGGGTCGCCCCGGAGGTACCACGGCTGCGGGCGCGCCCGACGCTGGGGGCCGGGCTGCGGAGGTGTCTGGGGGTACTCCCGCCTCCTCCTCCCCATCTGCTAAACCCATTCCGGGGCAGTGCAAGGAAGCCGGGGAGCTGCGCAGAGCTGCATCGCTGCACGCAGAGGAAGCGACGTGGGCTCCAGCCCCATCGCCAGCTTCCCTCTGCCCGGGGGACCTCATTACCTATGTAAACCCGAGACTGGGGCTAGTGGGGGAACTACAGGCTTCCTGCTGCGAAGTGTCACTCACAATTTGTTTGGATAAATTTGTGATTTTACTGCTCTAA
The DNA here is from genome assembly GCA_035583185.1 of Anabacerthia variegaticeps. Taxonomy (NCBI): domain Eukaryota; kingdom Metazoa; phylum Chordata; class Aves; order Passeriformes; family Furnariidae; genus Anabacerthia; species Anabacerthia variegaticeps. Next base: position 6,291,141 of record JAWWEW010000036.1, read on the forward strand.
GCTCATAGCTGTCTGTTCCCCCCCATAATACAATTATATGTTAAAAACGAAACAAGACACCCCCACCCCGATCTGATGCGGATTTCTGGGCAGCAGTTAATCCAATTGCTCCCTGAATTCGCATCAGTGTGATGTAAAGAGCAGGAATCCCAGCGGAGAGTGCAAATACGATTTCATAGCGGGGGCTTTTCAGCGCTGCTCCAGCCGCCTCGCTCCCGGGCCGGGGCAGCGTCCCGGAGCTGTCCCCGAGCAGCCGGCGGCAGTGCCACCCTCTGCAGTGGCTCCGAGCAAACCCACCCCAGGTGTCCCCGGGATGCTGCGGCCGGGCCGCACCTCGCTCTGGAGAGTCGGCGAGGCCAGAGCAAGTCTGTGCCTTTAAGGGGCTGTGGAGTCCCTCCCCGGCTGGCATTTGCCTGATGGCTCCGGACAGCTGCTCTTTCTCTCCTGCTTTCTATCAGTTTGACCTCTAAGGCTGGAACTGTCACTGAGGGGCTTAAAGTTTGTTTTTCAACCCATTCCGGAAACTCACAATCACATACTTTATCCATGGATTTGCTTAAATATAGAAAATGTCCTGCCTTCTCCCCGGCGAATTAAATAAATACATAAGTATGATTTATCCAGTGATTTGTCTTAGCTGCTCCAGTGGTGACCCATATAATGTGGCATTTTCTTACAAGTGCATTTACTCAGCTTTTGCAGCCGACTCAGGCTGCCTCTCCCTTCACCTTGAACTCATATTAGGTAGCATTTTAGCCCGCATTTTCTAACAGAGAGAAGGCACATGTCTGTGCTCTGTGGCAGAGCATGTCCCGGCTCCACCAGCCACCTGGACCCTCTCTGTTACAGCAGGCACTGCTGAGTCCCCAAGCCTGCTCAGAGAGATGCTCTGTCTGACCATGGAGCCCCAATGTGCCACTTCAAGACATTTTCCCTTTTCTCCTTACAGATCACACAGCTGAAGATCGCCAGCAACCCTTTTGCCAAGGGATTCAGAGACTGCGACCCTGAGGACTGGTAAGGCTGTGCCCTTATTGACTATGACTACACCTCACTCTCACCCCATTTCACATGCACCTGCCCCGCTCCCATTTGCACAAGGCCTGCGTGGAGTTTGGGGGCACTGTGTTGTGCCCCATTTGCCAGCTGCAGCTCACAGCAGGAACACTCCAAGTGCTCATTCTATTGGACCAGCGACTCTGTATCACTTCTCCCCTTTTTCTTCCAGGCCCAGGAATCACAGGCCAGGGGCTCTTCCTCTCATGAGTGCTTTTGCCAGATCCCGGAATCCAGTCTCTTCCCCTGCCCACCAGAATGGGACAGAGAAAGGTGAGAGCCCCCACTGGCCAGGCCAGCCCATCACCCAGGCCCTGCTGGCCTGCACAGCCCGTGCATGCATGTTTGGGGCCAGCCTTGTTCGCCACGCTGGTGCACAGCCCCCTTGCTAACCAGCTTTGCGCTAGCACCCGTTTTTTAAACAAAAGCAGCCACCCTCGTAGCCTAATTCGTTCTTCCTAGGACTACAGCATTCACTGTTGTTATACTTAAGCAACTTTGCTGCTTTAAAAAATACCACCTTTGACTTTTAGCGTCCCCTTTTCGACTTTTGAGCAACAAACTCAGCTTTTCAGGCAGGGATGCAGTGCCGGTAATGGGCGCCTCCTCGCATTGCCCTTTTAACGTGCCTCGGCAGCACGTTCAGGGCCGACCCGCTCCATTCAGGAGCTGCAGTCAAGTCGAACAGCTCCTCTGCCCATTGACTGCTTTTCCATTACCCAGAGCAAACAACTGCAAAGACAACCGAATGCCTTTCTTCCAACACACTCCGGGCCTGCAAAATAAAGGGAAGTCTGTATTTGTTTAGCGTTACACAATTGCAAAAATGTCAGGCGTGTACCAGCTTGTCAGTCAAACCAGCTCCATTTATCGCAGTCAGAAGGTCCCGTCCCGCCAGCCCCGTTCCTGCCGCTGCCGCACTCCCCGCCCGCAGCCCCGCTCTTCCCTCTGCCCGCCTCTCCCGCGTGTCGGGATGCGCGTCCCGCACCGCCGGTGTGTCCCGCACTGACGGTGTGTGCCCGGCACTGATGCTGTGTCCCCTGCTGACGCTCTGTCCCTGCCCCCCTCACTGACGCTGTGTGTCCCGCACCGCCGGTGTGTCCCTCACTGTCGCTGTGTCCCCCTCCCCTGTCACTGTCCCCTCCGCTGTCGCTGTGCCCCGCACTGTCGCTGTCCCCCCTGATGTCGCTGTGCCCCGCACTGATGCTGTCCCCCCCCCACTGATGCTCTGTCCTCCCCGCTGTCCCTGTCCCCCCCACTGATGCTCTGTCCCCCGCACTGACGCTGTGTCCCCCGCACTGTCCCTATCCCCGCACTGTCCCTGTCCCCGCGCACTGTCCCAGTCCCCGCACTGACGCTGTGTCCCCCGCAGACGCAGCCGAGGGCCGGCGGGAGCTGGAGCGGGAGGCTGCGGGCGGCCCGGCGCTGCCGCAGGCGGAGGCGGCGCACCAGCAGCTCCTGTCCCGCGTGCTGAGCCCCGCTCTGCCGGGCGGCGCCGCGGGGCTGGTGCCGCTGCCGGGGCCGGGGGGCGGCCGCCCGAGCCCGCCGCACCACGAACTGCGCCTGGAGCCCGGCGCCTCCGAGCCGCTGCACCACCACCCCTACAAGTACCCGCCGGCCGCCGCCTACGACCACTACCTGGGGGCGAAGAGCCGGCCCGCGCCGTACCCGCTGCCCGGCATCCGCGGGCACGGCTACCACCACCACCACCACCACCACCACCACCACCACGTCAACGCCGCCGCCGCCGCCAACATGTACTCGCCGCCCGGGGCGCCCGCCGGCTACGACTACGGGCCTCGGTAACGCGGGCCGGCGTCGCGGCCCCGGTATCGCGGGCCGGTGTCGTGGGCCGCTATCGCGACAGACCCCGGCCGGCCCTTCCCGCCTTTCCGTCGCCGGCCGCCCCTCAGCGAGCTGATTGGCCAGCGCCAGGTGATGGACAGCCGCAGTGCCCAATCGGCGGCGGCCCCGCCCCCCGACGGCCGTGAGGGCGGCGGTGCCGGGCGCCATGGCGGAGCGGTGCCGCGCACCTTGCCGGACGAAGCCATATGTCCTCGTCTGCCCGCGCCGGGTACCGGGGCCGGCGGGCGGCTGGGGAGCGGTGAGAGGACGGGGAGGCGGCGGCGGGGAAGTGACTAGTCCCGTGTCGCCGCCCGCCCGCCGGGTGTCCTGAGGGCCGCTCGGTGCTGCGGGCCCCGAGCCGCCCTGCGCGGGCCGCGATCAGTCTGTCCCACCTCGGGGACTCCGAGCCCTCCTCCACAGGTGGCCTGCGAGGGGCTCCCGGGGTAAGCAGGGTGTAGCTTAAGGGAAAGCTTTGAGTCCTCACTGCCAGAACAAATCTCCCCCTTCTCCTCCGGCCCTGACCCGCTCGGGGTTTTGGGGTTCGCTGGGATGCCTTAACCACGGCAGCGTTTTGTGGAGCTGTGGAGAAGGGCCCGTGGCCAGGAGCACAGCGTACTGCTGTCTTTGTGCCTTGTTCTCACAACTGTAGATGCAAAGGTTTAACAGCCAGCCTGGTGTGGGGGGATGCCCGCAGTTTAGGCTGTGTGCTCCCACCTGCTCCCCGGGCAGCCTCTCGCTCCCGCCTTCCTCCGTCCTTTCCTGAGCTCTCGGTGCTCTCCCGAAGGTGCCTTTAGAGGGATTTCAGGGTTTTTTCTCAATCTGGCTCATCCCTTTTATCTGGCTGATCCAAACTGCAGTAGTCACAAAGCACCTATTCTGCACTTACCTGCTTGCTGCATCTTCTCTCTTAATGCTGGTAAGTACTTTTTCCTTTAATACCTTCCTTCAGTAGTCGTTCCTTTTTGTTGAAAGGATGGCCCTGTTCATCACAGTTTCTCCAGTGATGTGTTTTGAATAGCTGGCTTATGTTTTTGTCGGCTGCTCACCGAAGGCAGTCCCTTTGTGTTCAGAGAAGGTATTGAGCAGCTCCTCAGCTGTGTTGGTATACAGTATTATGAACACTTTTCTGATTCTTCCACGTGACTCTATGAAAAGAAGGGGGTTATTTTTTTTTAAAGTCCTCTATTCATCCATGTTTGTGCATTTTCATTACAAACCCTTTAAAACATGTTCTTTCCCTTGTGCAGGTGGCAGTGTTAATAGCAATGTTTATTTTGTCTCTGGCAGCGGGCTTTGGGCTTCCAAAATTTTTTTGAAGGGTTTAAGAAGGGATACAGGCTACCATGAATATTTTATGTAATTTTTTTTTCTGCTAAAAAAATATATCTGGATCCATGAAAAAGACTTGTGCAAGAAATATGTATTTTATTTGACATTTGCAGTGAATTGTGAGATTCTTAGTGTCTGACTAAACCATAATTATGTTCTCAGAAAGGTTGATGTAAAATAGCCTTGTGCTTATTATTAGTCAGTGGGAAATGGCTCTCGGATGTGCTCTATTGCTTTGCCGCTGTTATTTCAGAGTTTTCAGTATGATTTGTTATCTGTAAACTGATTAGTGCCAAAGCTTTGGTCAAATGTTTAATGAAGTTGTGATATTTATTATTTCTTTCAAAGATTATACAAACACTTTTTTTTTCTTAATAGTTGGAGCATAGGAAAAAAAGTGAAGACAACCGAAGAAATCATATCTGCAAACAGTGTAGATACATGTAGATATTTGTAGATATATGTAGATAATCTTATTTCATTTAAATTGAAAAGACATCGGACAGTGACATTTATAAATATTTTTCCTCTTCTTTCTTTCCTTCATTTCTTGTTTGATTATTTGTGTATATTTGTCAGTTTGTCTGCTCTGAAGTATAAACGTCCCCTACAAAATGAGGTAATTTAAAAAAGGAGGGATTATAGCCTGAGCCAACAGTGACTCTCTTTAGTGATTACTCCCTCCATTCTGTCCCTGGTTGCCCGAGCTGGCCATGGTTGTGGTGATCTATCACTGAACAACAGCTTGAAAGGTTGGGGTTCCCAGGTGGAAATGGATCTATTTGATTTGGTAAGCATCCATTTTATTTAAGCACATGTAGAGCAACCCAAGATGGTGCGACTCAACTGTGCTCCTACCAATACTGGCTCAAGGTCCTTGTCTTTACTGTAGAAATTATAATTTTCTCTGTATTAGAAGAGACAATCACAGAACTTCAACCTACGGCTGTGAGCAGTGGGCCCTCAGGATCATCAGTGTGTCCTCTGTGCTAAAGAACCACTATGGAAGTGCTGGGGCTGAATGGGAAGGAGGGACTGGGTAGCTGTGTCAAGGCTACAGTCTGAAATGTGAAAATGGTACCTCTAACCTTGTTTTTAGGCCATCAGCATGCAAGGTGCTCATATATACTAGCATGAAGCGTGTTAGCAGTTCATTCATGTCATGTTTTAATCCTTAAATCAATTCCTCGGGGCTTTAATCAGTGTCCCTCCTTCCATAGCTATGTGCATCTCCTGGATGGGAGTGTTACAGATATGTAAAGCAAAAGGGGTTATTTTTCTATCACAACAAAAAATCCACTTCAAACAAACAAGAACCCCATAACACTGCACATTGACTACTAGAAGCCTCTTGAAAATCACTGAAAATATGTAAAATTTTAATTTTGGATTACCTGTCAGCCAGTAACTGTCAAGGTATATCATGTATAGGCCATGCCTTACCTATGTATTGCAGATTCATTCGAGAAATAACTTTGTATGATTTGATTACATGTCGGTTACACTTCAGTCAGTACCCGCTGTCACCAAGGCCCACAGCACACACTCGGAGAAAAGGCAGCAGTAAATGCAGACAATGCTTCCACTTGTGGCCACCTCAAGTCACATGGAACACTGTATTTGAAAGCTGCTGGTAAAACAGGCCCAAGCATGGAGGGTACAAGCACCCTTTGTCTTTTCCAAATAGGGCTAGAGAATAAATTAGCCATGTAGCTCTATTTTCCAGAGGTACAGGCTGAGTGTACTGATTGCTCCTGAGGTCTGAAAACCACGTCACTTAGCTCAGTGGATAAATACAGGATTAGGTAGGTGAAACAAGGGCGGCTTTGGCTTGGTCACTTACCCCAAACACTGGGGATAGCTTCAGTTTTCAGAGACGTCTTTTTCTGTTGTTGGTTTTATTTTTTCCTTGCTAATGGATCTGACTAAATTCATTGTAGGATAAGAACATGGGACTTTTGTGTGCATGTGGTGTTCATAACTCACTTCATGGTTATTCACTTTAGTCTTTCCTCCTCTTCAGGGAAAATCCAGAACTGCTTTGTCTAGAACTGTGCAGGTGGTCCCCAGCAGATACCTCTCAGCATCCTGGGGTGTTGTTTGGCATCTCTTGAGTCAATCCCAAGCACATATACACATGGCCATGGCTAGGGGAGTAACTGCTATGGCTTCCTTCATGTTACTGTGTGTGTAGCAGTTTCTTGCAGTGTGGAGAATGACCCAAGGACTGTAGTAAGCATAAAAAGGTATTCTGCAGGCACCAGGCTGCTGGGGGACAGTGTGGGTCTGCCATGAGCTAGGGGCTTCCAGTGCATCCCTACAAAGGAGCCGTGGCTCAGGGCCACCTCATCTGGAGCAGTGTCCTTCCCTGCCAAACAGACCCTCTTGTTTCCCGTGAATGGATTTCAGCCTGTGATGCTGGATCCCTCACCAAGGGACAGTGGCACCTTGATCTAGACTGTAAGGAATAAGAAAAGCAGGTTCACTAGTGCTGTGTAATGATCTGTCAGTGTAAAGGGATCCCTGCAGCCCCTGGAAACAAGTTAGACACCCGCAGGTTAGGTTTGGGGGGTGGGAGGTGAGCCCTGCAACCCGGAGGAGTCTGGAAGAGCAAAGGCAGCAGTACCTGCACAGCAGGTTTCAGCACCTTCGACTGAGGAGCTCAGAAAGCTGCCGTGAGCCTGTTGAACACGGCTGGGCCGGAAGGCGGGGGCAGAGCGCGTGTGTGCACATGGATGTGCCTGTTCTTGGTGCTTTGCCTTCTGTTGTTCGGTTTCCTGGTGCGTTGAAAGCAAACAGGGTTTCGCCGCAGCACGCTGAGGTCGCGGGGGCCTTGGCCCGACCCACCATTTGTGTGGAACTGGCGGTGTAGGCGGGGATGCCCCCAGTGTGCCCGGGGTCACCCCTGGGCCGTCCCCTCGGGTACCGCTGCCCCGCGGAGGAGGAGGAGGAGGATGCTCATTCCGAGCGGCCCTGCCTGAACAGCCGGCTCCCTCCAGAGGGAAGAGCCGGGCATGGCACGCGGTGGATCCTGCACGCGTAGAAAACGAATCCTTGGAGAACTTTTTCCAGAGCTTGCAAATAGGCAAGCTGAGAGGAAAATATATAGATTTGTTTTATAAAGCAAATATTTGAACTTTGAGGCACACAGGCATAAATAAGGAGGGGCAGTGAGCTGTGATTTAGACTCAGCCAGCACTGGTTCAGCTGTTTCTATAAGCTAGTGTTCTAAAGAGTCCAGTCTGCTCGTGTACAGGCCAGTACATGTGTATGAATGCAACGTTTTTCTAAATGTATGCATTTATTTTCTTCATTTAATTATTCTAATTAAATTGATTGTAAGATATTTAGTTTACACAGGTGTTTGAAACAGCTGGATGAAAGTGACTGTACCCAAAGATTTCTGTTACTGCCATTATCGTGAGCAGAGCATCTGCACATAATACAGTGGGACACCCATTGCCTGTGGGAATCTGGTTAGTGTATCAAGGGTTTACAAATCTCCCAAAATAGTATTTCCTACTTCTTTTTCCTGCCCAGTATGTTGCACACACAATCAGTGCAAAAAGGTGAAGATATACATTAATTTTGGAAAACGGACATGTCATATGTACACTACGTATGTACATGTGCACGTCTTTTCTCCAAAGGCCCACCATCTATGTACTCTGTGTGTTGCATATGCCAGAAAAAATGCACTCATTCCTCTCCATTAACAGAAATGGCCTATTATAAATTTACCAAAGATACCATAGTTTTATAAATTGGCCACATATGTCTGTGTAATATATTTATTATATCACATTTCATAGCATTTCTGTTTTATGAAATTCAGCCTTGAATTTGTCACATATGTTTTGCATATATGTGCAATAGCTGGCCAAGTATATCTGAGTAAAGTATGATAAATGTGTTCTTTCCAGATGGGAAATTAAATGTTTTTCCAGATTTTAAAAAAAGTTTATTAAGAGCAGCCTGTACAAAATAATTACAATAAATCACTCACTTCTATTTAGGTTAAAATTATAAATTTGAACTAGTAACAAAGTGATTAAGAACAAAAGCCAGAAAAGTCTCACTTAGGACCTAATTCTTTAAGGAGACAGAGGAGCACAGCATAGTCTCCTCCTCCTCCCAAGGCTTATCCTGGGAACTGACCCGGCGGGTGCTCCCAAAGGCAGGGCAGGACACCTTGGGGGCCACTGCTGTGCTCGCTGCCTGCCCAGAACAGGGATGACTGCACAGGTGCCCAGGGACTCACACTGGCATCCTTGGGCTGTAAATTGCAAAAAAGAAGTTAAAACCAGAAAAAACAACGTGTAAAATTGGCAGAAGTACCTTTGTGTGAGGTGTTTGCAGTGTCAGTTTTGTCGTGGTTTTAGGTTGGCTGCCGAATGGTTGGGCTTTTTATCCACTTGCTTTGTGCTCCCATTGTCCCTCATTCCAGGAGGCAGATAGTTCCCCTTCTCCCTCGGTGCTTCAGCCTGGCTGGGGTGTGAGCTCCAACCACGGGTAGCAAGAGCAGCACTGGGAGTGCAGGAGCTGCAGGAAAAGCTGTCCCGTTCCAATCATCTGAGAAGGGCAGAGGAGGGGTGCCGAGAGGTGAGTGCAGCAGCTCCTTACTGAGCACTGCCTTGCACATTTCTTTTATTTCAGCAAACATAAAGTGAGTCTTTCATTCTGTTCCCTTTCCTGCTTGTTGTCAACTGCTTCAAACCAGATGGGCTCAAGAGATAAAACTATAAAGATTCAATGTCTCTATTTAGTGGGATGCCAGGTCTGCATGCCATCAGAATATCTGAAGCAAAGAAATCTGAACAGACAATACTTGCCATAAGTGTTCTGTTAGGAGCAGACCAGATGCTTTTCTGTCAACAGAGACAATGTATCCAGGAATCACAGGGATTTCCTATCAGCAATTTTTTGAATTACCATCAGGACAAATGCCATGGCCATGTTCTCGGCCACGTTCAAAGTTATTACATAGGCCCAGCACACCCATCTCCCTCTTACCTGTGTCAGAATGTGTTTACAGCAAGCAGTGGGTGCCTGGAAAATGTACTTCTGCTTGCACGGGATGCCAGAGCTATGGAGCAGAACAATGGCTCAGCATTTTAACAGCCTCCCTAGATTCCCTGATCTGGACATAATCAGGATCAATCAACCCTGCCGCTGGTAGGAAAGAGAGATCATTGCTGTACAGAAAGTGCCAAAGGGGTTCTATAGCTTTTTGCTGCCCTCATTTATGTATCCTGGGAATAAAAACTAGGAGGAAACATCATTTAGCTGTATTCTCAATGTAGTGTAACAGCTATCTTTGTTATTTTTAATTATTAGAACTTCAAATTGTAACAGAATTGTTTGAATTTTTTTTTCACTGCTGTGTCAGTCTTGTGTAATGAGATAGTTAATACTGCTCTGGGATGGCTCTGCAGTGTTTGTGGCTGTGTCAGGACCTCAGTCCCTCCTGTTGCTGTCCCCTGTGGCATTGCAGCTTCTGGTATTCGGACTCTCTATAGCAGAGAAAGAAGTGCACGCTCCTGTGGGTGAACACAGCCTTAGAGGTGTAGACTGTGCTTTACAGGATTTCCTAGTGTTCCAACACCTTTAAAAAGGATGCTGGGGAAGTAAAAGCAAATACTTCTGAAACTGAAACGAGCTGGTGTATGTTTAAGAAGACAGACCCTATCACTATATGGTTCCACTAGGTATTCTTCCTGCCATCCTTGTCTTTTTCCCATAAGGAATCTGGCCACTGCTGGAGGTGTTACGCTTCAAGGCCTTTTGTGTTTTCCAGAATCTTCATATCACTAACTCTGAGGGGCAAGTTGCTTCTTTTTTTTGATTTACCCCCTTGTTCCCCTTTCTCCTCTTTTAATACTGAACTGCAAATTGAATTCCTCTGAGGTAAGTCAGAATAAAGCAATGCACAGCACTGCTGGTAGGACATACAGGTATAGTTCATACTATTAATCAGGTAAGCAAAACATTCACAGAGAGATTATGTTTTTATTTAATTTGATACTGTGACATCCTCAAATGAATTGCCAAAATCCCCCAGTATGATCTTAATTCTCGATAGTTTTCTTCACGTTATAAAAGAAGCTTCCAGCATGCCCTAGAAGAATAGGGCATGGATAAACACAGCCAAGTTTACTTGGAAAAACTACTCTAGTAGGGGGACATAGGCTGGAATTTCAGAATACCAAGGTGCAACAGAAAACCCTGTGTCTTTTCCCTTAGTCATCGCTGTCACTTCCTTGATGTCGCCCTGGTCGTGCTTCAGCATCAAGCTTTGTGTCTCAGCATTGCTGTAACACTGTCTAGTATTAATCCAGGCAGTCATGTGCCATGTTTTATGTAATGATCCATACTTTCACACCACAGACACACAGCCAGAAAAGGAAACACATTGATTTAGCGCTCCGTAATCCGTGTTTAATCCCCAGTCCTTTGGTTTACATCACTAACATGGCTCCTGCAGTAGTCAGTGTTCTATCTTTGTTCTTGGCAGGGTGAATTAAAGGAAAGATTTATTAATTTGTAAGTTGGCTTTGTAGATGCATCTTAAATGTGCTAAAAACAAAAAGCAGTCCAGAAACCAGTATTGACTTAACTATAAAAATCTGCTCTTTTAAACTCAAACCTTTGCAACAACCCAAGCCAAGCTGCAAAGAGTAATTTATTGGCTTGCTGAAGCAATTGCATTGTATAGGGCTAAATTTAACAACTGTTTCATTGCAGGCCTCCAGCCTCCTTCCTCTTTCACTCATTACTACAAACACAATTAATCTCCTCTTTCCTTGCTCATCTACACTTAGGACTGCAATGCTTTACGGCTCATGTACTGATAAGAGAAAGGGGTTGTGACTAATGGGTTCATTTGCAAATAATGTTAGAGGGTCAAAGATCACCATTCATTCCAGTGATGATAAATATTCCATGTAATTGCTGCACAAATGCTAGTGTTTGGGATTTATTTCTATTAGTTTACAAATGCTGGTTGCTTTTTTCCCCTCTCACAGTGCCAAAAACAGTGATTCTTGGGAGGAAGCCTTTTGTAATAATTTAGCTGTCATCACCTTCACTCCTGAATCCTTTAGACCAGGTACAGGCTAGCCCTGTTCCTTACTGGCAGGTGAGATTCCAGAACTGACTCCAACAGCTTAAGGTGACTCTTCACTCACAGCCTTCTTGCTAAGCAAGTCAGCTGAAATCTTGAGTGATAACCATGTTCGTGGCACAATTGTAAAGAGCTTTAAAGTAATTTTTTTTATTTAAAAAAAACCTGTTAGTTTCCTAGATGCAGTCAGACAACTGTATTTTACAGTTACAATCAGACAACTGTGTTTTACAGTCTATACAATACAGACTGTCCTTGGTGTTGGAAATCATTCTTCTTTGGGGAAGTCCAGATTAGTTCCTTAAGCAAATAAACTTTTAGAAGACTGTAATCACAATTCAACTATGGCATTTACGCTCAGCTCTAAATCAAACTAATGCTGTCTGGTTGCTCATGTCAAGGAAATTATAATGTGAAAGCAATATCTGTTTACTGGGTGTTCAAATAAAATCAGTAGTGTTGTAAAGTGTTAATGAATTAATTGTAATGTGCAAAAGTATGACATGGATAGTGCTTTGGTAATGGGAGGTATAGGATGGGTCTGTTCTTGCAAGCAGCTCTGCAACCTGTGTCCTTCCTCCTGAAGCTGATGAAATTCTTTACCTCCCTGTCTGTCTGCTAGTGAGATGCAGTTCATGTCCTCATTTTCAGTTTGTAGTTGTGTGACTAAGTTTATTTTTAACTCTACCTAATCAGACAAACATAAATATGTAACTCCCAGCAAAAGGCACTAGGTTAGATGTGACAGCACACAGTCACCTTTAGAGTATTCTTCTAAAGGATTTGTAAATCTAAACATCCCTTACGAGTCTCTATAATTACTTTAGACACAGTAAGTTGACAGTAAATGGCATTTTTTGGAGAAAATCGTGTCCTCAGGAATTCCTGACTTTCAGGCTCTGATCTAATAGTGCTCCTATTAAGGCATGAGGTATTAACCCTTTCTTCCCAGGGGGCTGCCACTGTGCAGGGTATTTGCATCAGAAGTTATTTCCTAAGTGGCTGTAAGATGCAGAGGTGTCTGGGACAGAAGCACCTTGTGTGCTGCTCTGGGGCCCAAGGGCTAGAACTGTGTCGGGGTGGCTGTGAGCCAGCCGTGCCAGGAGCGGGAGCCAGGCTCGTCCATGCCTTGGCACCTCACGGTGTCCCTGGAGCATCAGGTGCTCATAACTGGCATTCAGAACATGGGGTGTGCTGAGCATGGAGCTGCCCTGAAGTGCTGGAGATTTGCATCTTAGCCCTCGCTTCAGTCAGTCTTGAAACCGGTTTATCACCACTCACTATGCTGTGGTGGCACAGCTGCCTTTTCCTGTTTAAAGGATGAGAGCAGAGAGCAATTACTTCTCTGCAGGACCAGGCTCGGCCCCTCTCATTTCCCACAGTGACCATTTGCCCAAGATAGGCGAGCCCTGGATCTCCTTTCCTGCTGGATGAGCATTAAACCTACACCTCAGTCCTGTGGCCGTTGCCCAGGAGTGCAGGCTGAAGAGGAACACTTGCACCCCCCAGGCCGTGTGTGGCGTGACACCAGACAGGACAGCCAAGTGGGAATCTCTTTGCAAACTCCCTAGGACGGGTGCCTGGACCACACACAGCAGTGCTTTCTCTATTTATTTATGTCAATTCTGACCCATTATAAGAAAGAGGAAAAAGAACAAAAGAAAAGGTTTCTTTCAGCAACAGATTTGTGGAGAAAGACCCTCATTCCATAAGGCTGTGGCTGGAGCCACTTGTACAGTGTGAGCAGCTCCTCCTGTGTGTGGGAGGTGGATGATGGGTGGAGGAGGAGCGCTTACTCTGTGCGACTCTGTCTGGTAGATGTAATGAACACCATCACCTCCCCTTGACTCGGCATCACTCAAAATTAGGCTTTAACTTCCAACTGCAATGTGATCCTCCACGCAGCTACTGAATAGTAAAGAAATAATCAAAGAAATGCATTATTTAAAGTGCCATTACACTTAAAATGTGTAAGGCCACGTTTTATTTAGAAAAGCCTGGCAACGGTATCCTGATTCTGTGTTTTAATGGAAAGAACATAAGGCTGGGTGCTTAAGGCTTTCAGTCCAGCAGTATCTCTGCTTGCAAAGCACAGCTGGATAACAGACCCAGACCTTAATTGGGATGTGTGTTTTTCCTGAAATAATTTCTAAAGTCTTTGATGTTGCTGTTCACTACACTTTTGGTGCCTTTTTCATTGATTTCCAGTTCTTTACAGTGCAGAAACAATTATTTCCAATAAAGTATCGACAGTGCCCAGCCTGGACACAGTTGTCACTGCAGCTTTGTGGCCAAATCCAGCAGTGTGATGGCTCTGAACACACTGGGGTGTGTCTAATGTGCTTTAGAAGAATGCAAATGCTGCTTCATGATTCAAACAGAAAAACCTTCCTGAATGAATTCCAGCTTCCACAACCATAGAGATGACAAGTTAATGGAGCCATTTGCACTGTGTGGACAAGGATTTACCCATGCAATTCCCCTAAATGTTAATGAGAGTTGTGCAGCTGAATCCCAGACTTGCCATGCTGAGACTTACCCCTAACTCTCCAAGGAGAAGGGCGCTAATTGGATTGCTGAGTTTAAATCCTTCAGCTCATCAGTCTGTGGAAAGGATTTAGCACTGCTCTGTAAAAGGCTTTACATAGCTTTGCAGTGCAGTGCAGGGGAAGAATTTTTCCCTTCCTTTCTTGTGATTAATTGTGAGGCTTGAGGTGACAGGAGACATAATGAAATTCATAAATGCCAAAGGCCGTCCCTAGTCACATTCCTGGCTGTTGGTTTAAGTTAGAAACTTGACAGAAGTGTGAACAAATCAAGGTTGTTCTGATAGCCTTTCAGTTACAGGGAAGAAAAAGTAACTGACAATGAGAAACCACTGGAGGTGGTTTAATGGGTATAAATTTTCAAGAAAGAGTGATATTTTACACTGATTCAGAGTCTTGGATACATAAATGACTTATAAAGAGACATGTTCTGCCCCCACCACAGTTTGAGGGATTCCAGTCCTTTTCCACAAAAGATACTGGCACAAGTTATTTCAGCAACCTGCCAAAGAAAAGCTTTTGTAAAACCTGTAGCAGAACCCAAAACTACTTGTTCTGTGTCATTGCTTGTGACTGGCCTTTTTCTGCTTGTTACAAATTTTAAACATCCACTTTTCTCTCTGGAAAACAAAACTTGCAGCTTAAACAAGCAGCATTAAAAATTAACCTGGGACTCTCACTTCAGCCTGGAGACAGATTCTACTTACTTCCCCACATTCAGGTTTGAATGACAGTGTTAGGAGTTACTTCACCAGTCCTGTTTTCCCAGTCCATGACGGTGCAGGAGGTGTCATGTCTCAGTATATATTGACCAGACACTGATGCGGTGATCTTTTGAGCCAGCTGCCAGCAGTCTCTCACGGGGGTTTCTGTGATCTGAGAAGGACACACAGTGGACAGTTGCTGTGTGGTAGTCCAGCACTGCTAAGGGCTTCAGTTTTTTCCAGCCAAATATCCTGATGCGATGATCCCACCCTGCTGTTGCTAAAATCTTCTTGTCTGGACGGATGGTGATATCAGATATGCCAGCGTTGACAAGTTCGTGTGTTTTGTAAACCTATGTGAAAAAGTTACAGATGAGTTCTAATTGTTCAAAACAGAAGAAAAAGGAACCTCTTGGGACCTTAGCAGGTGTAGGTACCCACCCATACACACCAGTGTCACACAAGTGTGGAGCTTTTCACAGCATGGTGGGTGGTGCTTAGTGAGAACAACGATAGACAGAGATGAAAAAGACCTTACCTTGAGCCTTCTCATCTCCAGCACCATTCTCTAAAAATAAACCCATCCCTTGTATGTTTTTCGTTTATTTTGCATTTAAAGCTATTTATATTCAGTCACAATGAAGCTCTGAGTTAAGGTTTTAAGCACCAGGCTGCAGAGCTTTGCCCTTTTCTCCCATCTATTGCATGATCTGCAACATTCAGAGCTAAGGCCATATATTTTCTCTGCTTCTGCAATATTCCCAGGGTGAGATTTGGAGCTGATGTTTAAACTACCTGCTACTCATTTCTATTACTGTGGCCCCCCACAAGACCCCCAATAAGCTGTTGTAGCATCTACCTCAGTCTTGAGAAAGGAATGCTTCTGGGAATTGGGTTACAGTGTCAGGAAATCTGTATTTCTAGTACTCCTTCCCAAGAGACTTTTATTTACACCAAATTCCAAAAGGAGATTATGACCAAGTTATTGATTTCAATCTTGGAATCCTCTTGTTACTCTTTGGAGACTACTGGGGAACAAGTTTCTGAGAGGCAAGGGAAATACAAATACAAGGGAAGGCTTCCTTCAGGAAGCACTGGGGCTCACAGGACTTAGCCCTTGGAAAGAAAAGGTTTCATTTCATTGACACAAGTTCCTCTTGAAGCAGAGAAAAAGCTTAATCTAATACACTTTTGCTGTTCTCACCTTCTGGCTCTGGGACACGCCATGTGTGTGTATTGGAACAGCCCAGTTTTGTCACAGCAGTCAAGACACCTTGGGTGTGAATGCTGGCCCTGAACTGCTGTTATTTATAAGCACAATTGGAAATGATGTGTTAATCTCACTGTCTGCTTAAGCCTGAGTCTGTGCTTATCTTGTACTAAGGCTTAGTATCATTCAGTGCCTGTTTTAACACACTCTGTGGTGTTTGCTGTTTGTCTGAGGCAGGAGGGGATCGACAAGCACATTACGTCTGAGCAGCCTTCCTCCCTGAAGGACATTCCATGGTGCACAGTTAGTACAGGATTATAAAGAACATATTAATTGCAGATAATTTTAACCTTCACACTGGGCACAGAAAACTCCAGAAATGTTGGTCAAAGTTGGTTTCAGATGCAGCTGAACATATCTTGGAATCTTACAGGCACAAAGCCATAAACAATTATTTTTCAACTGTATAACAACCGCCCAGCTACATACTCAAACAGCAAGAGCTGTGCAGTTTCATGAGAAAAAAAGGCTAAATGAAACTTGACATGCTTCTTACATGCCCCATACATTCCTCTTTTAAAGAGGACCTGAACAATGTGTCTACAAGCCAATTCAGAACAGAGGACAGTAAGTCTGGCGTATGAGTAGTGGGAGTCTGCATGGGGGCGTTTTTGTGGGGCTGCTACTGTAAAACTTGTCCTGTTTGTTAGTACATATGTTCCACACTCCCCAGGTTAGGCTAATGCAGCATGGCCTCAGTGGAAGTTTTGTTGGTGTAAGTGTCCTGGCATCACCAGCCTAGCAAATGTCAGATGGGCCTTGCTCTGTGACTGAGATTATTAGCTAATGGCTATAACCAATCCTGGGCGTGGTGCTCCCAACATTACTGTCAGTTACATGGGCAAGATCTATACGGCAAAATCAGGGCAACTGGGAGAAATGACATGTCATCAGCAAGCTACAACTTGAACATGAAGCCTATAATGGTGATGCCTTTTGGCTATGGAACATGAGGGAACAGTGGGCATTTGTGCATGATCTGCAAATACAAGAGTGAGAGAGAAAAGCAAAACAAAGAACCACCTGCGTAAGGTATATGTAGCCAGGTGAAATCCCAGTGCCAGCATTTGTGCCATCCAGGGACTTACTACAGTAAGTCACTAACTACAGGAGTCAAATGCATACCAACGTAGTTTCCTAACCAGAAAACCAGCTTGTAATTAAAAAAACAAAGAGGTAAAAACAGGTGAGCTGCTTTTAGCCACTCATGACCAAGGAGACTTGCATCTACACCCAAAGCATGTCTTTAAGCCCTCTGCTTATTAGAAAAATAGCCAAAGTAGCAGAAGCCTAAGCTTCAGCATTTGGGTGAAAAGCCTCAGCAACCAAACTAACAAAACTTACATTGCATCTTACAGAGTTCTTGCCATATATAAAGAAGGTTCTGTGGTTATCAGATTTCTTAGTTCTGCTTTGTTTATTCACCTGCAGGAGCTGTTTACCTCCTACATTCTACCACAAATATCATAATTACACTATCATAATTACACTATCTCATCCAAATCAGAAGGCTCATAACCAATCCCACCATTTGCTGACAGTGATGATTTCAGCAACTTTCTTGTAGAAGACAATGCACCAAACTTTCCCCATAGCAATGAACTGTGCAGTTACCTTCATCATCTATTCACTGACACACTGGAACGGTGCCACTTAAAACAGAGCTGAAGTGCCATCATTGCGTCATTATTTCTCCACCGGCAGATAGCAATGCACCACGTTTACTTATTAAAACCTTTTAGAATAAAAATAATGTGCCACTGAGTGCTTTTCCAACGTCTACCATTACCTCAGGTACCTGGAATGTCAGGGAAAAAAATCCCCATCTGGTTTATATTATTAATGCAATAGTGGAAAAAAACCTTAATCTATGTCCTTGACAATCTCTAGTGCTCATATGAAAGATGCATTTTATTAGGGCATTCATACTCACATGAAGCACAGGAGCATTGCTTGTAGCTTGTAATACTTGGCATTTAAATTTCTACTGAGAAAAGCTACTGTCTCTCAGTGTGAGGTGCTGAGGGTGTAGCTAATCCTATATCTCCTGGAAATGTGAATACCTTGTGAAAAACAATACCTGGAATATTTCAGGTGAACAAACATTTTTCCCACGAGTCATACCTGTAGCCCTGCATTAGGGTTAACTCGTAACTGAAATGTGCTGTGAAGAACAGTATTTTCTTTGAATTTAGGAAAAAGTTTTGCTGTAATTAATATGAAGGAATAACTTCCTCTCCACTGCTGGAGTATCTGAAGCTCTAAGAAGCCTGTCCCCCAAGCTGCATTTCAGTTGGATGCATTTGCACCACACGCACTCAGTGCCCTACCACCCCATCAGTGCTGCTGCTGCTGGGGTGATGCCTTGCAGATTCCACACCTTTGTAGTGTCCCCCAGAGGATGTGTCAACACTGGATGTCCTAGCATGTGCTTTTCTTCCTGTAGCACTGTTCAGAAAACAGCATTAACTTGTCACATTACCTAAAAAATCTCCATAAAAGCTGCAAGCTGAAACAGTGATTATTATTCTCCTATGAACTGGTGTATCCACATCTCTCTTAAGGATGGTATCGGGCACACGGGGCCTGGCTCAGGTCCTCTCCACTGTTCATGGAACAACTGCCACTTCAAAAAGGTTAATGCAGTCAGCAGTGCAGGCGATGCATGGGCCATGTTAATGTCCATGAGCCTTTATTTATGCACTTCATTTCCACACCTAGTTAAATCCTCAACCCTTGGCACTGTTGGAACACTTGCTAAGGTTGTCTAGATAAAAGCAGTATTTATTGCCATTCACTAGCATGGCCTGAACTGGTGATTATGCAACTCCTAAACCAGCTGCTCCAGGTACCGTAGGTGGGACACGAACTGGTACAGCCAATTGCCTCGCCGTCTGTTGGGGCTCTGCTGGCGCCAAAGGCAGCTGGCTGCCTAAACCTCTTGTCCTCTCGGTGCTAAGTTGGGCTACTCCTATTCCTTTTGTTTTTGAAGTATTTCATGGAATACTTCTGTCTTTCCCACAGTGGAAAGAAAGCTCTAGCCATTCAAGCAGAACCTTTGGAAAAGCAATCCTTTGTTTCTTATTTTGTAACTCATTTATAATGTTTAGGACATTCCGAGAGCTGGATACTACTAGCGTGATAAATGAAGATACAGAGGCAATGGCTTGAGTAATGCTAGGCCTGTGTGCCTGTTGCAACTTTGGTAAAACCAGAAACATGTGAGAGAGGGTTTTTTTCTTTTTTTTAAATCCTCACCATCTTTTGCTAAGTCTAGTCACATAGCACAGACATTCTAACCAGTCTGTGATTAATTAGCTAGAGATCTGCAACAACTCCTCTTCATGACTAAATATTTTTTTAGTCTATCAGACTGTTAGTGCAAAGTGGGATAAATGACACTAGAGGGCCAGTGATCCTGACCTGCAGGTTCTGTTGCTCATTGAGGCTCCAGATGCGAAGCACCTTTTCAGATGAGCCTGAGATCCCCTTGGCCTTCTCCGAGTCAAAGTCAAGGCTCATCACTGGCTCCTGGTGGCAAACGAGTTTGCTCAACACTTTTCCCATTGTCACATTCCAGAGGACCACTGATCCATTTTCATAGCCAGCCAGAAGCAAAGGTTGTGAACCACAGTTGAGCTGATCAAGAGAAAAATAAAACTGTTTGAGAAAAAATAAAATCGTTTTGAGAAATAAGTAGTCTGTTAGGAAAATTACCATCCACAGGTTAGTTTCAGTCCAAGCACCAAGGAAAAAAATTAAAATGCTGACTTGCATAGAAGTGAAAAAGCATTTAGAATTGTGAATGTCAAATCCTGATAATCCATCCACTTACAGAAAGCATTATTAGGTAATATGTACTTATGGGCTTTGTATCTACATATCATATTCTAAATTTTATATATATAATACATATATAACATACACAGACACACACACATATATATATACGCACACAGATATAGAATGTTTCTCTCTGAAAATCCAAACTATTGCCCTCTACAACACCTGAAAAGAGGCTGCCTAAAGTTTTCAGGAGCTTTATTTCATGTTCTGAACTTTGTGCTTCTTAAATTTACGCAGAGCAACTGAGTTGGTATCAAGCAATCCAATCCCTTATGGGCACTGACAGAAGTGCCATGCTTAAGGATTCCAGTTCCGTACTGCCAGGTGTAGGGTTACACAGAGGGATCCTGAACCCAAGTGCACCCCTGTGCTTGGAGGTGAACACTGAACCTCCCATCAGGAATCTCTGGGTGAGTCACCAAGGGGTTAACGGGTGCCCGAGCCCCACTGTAACCAATTGAAAGCTGTTTTGATTAATGATGTCACAGGCCAAAGGGCACGGCACCCTGGGCAGACACTTAATTTATTTAAGCCCCTGAAATAACTCAAAGAAGGGAACATTACTGGATTACATGTCACACTTACGGACAGTATTCATCATTGCCCCGGCCAAAAGACTAATGATCCATAAGCAGTAACTGGTTACAAGAGTGAAGATACAAATCCCTAATGAAAAGCAACTTAAAAAGAGGCATCTGTTAATGCCAGTTATTTCTTTAATAGGAGAAGAAACATCAAAATGGACATTGGTTTCTCTGACCACCTCATGTAGGTGCATCTAAGAAATGTATCCAGTAGGCTATTCAGATCTTCCCAAACACTGCCTGCTCTTACAGGATTTGTTTACTTCATATTCAATTCAGAATAAAGGTAAGGACATATAGAATTAATTTTTACTGGTATCACATTATTGAATAAGGTCAAACTCACTGGCTGTCAATGTCATGTTACAAACCTGCAGTGGCCAAAGGCTCACTGCCTCTATTAATGGTCCATGCTGTTCTCCCACTGGTTATTATTTGTTCTGGGGGAAGTTAAACTAACAGGGGATGGGTGGTCTGGGTAACACGACTGCTGAGGAACAGCCCCATGTGCCTCCTTGGCCTTATTCAGCCTAGAGAAGTATTTGAGTGAGGAAAGGATCTCACTGAACAGAGAAGAACATTGCTCCTTAGAAGACACAAACCATGGGGAAATCCTTGGAATGTTTCACAGAAGGTGTAGCTGTCATTAGTCAGTGAAAGGTGGCATGGATGGGCAGGGGTGGCTCCGCTCCTTACCCCAAACAGCTATCACAGGAGCTCATAACCCTCACACGGATAGGAGAGACAGGTGAGTGCTCGGCATTTTGGGAAATGCCAAGCAAAACCCGGGGTTTTTTGTGCTGTGGGTATCCCAGCTTAGATTTGAAAACCAGTCATTTGCAAGTCAGATCTAAGACTGCTCTATTTTAAAAACTAAATATTGTTTCCTATGAAATGAAGGTCTCCCACACTACTTCATGACTTTCCTAACCATATGAAGTATAATATTTCAATGAGAACATGAACTTCAACAATAAAAGCTATTGAAAGATCGGGGGAGTTCTCAAGCAGTGCTTCACAACAGCCTACTTATTTCAGTTTCTAATAACGGACACTGCTGGAGAGAGAAGTCTCACCATTCATGTTCTGTTTCAGTAGAAAAATTATAAATCATTGCTCTTCTTAAGCAGAACATTTTGTTGTTGCATTTGGGTAACTGTCAAGGAAGGAAGAAAAGGTGATCTGCTGTCAACTCAACAGGAATAATTGCCATAGTTTATATAAAGTAATAACTCGGCATTTCCAGTTTCGACATGTATTATTCTTGTTGAATTATTTTGTTTGCACCATTACGCAACATGATGCCTTCCCCAAGGAGTGCAAAAAATTGAAGGGAAGACTATCCTTACTCCTGCAAATCCTACTCCACCCAATTAGTAATAGCAGGAAGGTGTGAAACTGAAGGGACAATGTATTTAAGAACATAAATCTTCACAAGCAAAAAATTCTTGAACTAATATGTTGAAGGGTAGACCCAGAAAAAGAAGGGGGGAAAGCACTCAAAAATAACAAAATAAACAGCTGCAAGCATTTTACTGCTGAGCAGAAGCCAGTGAAGCTTAATCTACAAGCCTAACCTAAGCCTCAGTTGCCTTCTGCTCTGTTGTACAGTTTGTCATTCAGTCTGCTGCTGGTGGGGTCTGCTGTGTCCCTGAGCCACAGACCTTTGTTTATCAGCACACAGCAAACCCAATGGTCGCTGGTTGCAGCCCCCCAGCTCTCGTTGGACAACTACCCCGAGCGTAATTCCTTCAGACTCTTCTCTCCCTGTCAGCTTCTGTTTCAACTTGTTAATTTACTGTGCCATAACCAACATCAAATGGTCTCTTAGGCAATCCGTTGCCCATGAGCGCTGGGTTGGGAGTGCTCATCTCCTGGGTATGTCTGCATTGCCCAACACAGGCTTGTACAGTGAAATCCTGGATGGCCTCTGTTCAGGAAGGGGTGCAGCTGGGGTAGCTCGTGTTCCCCTGTTATATGGTTACAGGCTTACTCAGAGAGCCACTTCCAGTGCAACCACAAAGCAGAATGCAGAGCATCACTTTGGTACACCACATGTAATTATTTGCCCTTAAGGGTATCCTCCTCCCCATGCTTAAAACCAAGTTGCACACATTTGTAAAAGAGCAAACACAGCTGTGAGACTGTAAGGGATTATCTATACTTGCCTGGTGCAGTCTAGGAAGTTATGATGAGTTCTCAAAGTCAGAATCTGCATGGAATAATTTACCTCTCCCAGTTCCCAGTCCTCTGCTTTATCTCCACTGGCAACAAAATTAAAAACTATATGAAATTAAGACTCTGCACCTGCTCTGCTTCCTAGAGGAATAGCAATATTAATGCATGTAGAAAATATGGCAAGACAGAGGACTTCTTATACAGGCAACAAAATTTTCAACACTAAACATTTCCTCAGTTATCTCCATCTTATTAAAAAATGTCCAGGAGACAGAAAGCTCCATTCATTTCATCAAGCACTGAACACTGATTGCATTTTTAGGAGAAACTTTGTTTAATAAAAACCTAATCAGCCTATTTGATTTTCCTTCTATTTTTTTTCTAGTCTTTAATTACGGCGTGGGACTTCAACTGTGGCCTCTCCTACTTTTGTATGAAGTCAGCAACTGAATTCCTCTAGACTTCAGTCGGTTCAGGACCTTGAGTGAAGACACTAAGGCCTCAAACTCTGATTGATAACGTTTTCAACTGAAACCAACAGAGATTTACAGATGAGCCTGCAGGAATTACACACTTGGCATCAGCTCAGATGGTCCTGTAGACCTGTAACAGCATGTGGTCAGGGGGTTAAATGGGAATCAGTTTTGCCACCAATTCTTTGGAAATTTCGAGCCAACCACCTAAACTGCTTCCTCCCTCTACTGCCACCTTTTTGTATTACTTGTCATTCACTGTTGCCAGCCCATAAACATTATTTGCTAAGTATTCTGCAAATATGGTTTGGTTTGGTTTTTTTTCACTAACTGCTTTTATTTATCTTTTTGTTCAAAGTCAGTACCACCATAAATATTTTGTTCCTATTGTATAGCTGGAATAGAAATGTTCATAGTGCTTCCTCATCCTGAGGGCATTGAAGTGAATGTAACCTGCCATTAAAATCACTGGTTTTAAGCAACCCAATCGTTTCTCATCATTCTTAATGCAGTGAGAAACCATATCAAACAAGTGGCTTTGCTAAGGCATTCATTTTCCTCTTGATTGATGCAAAAAGTGTATCTATCCTCAGGATACAAAGCTTTCCCTGAGCATTTGCAAATCTTCCATTAAAGCTTGGAAAGCTCTGAAAGTTACATTAAGGATGTTCACAAATCTTTCCCCCCTTTAATAGTATAATTACTTGATTGGTTTGATAATAAATCAAAATCCAAGTGAAGAAAGATTCATGTGCTTCATATAAAATGAATCACAGGGAAAACATTTCACAATTAGCAGGCACTCTTGCCTTACCTGCCATAACTTCAGACACATGGGCATGCCCAGCTTGGCACCCACCCCTGGCTTCAAGGTACAGACTGATGTCTTGGATGGCAGCTCCAAAACCTGAATCTGACATCAGGAAAACAAGAGGAGTTGGTCAGGCTCCAGGTCAAAATTCTGCTGTTAAAAACACAAGTCTTTTAAGGTGATTAAGGTTAGTATAAGCTCTTCCAGTGAAAACTGTCTGGAGGAAACTGAGGAATGCATGCTAAGTTGGAGCTGTAAGGGAATCCACAGCTATCTAAAGAAGTACATTGTTTTAGGAAAGGCAGACAAAACTGCTCGAGTGAACACATCCTCTTCTCCACTCTTCCATTTAATCTGTATTACAGTCTTCAAACAGTAGATGACATTGTGCACACAAGAGAGAATACTGCAGACTGCTTAATCTGAAAACACTTCCCTGCTTCCTTTCTTCCTTTTCCATCTCTGTTGCTAATTTTTTGGCTGTGATCACCTCTGGACACTTGCATTCTTTCCTCTGTGCTGTTACGGGAACACAGAGCTTGCATGGAAATATAAGCTGTATATATATCCAAGGAGGATTTTTGATTTACTGCTGACTGCCCCACCAAATTGTAACCCCAGAATGAGTGGCTGTCGCAGGCTGGAGGGCCATCAGCACACAGGTATTCTCAACACAATGTTGTCTGACCCTGTTCAAGGCAGGGTCAGACAGTGCAGTGTTAAACACCTGCTCTCTCTACAGCACAGCTTCCACTGTTGCTTGCGCTGATGGTAATGAATTACGGATCTGCTTTAGGGTTTTCTTTCTGGATTTTTTTAAAACATTGGGCAAGTCATTCCTCTGCCAAGGAAGTAGCTCATTTCCACCTCTGGATGATGGCAGGCAAGATCAGGGGAGTCTGCCATTTCAGTCTGGCACTGGCAGGTTTTGAGTCTCTTGATTGACGTGGCAGTGCCTTAGCTCTGGGCTGGTTCTCAAGCCTGGAACTATGGGGAAATAGAAGCTGTTTGGTATCAAAACCTTGCTGCCAGGAATATGGCTGTTTCTCAAACACACACCTAATCACCAAGGTGATCTTTTCATTTAATTAAGTAAACAATGGTCTGCATTATGTTGTAAAATTAAATGAAACATTTGATAAATCCAACATCACCAGCCATTCATGGCTCTTTCAGAAGGTGCAAGAGCCCGACAGCGCTGTTGGACAGCCCCCGTCGTGTGAGTTTCCTTAAGCATCTGAGATGAGGTATTACACAAATATGGCTCCTCTGGGAGCCATCAATCAAGACCACGGCAGCTGCGATGGCTTTCCAATCCCATACCTTTAGTTCAAAGCTTGCCAGAACATCTTCCTATTTCTAGAGGCTGTCAGCCAGCCTGCCAAAAGCCAGCTGCACTCTAGGACTGCGAGTACAATGCACTGCTCACAATATACAGAACACTTTCTAAAGCCACTGAGCGATAGGGCAGGAAACTGTTCTCCAGATTTGAGGAACAGTGACTACAGCCAAGAGCCATCCAGTCTGCAGACCAAACCTGGGAACAGACCAGAGTTTGATCATCTGGGAATTCTGGTTCTTCGGAGTTACACTCTTAACAAAAGATGCTTTTCTCTCAGCAACTTGCTTGCTATCAACATAATGACCAAGTTAGCTGTGGCAGGAAACGGGCTATAAATATGAAGATGACCTGTCCCCCTCTTGCATCTTTCATCACTGTCTCTCCAAAGGGCATTGCCTCCTAGGCAAGACCAAAACTGCAACTTTTACGTAATGAGGAAGGGTAAGTGTGCTGTGATAAATGCACTTCTGCAGGTTAAAAGGGAAAAAACAAACCACCTTCACTATACCTTGACTAAAACCAGATGAACTGGTACGAAGGCCACAGTTGGGCTTGCAAAGGCTGAAGAAAAACACAATGAGAAAAGCTTTGTGCAGAAGGCAGGCAGGCATGAGCTGCTGCCTGTGCTGGACTGACAGTTCCAGAGACTGTCTGCATTAAAAGTAACTGAGCCTTAGAAATATATACTATTTCATATATTTTGACAACTGTAACCTAAAACTTGAAGTTCTGTGTTTATATTGGTTTTGCTTAATAGAAGAAAGATTTGCCTTTGCCTGAGGTTAATAGTGTTCCTGGGTGGCTAAAACTGGCCACAAGGAAACACACCCTTTTTCTTTTTCACATTAATAAAGCTTTTAACATGTTTCTGGCAAATTGGCAAGAAAAGTGCGTGTAACTCATAATTGGTGATTTAAATGCAATCATGAACAAATAAATGCCTGTTCAGATCTCATTATTTATGGACTGAACCTGCTTTAAGACAAAATTACTCTTTTTGGGCACCAGCCAAGCATAAACACTTATTAAGTCTTAATTTTAATCATAAGCTGCAAAGGTACTGTGTCTCACACAGTGCTGCCTATTTGGAAGCACTATGCGTTATAGGAGCTTATGCGAATTTATTGAAACACGACACAGTTCTAATGCAAAGGTTCACACACGGAAAGGAACTCTTCTACCTCAGGAGACAGCAAATCATCCTCCCTTGCAGGGCCCAAGCAAACAAAAGAGAATAAACCAGAGATGGGTTGTAAGTGACACCAGGCTAAATGTCTTCTGTTTGGGTCAGATGATTATTTAATTCTTTATTACCAGGGCTTCTCTGGCTGACCCAAGATTGCATTTGTCAATTTGTTTAACTTACACATTATTGAGCACTGTTGTAAAATGGAGGGAGTTCTTTGTTTGATCAGAACAAGGTGTGGGACTTAGAATGGTTGTATTTACTGGTGGAGTGGTTGTGTCTGCAGGCTTGGTTCTGTAAAAGGCTGAACATTCTGGCTGTGAGCCAACAAAGTACTTAAATATGTGCTTAACTTCTGAATAATAAAAAGTTCACATTTTCTTGCAATACAGGCACTTACTGCTTCATGTGTATGAAATATTCAACTTTCAGTTTCAAGATACAGACCAGAAAAGCATGTGAGCTTCTATGTTCATCAACAATTTGCAGTGAGCTACAATATTTCTTTTCATATTTATGCCACTTTTTTATCTTTTCATAATTTTGGTATTTTGACATCAAGCATTTAAAATAATTTGTGTGATGTCCTCAAACGGTCCCTTGTCAAAAACAAAGCTATCATTTCTACAAAGCAGAAGTGGAAATTGCCAACAAAGCTGTCAGTCAGTGGATGCAGTGACGGTGGTATTAGATGTGGACTTACCCAGTAGGAACTGAAATGGACCCTGCAATTATCTCACACTGAGCAAACCTCTGGCCACTAACAGTAATTCAACTATTTCCAGCCCCAGTTCTAGTTAAGGAATTAGCCCGGGGTGACAGACCACGTATCACATTACAGATCACCTGCACCACCCCTGTTCTGCCAAACCCGACTGTTCAGAGGGAAGATGAGCACCTCCATTTGATGACAGCCCTGCTGACCAGCTCCCCAGAAGGACTCTTGTTCCCAGTATTCAGCAGCACCGGAAGAGTTTTCAAAATTCCTGCATGTGTAGACCAGCAGCAGCTGCAAATACTTAAATGTCAGACAAATCTCGGGCTGGTATCCTTGTGTTTGTAGCACGAGTTATAGAATTCAGTCATCTTTGTGGCAGTACAGTTAGTGATGAGAACCCCCGAAGGTTTCTTGTGCTGCCCTCTCCTGAGCAGAGAATTTGAGTGCAATGATGCTTCCCTTCCTGAACTATCTCATTTCAGTAACCAAAGCAACCTCCCAAGCATCAGAGAAAGAGGCATTTCCTACCTCCTCAAGGCCTTTGGCTGCCATGGCCATTAGCCAGCGTCCCTGTGCCACCTTTAGCAGAGAGCATCTGCAGAATCCCACATGCTCCAAGAAGACAGAATCCGTCACTGAAGTCCGTCCCTCTGCTAAGTCCCACAAGCAGATCCTCTGGTCGCGCCCCTGACTGTTATGGTAAAACAAAATCTCCATGAGCTGGTCTGAGGAAGCCCGGGCTGCCTGCGGGGCAGTAACTCAAACTGGGTCTTCAACAGGCAGTAGAGGACTGAGCTTAGTGCAGCTTCTCTGGGGGTGTGGATCGGGTCTTTCATTAAATGTGGGGAAACCCAGTGCCCCCAAGACCACCACCCTTCTGCCAGCTGCAGAACTGGCCAAGAGGTTCAAACGTTACTGGGAGGAGGGAGGGCCTGAGAGCCAGTCAGATGCACTGCAGTCCCAGTTTGCTGTTTCCATGTGGAGAGAGACATGATTGAGCCCACGTATGCTATTTATGTATATGCATATATTTATAAAGTCTCATGAGCATTTGAACATATTCACAATAAAAATACTTACATTTTACCATTGATTAGATCTAATTTAAAAGGAAACAAAAGTACTCAGAGAGTCACACATGTAACACTCATTCACCCTAGCAATGAAATGGAAATGTCATGTGTTGACAGCTGAAAGACAAACAGCAAGACAACAAAGACCAGAGATAAATAAAAAGCTACTGTTACTCAGTGGGCAACTTCCCACAGCCACAGGGAGGGCACAGAGGGCTGTCAGGACTGTGCGTGTGTGGAGACACAACAGGAGAGGGACTGGCAGCATTGAAACAACAGAACGCTGTCTGAAACACCCAGCCCCAGAGCCCCAGCGGCTGCATTGCTGGGGTACAAGTGCAGCTCACTCAGACTCCTCGGCACAGCCCTGCGTCCCACAGGGGCTGCTCCCGGGCTGCAACATCAAGGAGGCCACAGCATGAATTGCTGCAGATTTACATGATCCCAGTGGCTCTGGCACAAAGCACCACTGTGGAGAAGCTTCCAGTCCATAAACTACAGTAACACAAGGGTGTATGTCCTTATGTTACCACCTGGGCCAAAGAGTCATCAAAAATCCCTTATCCATGTCTTACTTTAATTAGCAGTATCACCTGATGCTAGTATGAAACCAAAACAGAGGAGATGTAAATCTGCAGACTGCTGGGACTTCTTCAGCATCAATGCGCTTCCACCTACTGTTCAGTTGAGTGACAAACCGACACCACATTTACAGCACTGGGCATACAAACAATGCAAGAAAGTATTGTGATTTAGCTTTAGAAGGGAGAAATATAAAATACAGGTAACTGCTGTCCTAGAATTGCACTGCTATGTGAACTGTTATAACTATACAGCAGAAATTTACAAACAATGCTCATTCAATATGATTTTATGGGGAAGAGTGTTGATAATTGTACTTATGCAGATAAGAAATACAAGTACTAATCAGTTCCACTGTATATTATGAGATGTCTTCTCTAGATAAACATGTCAGAACACCTCCTAATCATACAGACACTTTGGCATCTGTTCTAGATCACCTGTCTAATCCAAAGTACACAAATCTTCCCAACCTCCCCTTACTAAACAAGAACAGAAGATATTTTGCAACAAAGCAAAGGCATGAAACTCAGCATTCTTGCTCACTTTCAGTCTTCTACTCAACCTCTCTTATTCTTCTTTCTTTACCTCTTCTCCCTCCCCATCTATACTCTTTACATCAATCTGCCCTGAGAACCAGCTGTGAAAGATTTGTCAACTTCAAATCCAAGTGTATTTCCTTTATCCAAAGACCTTGTGTGATCCCAGTGCAGTAATAAAGACACTATGGATCTCAAGTTGTTGTGATGTCATAGCATACACATCATAAAGAAATTGTTTTTTTTTTTCACTTCTTATTCTAGTTTTTCTGTATTTTAGTACTTCAGTGCATTTCTATATGTGTTGGAGAGACTTTCAGTGACTCCAAAATTAAGAGACTCCTTTTTCCCCTTTTTTTTCCCCTTCAATCATGTACATCACAGAGACAAGAATCATTTCACTGTTTTTTGTCTGCTTTGCTAACCTGAGGAGCCTGTCTTTACCATCCATTGTCTGCACGCAGTAGACAGATTTTCGTCCATGGCCATCCAGTGCTGTGTCCACTCTGTGTGTTTTCAGGTTCCACACATGGATAAACCCGGTCTCAGACCTGGCAGTAGGAACAGATGCTTTCAGTGTGACCAATGCATTCAAATGATCAGTCTGATGCTTTTCCTTTTATTTTTCTCCCCAAAACTGAAGCTGTATGCACAGACAACACCCTCATCATTCAAAACCACGCACAATGCTCTTTTCTCCAGGTACACTTTGTCAAAATAATACACTCTGTTTTAAAAGGAAATGACATAAGATTCTCAGTGCAGCCAGAAATCCTGGTTTACTTACCCAGAGAAAAGCACGGGGATATTGGGTTCTTGGCCTGCACAGGAGAAGTGCAGAGTGTGGACTGCAGCACTGGTACCTCTGAGCACAAACTGTGGATCTGGAGGTGGCAGAGCCATCCCAGCAACGAACTGGGGGGGTGAGAAGAAGACACAGATATCACAAAGGATAAGACAAAATGTGAGGTAAAGTGAACCGACTACTTTAAATATATTCTGAGCAGGACAGTTGCTTTTCCTAGTCACCTTCTTTGAATTATCGTTATTAAATGTTATTTCTATTTGCCACACAATTCAGGGTAAAGTATTCCTCTTAACATCAGACAATGAAGCAGTGTCCAGCTGCTCTTTGCTGCCTTCCTCTTTCAGCAAGGTGCTGAGCTGGCCATGCACACACCTCTTGCACACTCGTAAATACAAGATTGTTCAGCTGTTCTCCCTGCTGCAAAAGGGAAGAGCCACAGAATACAAGAAACTGGATACCCATAATTTCAGTGGGCAAGCAATTCATCATTCCACTTAGCCCCTTGGCTAAGTCTTTCTGCTTCCTCCCCATAAAAATACTACTATTCTTTTCCCTTACAAACACTTCCTGAAAAGCATTGCAGTGAACATATCAACTGAAAAGAATTTCAGATGAGATTGGAGTTATGGTCTACACAAGAATTCCATTACTCTTGAGTGTTTGAATTTTTGGTTCCAAGCATGGTTACTTGAAAAAAGAAATGCAGTATTTCACACTAACTTAGTGACTATTGTGTTAAACATTTTATTCCAAGGGGTTTGCATTCCCTAGAGGATCAATAGAGACCAATGCTTTCAGCTTCATGTCATTGGTTCCACTGTGGTCAGGGCCCGCACAGGGCAGGAGTGGTGTATGGGCAAGAGGCTGCCCTGTCTCACGTGGGAAATGCAAGGCCAGTTCCTGATGAGCTCACAGGGACAGCGTGTGCCCTTCCCACAGGCACACTCTCACTGCTCTGGCACCCTCACCAGGTATTTCCATTCACATGAACACATTCGCAGGCAGCTCTGCACAAGCACCAGAGAAGGACGAGGATGACTATTCTGTGTTCTGACTCGCTGCAAATGACCCTCAAGATCTGGGCTGTGCCAAGGTAACTGGCAGCTTCTTTGACTGGAAGTACAATGTGCAATTCATTCGAAAATGCATTATAATGCTCATTACAAGAAATATTTTCACCATGAGAAGTGTTTACTGCCTTACCTGTGGCATTACTAGCCATGCTTTATATCCTTCTCCCTTTCTGACCTGACTTCACACGGAAAAGGGCAGCTTTTGCCACTACAGATGTCAACTCTCACCACTTTTTCCCATTCATGCACATCTTAGCCCTGATTAAAAAAAAGTTTTCTAAACTCAGTAAAGGAAGATCAGCGGGTCTTTGTCTGCCAGTTCACAGCAAAGGAATTGCAGAGAATCAGAACAGAGCACTAGACCTACGAGTTCCATGTGAAACAGCTCAACTTTTCATTGTCATCTCACCTCAGTACCAGCTTTTGAATTGTGTTTAATGGATGCACTTGCTGTTACACCTCATTTGCAGGTCTACCTTGAGTGTTTATAGATCAGTAATCACCATGGTATCTATAGGTCCTAATTAAATGCAATTACCTTTTAGAACTAGTGATGAAACAGGATTCTTCAGCATAATGCGCAGTTCTCTCTCAATAGCACTGTGTAATTAGGTATGAAAATAATGAGCTCAGTGGATACCCTCTGTGTTTTAGGGCCCTGACTCATCTGTTTTATGATGTTGTCGGATGATCCAGACTCATGACTGGCTGGAGTAAATTTTCAGATGATTACATGATGTACTGGTTTGCCCCCATAGTGAGATCAAGCTCCCAAGTGCCCATCTGTAACATGCTGTATATGTTGCATCTGTAACATGTGTTATAAACTTCTGTCACCAAGAGTCACCTCTTTGGGGCACTACAGCTGTGTGCTGGTGCCCTCAAAATGACACTCTGTGGAGCCACGCAAATAAAAGAGTAGCTCAGGGCTGCTCAGAGGAGTGGGGTCCCTCTTCACGGTGGAGTGCTCCTGGCTTACTGCACTGAGCAAGGAAACAGAACAGAGTCAACCCAGAGGCTATCTGGGATTACAAGGCAGGTTTTTAATAGCATTTTTCTAATTACTGACACAGAAGTTTTTGCTGACAGACAGCAAGTGTGTGAGTGGCTGTGGGAAGGGTTTTACCTGGCATGAAACAGACGCTACTAATGCATGTCTTTACAAGGATGATATTTCAGAAAAATCTTCAGACCGGTTACAAGAGAAAAAAACAACTACTGAAAATACACTTCTGAGCTATAAGCAAATCAAGGGAGTTTTTGCTTCTTAGAGCCTGGTTATTTCCTCACTTTTCTGCTAATCATGTATGGAAATTTGGCTTAATATTAAACCTAATTTTTATTGAGCTTATGACTCCGTATTACTTCCTACTATGACTGGGCAGATGACTGGCAGTGTGACAATGTCAAGCATCTCATTTTCCTTCCAGCAAGCACTGAACTATAAAATTGCATCTGTGCTGACTTCTTTATCCAGGAGCTTCGGCAAGTCACTTAAAACCAAGATTTATTAAAAGTTCTTAGGTACCTACAGAAAGTCCCATGAGGTTGCAAATGGATGGAAATTTGGTGCATCAGTGCTTTAACAACTCCAAGAAAGCATCAGTCTGTTCCCATTGACACATAAGCATCCTCAAAAAAATGACATTTACAGCCTACCTTCAACTCACCAGGTAGCTCAGTCTCCCTACATTACTTACAGGGATAATGATATATATTGTGGTGTACTGATACAAACAGATAATGGTTATACTGTGCTCTGCTAAGCAGACAGCTACAAACACGCTAAATGTGATGATTGTGAGATGGTTAAAGCCTCTGGGTAAATTTTTCAAAAGTGCCTAAGTGATTTAGAAGCCTAAGACTCATTTCCAAATGAATTTTGAATCCTACATCTCTAGGACTTCTTAAAGTTTCACCCCAGGTGTCTGAAAATGAGTTCTCTAATTAGCACAGCATTTATTTTCTTGTTAATTCTATCTAGCCTCAGGGAGACCAATCTGTTCTTGTTAACTGGGGATATCTGCAACAAATTTAATTAAATGAATTTGCTTAGTATTTAGCCTGGTCTGAGAGCAAAATCTGGCTCAAGGGCTTGAACAAGCAAAGTACAACCTACAGAAGAAAGTTCATTTAAAAGCATCTCAGGGTCATCCTGTATGTTTGTCCCTGAGATATCCTCATGCTATGACTCCTGCCTCCTGTGAAAGGAGTTAGAAGACCTGAATATATGAATCATTTTGCTTATGGCAGTATTTGCTTGGAAGAGGGAATCACCTGCGAGAGATGCAACACCTCACTATCATGCTCGTTTCTTAAAAGATATTCCACTTATTTCTTCCAGCCTCCCCTGTGCTGGTAACAGTATCCTCCTTCAGGGGCTGAGCTACACCTTGACGTGAGACAGACAAGGCAAAGTATTTTTCACAAGGTGCACTGCAAACCCTTGGTTCCTGCATAGGATACGTTTGCTACACGAGTGAGGAGGGGAAACCACAGCTGTCCCACCACACATTAAGTACGGCCAACCGCACCACACATTAAGTACCAAAAAGAGTTTTATCTAAAAAGATGCATCTGCTAAATGCCAGAATAATTAAATTTCCCTCAAAATTATGGTGTGTTTTTTTTTTTAAAAAAAGAAAAATTATTAATATCTCTCACAAATCTTACTTTGCTTAGGTTGCAATTAGAATAATCCTCAAGCCATTTGAATTTCTATGCAGTGGTATTCCAGTATCATCACTTCAGCAATTGATATAAAAAAGTTAAGCTTTTATTTAATGAGAGTCATTTAAAATATGTAAATGTCAAAAGGATTACCTTAGAAAAATCTCTCAGAGAATTAAAAACATTAACAGATTCCCACAGGAAAAATTCCAGCAGAATTCAGCAACTCTCCTGTTCCCACTCCTGTCACTTGTATTTCTATCACACATTGAAGCAAAAACAAATTGCTATTAAAATATCATCCGAACACCCTCCTCCCCCTAACAAACCCCACAGTTCAGTTTGAGGTACCAACGGCTCAAGCAAAGACAAGAAAAAGTCCTTTTTTTCTTTAGGCTTATTTATAGTAGTAAAAACTCAGTGGTAAAAGAGCTTTTTCAGGTATAGGAGAAATAAATCTCTCTAGGCATGTCTGGCAAGCTGATTTGGGACTGAAACCAGCAGGTGTGCAGACATAATTACTACTGCAAAATAACCAACACATCCAGGTGTGCTCTCAAACAGATATATGAAATCCCTGTTATTTTTTTGAAAATTCCTAGTCTACCAGGTGCCACTCTCCCAAAGGAAAAATCAGAGCTAAGAATGAGTTGAGAAAGATGTGACTAAATTGTTCTTCCCCATTTCCAGACTGTGTGTCTTTTTCACTCATATACAAGCCTTTTTTCAGCCTGCAGTTCCGTGCCTACCTGCAGTCCCTCCCAAACTCTGCCCTGCTGCACAGCACACGATGCTCCAGTGCAGGACTGTGTTTTGGAGGTGGGTCACGAGCTGCAGCTGCAGAGGAAGTCAGCGGGAATAACAGACTCCCTCCAGTTAATAGTGCAATTCCATTACATTTGCAATCTCTATGGTTAAAACACAGTGGGCAGCCCTTGCAATATGAGCTTTCCAAACACAATGTTCCCGCATTTCCATCCTCTAACCACTGCTGACAATGAGGTTTCACAGTGGTGAAACTATGAAATACTCTCAGCCCAAGCAATTACATGGCACTTCTAGGAAGCAGAGAATAGAAGTTCAGGGCTACAAGAACCCATTTAATGCATAGCATTTCCATACATCATTAAAAGAGAAGCCACACAGATCCACACAAGTTGAATGAGTTAAAGTTCACCTCATCTGACGGTAAAAGTGAATTTTTATAGGTTATTGACTACAAATGGTCTCAAAGCAGGTATATGGTTTGGTAAACAATTCTCCAGACATGTTGTGACAAATTTTTAAGGCCAGCTTTTGATTTTGCATGTACAAGGCAAAAAATGAGAGAACAGACTGAAAGAGGGAAGTCAGCAATACAAAGGGATGTTGTGAGACAGTCATCTAAGAAAATCTCCTTACACCTGAGGTGAAAAGTAACTGACCATACAAAGAAATGCCTTTTTGGGTCTTGTAACAAGCTAACACAAACAAAACACATAGGGACGAACAAAAATCCCAAAGCCAGGCACCCTGCTATTCACATTCTTACTCCAGTTGCCAAAAAACACATGATATGTCTGTTGTGTGCAAAGACAGAAACATGCACTAGTAAAAGTAAAACAGCAAAGGATTGATCAAGAGATGTGAGAGTGCTACACAAATAGTTGCAAAGGTCAGACCCCAGAATACATCAAAATTCATTTGTCAGTCAAACAACAATGCAGCTCTCAGTTTAAAGCTCCCATTTCCATCTTTGGTGCTAATTTGGGATAGAAACTGTATTATACTTCTAGGGTTTTTACAGAGCTAATTTAAAAAATAATTTGAGTGGAAGCTAAAAATCACTAGAAATCTTTAAATCAAGAAATTGAACTCAAGCAGAAATTAGATGCAGTACAAATTTTTCATTTAACCAGTCAACATACTAATAAAATACCCTTAATTTTCAGAAGGATAACCAAAAGCTTTCTTTTAAATTGGTTACTTTTCGTATTACTTTCACATTACTACTTACTTAAAACTACCAAAGTAGAGATTAAGCAGTGATGTAAACTGTGACTTCAAAACTTAAAATAATTATGATAATAATAATAATTTTTATAAAAATCACAACAGTGGACTGGGAGCATTCAGGAGTGTGCTTGTGCTTGCACTAGAAAATACAGTATCCAGATACTGTAGACAGATTTCTATCTTGCTTGCAAAACTTGCTAGTTAGCAACACATCAATGTCAAAAGGAATGCAGTGATTTATATGACCTAGTTATACAATCCTTTATTAGCTGATACCATAAACCTGTTGCCACACAGCCAACATTAAAGCTGACAAAAGTCCTTCCTCTTATAGGTTGGGAACACTAAATACTGTCAGAGCTTTCATTCTAAATAGTCGCCAAATCATTTCTGATGACTAACAATGACTGCCTGCTCAGAAAAAGGCTTCAAAAGTCTCATTTTGAGAAGTGCTGAGAACTTCCATTTCCCATTGACTTCAAGGGAAGTTAGGACTTCATCCTTTCTCAGGAGATCTCCAAAATTACCTTCTCTCCTGACATTTATACAATGAATGATGGAAGTTTCCACATTTTAACTGCAATAGTCAATGGCCAGATAGCAAACAAAATTGCTTATCAGCAACTGGTGATATGCCAAGAAATCTTATGGGAGCCGGAAAGAAAATGACTAATAACCCCCACGCAAAGCAAAGTATTTTTAATGATTTCTACTCAGATAATGGCTCCTCACAGTGTGAGCACCTCTTTTGTCTGTAAGCTTTCCTTACCTGAATGAAGCTAAACCACAATATATTACAATTTTAAGTAATGAAGTTTGCAAGAAAAATGTATATAAATGTCAGTGTGAAACCTTCAGGAACACGAAAACCCAGGCCTGTGTCTTGAGGTCTGCTTTCAAATACTTCCATCTGCAATTTTTTTTTAAAAAAAAGTCACTGTACAATAATTATTTTCTATATGAAAACATAGATTCAGCATGGGAACAAAACTAAGAATGATTGTAATCATTTGAAAGACACTGAGTTAGCATATGGATCTCATTGCCACTTACACATTTTGGTCACTGAAACAAAAAGCTATTAATCAATATGTAAAAGCCATAAATTAACATAAACATTAATCATTCTAATGCTCCCACTGTGTCGGACTGATAATTTTTTTTCAGTCATTCATTCTGACATATGTGCCTTCAGCTATCAGCTGGTTGACCTTTTTTAACACAGTTAAACATTTTGGGCATTGCAAATCTTACTGAAGTAAACATTTTGGAGACAGCCAAATATCATGGATACATTTATGCCAAAAATACGGGGTCTGAAAACATGAGAGCCCCTGCCTATCATGTAATTGCACTAGCTTTTAATAAGGGAACCTAAAATACAGCATGAAATACAGCTGAAACAGATGAAATTCTAGTGTTTCATAAACAGGTTCATTTTGCAGATGAGGGAAAAGACACCCATCTGTTTTACTTTCCAAAACCATTAATTGCTTGGGAAAGTGTAAAGATATAACTCCAGCCAGCCTTGTTTGGAGAAAACAAGCATAAAAGTCCATAGTAGTTCAGCTCTGCAACACACTCTGCATAAAATTATTGGAGGGGAAAAAAAGACAAAAAATGCTCATTCACTTCAAAAACTTGAAGAATATGAATATGCACTTATATACGCACAATGTAAGTGAAAAGAAGTATTTATACAAGTGTGCTTCTACACCATACCAGCAGAACTAAAATGAATTTAAGTTTGTGCATGTGATAAATCATTGTAATCTAGCAGAAAATTGATAAGCCAAAGACCATCAAAAGACTGTTTTGAGTAGCCTTTAGCTCAGCCATGCATAGCAATCTGTCAGCCACGGGGCTCTGTCTGCCCATCCTCCTTAATTAGGGGTGCTGCACAGTGCAGCATCAGCTACAAATCTTTTGGTTCCAAGAGCTAATAATGTCCTCAGATAGCATGGGCTTAATTAAACGTCTTCCAGACATTTTAGCAGACATTCCGGCAATAATCCTGTTTAGTAACAAACTATTAAAAAGAATTGACAGAGAAGGAATATATCAAGTTGTTACAGCAACTGAAGTTATTTGGGCCAGAATTGTATGTCTGCAATTAAGGATTCTGTAACTCTGAGCAATTAAAATATCACTTTATTTGAAAACTAATTAATTCTAAACACATATTTTTCCCATGACAAACTTTTATGATTGTTTAATTTATTCTATTCTAATTACACTTTAATTAATCTACTCTTGTATAATATTATACTGTTATTCTGGCATTTGACCAATGAAGACAATAAATTGATTGCAGTTCCGTTGTGCAAGAGCAGAAACTGTCATGCCAGTTTCAACACCACGTTTATTTATTTGTCTGTTCTATTACTTTTCTTTTCCTCCCACAGGGCATAGGAACATGAAACACAGCACAAATCATATGACATTTTGTCTTCTATACTTTCTTCTTCAAAGTAAGAAGTATAACAAGAGGTTTTAGCATTAAGGAAAACTATACGTAACATGATATTACATAATAAAATATAACCTATAGGAAATGAACTTATACTTCTAAAATACATCACACCATTATTTATCAATTGATTCCTGATGTACAGGACCATGTCCAGAAGTGGAGCTGTTTCCATTGACACTGAGGTCTGCCCAAAGTCTGACCTGATACAGTCAAAAACATGGGAGAAAGAGACCAAAGCCCATTTTTATACTCATCTTAAAAATACACTCATTTCAGTATCTCAGTAAGTTTTCCAAGACACTGCATTTTAATTTTGCATCAAGTCACCTCAGATTCTACAAACAAAAAAGTATATAAATTCTTTTCTTACTCTATAAATACTATATCTGGATTAAACTCTGATAAAAGAAATATATACAAATATTTTATTAGCAGTGTTGTATTTTATTTTGCTTTGGCCATACTTGAGGTAAAAATGACTGATGTTTACTGTCAGAAGTGCTTAAGTTTTATTTTTTTCATGTGAACGTCCCTGAAATTTGCAGTTCTTGCACATTTGGTGGGAGGAGATACTGAGTAGTGACTCCTTATGAAGACACAATGAAGCAATCTACTTTTCATGTACTTTTAAAACTTCAGCTTGTGTTCCTGGCTGTACATTTCTTCTGCTTATGAAATACCCCCCTACTGTATCCGCCTTACCAAGGGTGAGACACCGTGCAGAGATAGGCAATTAAATTAAATTACACTGCAAGTTGAGCTCTGACAGTGCTTCTCAAAATATTTCTTTTTACTCTAATGACACAGTTTACATTTCATAGAGTTAAAAAGTATGAAATACATTCACGAATTACATATTTATTAAAAGAGGAAAAAAAAGATTCTGCACTTAATTCCACAGGCTACATTCTTCACCAGCATTGCCATAGTGGGACATACATTAATATCAGAATATTGAAAGTGTTCTACCCCCAATGTTTATATTCCAGCATCTGTTTCATAACAGTTAAAAATTATACCTTGAAACTGCAAATAGCAAGCAGGATAAATTGACATAAACACAGAAGGAATATTAAGTAACCAAGGGCAATTCCTATTTGTGTCCAGCTCATGCATTCCAAAATTCTGGATCTGGTCTATGCCTGCCCAAATTGCCAGATGATATCAGTGAGACTGCTCAAACGAGGGAGGGTTTGCAGGGTTCATTCATTACACCAATATTTCATATAGCATTTTCTTTTTGGAAGGTTTCTGCTTCTGTGTAAAACCAACATATCTCTGAGACCAGCATTATTATGGGTCGTTGTCTGTAGATGGAGACCTTGTGGCAGGGACAGTAAGTGACCTCCCAGGGTGGCACAGTCACTAGAACTGGGATTAGGACTTCACTCACTGACTCCAGACACAGACAGTCCC
Organism: Anabacerthia variegaticeps; assembly: GCA_035583185.1. Classification (NCBI taxonomy): domain Eukaryota; kingdom Metazoa; phylum Chordata; class Aves; order Passeriformes; family Furnariidae; genus Anabacerthia; species Anabacerthia variegaticeps. Next base: position 6,330,781 of record JAWWEW010000036.1, read on the forward strand.
TTCCCACGGCCACTGAGATTCACATGTCATGTGATATTTAAAGAAACAAAGCAATGTGGACAGTCTATCAATTCATTAGGTTAAAACTTTAAATCCTTATTCAGGAGAACTCTCTAGGTCAGAAGCAAATTCTATTTCAGTGAAGTCCATCCTATTTGGTACTTATATTTTACTTTCTCCAAGAATCCCTTCAGTATTTAAAAGAAATAGAAGGCTTAGTGTTATGTATACCATTTTTAAATATATTACTCAAAGTTACAGATTATTAAGTATTTTCATTCTATAAAATATCTCCCAAAATTCAAGCTTAATTACTAATAGTATGTGCCATTTGTCTAGTAGAATTCCTATTCAATACAGCGTTAAGTATTTGGATAAGCCAAGTTATTCGAGAGCAACTTAGTCTGAAAAATCTAAAAGGGATCACTATAATTCCACTGCAAACAGGAATGACATTTACAAGGCAAATATTACCTGAATATAAAATGAAAAAAATAATCTTTACTTTAACAGTTCAGGCTAAGCTTATACTTTAGACACAAAACTATAATTGTTCTTTCATGCTAGTTTGATCACATAAGATGCATTAGTGAAATACGCTCATCTCCAAGCATATGAGCATATGCTCATGTTAAACAGTTAAACTGTTAAAATGTGAGGGATATTTATAAGAACATTTAACAGGTTGAGTACTGATGATGCTTAATTCCCAGTTTCTGGTCCGGATTGCTTCCTACGTCTGTGATGTTCTGCTCAGTCAGTTTCTCTCTGTTTTAAGAGTAACACTAACCACTATTTAGCTAATGGAAACAACCCTAAAGTTACAGAATGGAGTTACAGTTTACACATGTAACTTCGAGCTTCACTCCTCTCATCCACCAGAAACTGCTCCTGACCAAAAATGTAGTGAAAAATGCAAAACTGTTTCACCACATTAATTTGAACCTTTGAACAATTCTGCCGTACCTGAACTTGAACTCCAGCCTTTGAATGTGTGCTGAACAGCCCCCATTGTACCACGCTTTTATGCTGGCAGGAACTGAAGTGTCAATCTTTCGTCAGATAATCAGATTATGTCATGTTCTGACCAAATTCATTAGGAAAACTTTTACCAACTCTATTATCTCAAACCAGAAAATCTAGATCAAAGTATAACCGATTTTACAGCACAATAAAACTGGTATAAATATTTAAGCACTAATTAAAAGGCCTCTTTCGTTAAAAGTAAATAAATAATTGAAAGCTACCTCTTCTTATAAATGCTATCGAATGCAACCATATTTATCGCGTGCTTCTCAGAAAACCAGATCCTATGTACGGTGGAGAGTGGGAAGAAAAGCACTTACAAGTAGCCATTTGAGAAGATGGAGGGTTGCTCGATTTTTTAATCATCTGCCCAAAGTGAGTCACACTGAGTACTCTGGTGACAAAGCATTAATCCCTGAATGTCTTTGTTAACTCCATTTGCACTGGACAATCGAAGCTACTTCCTTCATGCAGACATACTGGATGAACACTACATCCAAAAGAAGAGGAGAAATACTTTTTAAGGAAATCCTACATCAATTACTAATTTCTCAGTAAATAAAATTATATTGTAATATATTGTTATCTTCCTAAAATATGCGTGATCTTGTCTGCTAAAAAGGTAAATAAATGTAATTAAGATTGGCAGATGTATTTTCTGTGTTTTCATCAGATAAGACATTTGTGTAAAACAAACACTGAATGCAAGAGTATTAAATACTTTCTCTGGATAGCAAGGAATGGCATATGAAGGAAACAAAGAATTCATATTAATATAATTAACAGCAAGGAATCAATCCATGAGCAGAAGCAGTGACAGGACAGTCATCAATATTGATTTCATGTATTTTTCAGTACTACAATCAGATTCTCCATCTGTAACCCAAACTTTAAAAGTATGATAATTTACGGAAAGGAGATTAATTTAGCCATTTTGAGTCAAAGATGTATTTCATAGCTTCATCCCAAATCCTGTATATTGTTAGGATCCCTTTCCCCTTTGAAGACTTAGTGAATGATTGAAGCTTCTACTTTCTGAGAAACAGATAACACAAGACTAGTAATCTGACTCTAAGCCACTGGATAAAGGCAGTTTGTTTCCTCTTAGCCCATCTGTCAACACCTCTTCAGTAATTAGTCCTAATTATTACAAAGGGCTAGCCTCCCATTCGCATTATTAAATCAGAAATAGTATCATAGCCAGGTATCTTTCAACGCCTACCAGACTGGCGACCTTCGATTTCATTGAATCTTCTATCAGTATCCGCCTTTGGAAGAGCCTCGGCAGTAATTTTAGCATCAGCTTCAAAGATGCAGATCCCACAGTGGAATTCCAGGGATGCATTCAAATACACACCCACATCATGTGACAGGAGAGCAAGCAACACAATTGACCTTTGCATTGTTCTCTAAACTCCCGTGATATAAACCAGACATTTCTATTTTACACAATAGAACGGGTTTTTGCCTGCGTGCTTAGAAGTGCTCCTTTGAACTAAATGCTGATAGGAAGAATAGTGAAACTGTGTCTATAAAGATGAAGGTCAAATCTTTGTTACGAGAACAATACATGTGAAACTTTTTTTCAGATCAAGATAAATTTGCAAGAAGTAAATAGTAACTAAAAATATGCATAACTGTATTTAAGTGTGAAGACTTAAAAGGTTTCTTTTGTTTATTTTTGCCGTATAGCTGAAGTACTTCCCCAGAAAAGTGGAAAACAAAAACGATGATGACATCGAAACTCTCACGGAACCAAAGCTCAATTAGCTGAGGCTTTAGTCAGACAGTTTTAAGCTCTTCATTTGTGTTAACATTTATTTAACTGAAATGAGAAAAAAAAAATATTCCTACAAATCTACTACTCCATTTCTTTTGATTAAAAGCCAAAGATGTTTCCCAATCTCACATCTGAGACCACAAGTGAGGATTTGTTTACACTGGATTTCTCATCAACAGCAGAGCACTACCAGTTTCCTCAGTCACAAGGAGCCAACCTGAGCTGTGCATGGCTCATTGAGGTATCCCAGCTAAAAGCCCATGCACAGAGTACAGGAGCTACACAAATATTCAGAAGTCTCCATGTGAACAAAGCCTACATTCTCTAATTAAAACAAAGAATGTTTTTGTTGATATGCTTAATGTTACAAAAAAAAAAAAAAAAAGCACATGGAAGACAATTTTTTTACAAGAACAAAAAACCCAAACACATTTTAAAGAACTTTTCTGTGTCCCACATTACAGTGAAATAGTGATTTTTTTGCTTTCTCTTTGCAGGTCTCCTCTAAATGCCACAGATGTAGTAAAAGAGCCAGTTGTTACACCAGAAGCAGGAGCCTAAAGCCTTAGGGTTTGACTGGGCAATCAGGAGTTGGGCAGGCACAGAACAGCGTGCCTGGAGAGGATGTCCCAATCTGCAAGGATGTCACTCCCGCTCTGTGGTGTCACTAAAGCCTTGTGTCTGGCATAGGCACCATGACCCAAATTCTAGGCCCCTGATCTGAGGATGTGGTCGACTCTAAGTCCCTGCTCTGTTTCATGGGCTCAACTTGGCCTGTTTGGAACTTGCACAAAGACATCTCAGTAGCACACAGTACTGGAGCATGAAGAAACTACTCTGATTCAGCTTCCTGCATACTTGTCCTGCATACCTTCCTGCTAGAGCACTCATGGCACCATACAGCTTCACTGCACCTGGATAGCTTTTCCCTTCTGAGATAACTAAAACTCACTGCCAAGAAAAATAAACACACAAACTTAAAATTCATTTTCCAAGTTGTACGTTTTCCAAATAAATGCCAGGTTAGTAACATGCACAGTAACAGGCAGGCATTTGACTATCAATGGATCAGACTTTAAAATACATTAATATTTCAGGTATCAACAATGCAGTGTTAACACACTTGCTACCATTTTTTTCTCTATTATTCTTATGAGAATTCAGTGCACTAACAATAAAAACCTTTCAAAGTAAAACATTGTATGGTACTGTACTGCAGACAAAAATGCCCTGCAGGGTCAGATGCCTGGTCCATCTAGTCTAGAACCCCATTTCCAACACTGCCATGCTATTTAGGGAGAAGACAGATTCCTGAGTGTTTTTGCAGTCCCTTTCCCCCCATACATCTCCATGCACAATTGCTGTATTAATGATGTTACAGGGCACGTAGTTTCACTGTCCATTTGCAGTCCTGCTGTCTGTGAAATTGTCTAATCCCTTTTGAACCTGCAGATATCCTTTTCTTCACTACCTCCAATGGCAAAAAATTCATTACCTGAAATTCCAGAAAATGAAGGAGTATTTTCTATTCTTTGTTTTAAATCTGATCTCCTACTACCTTCACTGAGTGCCCTCTAGTTCTTACGCTCCAGTATTTGGAGTGTTACAGTTTCACATTTGGCTTTTTCATCACTGTCATGATCTTGTAAATCTCAGTGATAAATATCTGTCTTTCTCTAAACTAAAGAGTACCAGACTTTTCAATCTCTCCTCATATGACAGTTGTTCCATTTTCCCAAGTTGTTTCAGTTGCCATTTTCTGCACCATCTCTTACTCCACTACATCCATCTCAAAAAGCAGAGAACTGAACACAGTGCTTCAGATATGAGACCAGTGAGGCTTTCCTTAGTAGCAAAGTGACACCCTTGATGAGATAAATCTTCACTACCTCAAAAATCACATGTCACTTTCAAGAGAAAAGTTCCTTCTTCCTGCAACAGAGATAATTCCAGCTAATACACCTGGTACAGGAAGTTATCTTTGTTCTCAGTAGTTTGGGATTTCTCCTGCAGGGCAAGCCAAGAGAGAAAAGGCTAAGTGTAAGTGTACTGTCCAAGGATCTACATCCGGAAGAAATAGCATAATATTTTAATAAAACTTCCTGAAACACCTAGACTTCCTGGAATTACCAGTTAAATCCCAGAGGAACTGATAATGTTCTCTGTCCATCCAAGGCTAGCAGGCTGCTGCCCTACACTGCTTCCTACATTTCAGGGAAGAATTTTAAAGATGCTATCCACTCTATACATCAATGCTTGAGAGCTCTGGTCCATTTCTATAGCAATAAGCCCTGTAGTTTCTCTTGCTGACTTGGGCCAAAACCCCTCTTATGTATCACGCTAGCAGCTGTTTCTCTCCACTCCCACTACAAGCATTTAGGTGGCATATTTTACAATAAATCAGATCCTTCCCTACCTTAAGGTTACTTTGTACTACACGGAAATGCCGCGGCAGCAATGCATTGCCTTTTCCCTTGATTTTCATTGCATGTCATTAACTTTCATGGAAGTAAAAGTGTTTGGGTCAAAGAGAGGCAGTAATTATAAAAGCATATGTGCACAATACAATCTCAAAAGAAAACAGAAATCAGAGCCCAGCAGCAGGAACAAAAGGAAGTGTATCTTTTTTCCAGCTGCATGAGCCACCAAGCACTGAGGAGACAGTGCTGGAATCTCCCCAAGACTGTCCGAGACAGTGCTGCAATGTAACCACAGCCTCGCCTCAGCCCCTGTTCAGCCACCACATGCCCAAGTCCACCAGCAAGAACTAGTGAGACACAGGAGCCACATCTCCTCGTGGGCTCCCAGAAATGCCTCCATCTCAAATTGGCAATGAGATGGATGGGTGCCATGTCTGTTACCTGGTAGTTTTGCACAAGTACAGAGAGAAAGATGAGTTCCCAGTGCAGTCCTTGCAAGAAGAAATGAGATCTGGGCTTCACAACATGGCTAGCAAACAACCTCTGCAAAGCACACACTCATTTTTAGGTACTGCAAAACATTGTATATGAAACCACTTCTGCAGTTTCGTCAGTTCCCACTAAGGTCCAAAATAGACACATCAATAATTACACAAAGGTAATAACACCAATAAACTAATAACTGACTTTAAAGAAATTACTTACATAGTGAAGATGTTCACATACATTGGCAATAGCCATGGTATGTTAACTTAGCAAATGACTTTAGCTCTCTTAAAAGACAAAAGTCTTCATAATATTGTGTTCTGTATAAAACAAGACTACAGTTTAACCTGAAAGGTATTTGGTATGTTCCTTTTTCCAGTCTGCAACTTCTAATTTCAGGGAAGAAGTCCATGCCAAAGTATATTATACCTACTATGGCAATAAATTCTTCATGGATGAGGCTTTACACATAAATTACCTCCATTTGTAGTCTCTGAATGCTCTTCTAAATTTTATGGGATAATATGAATTATGAGCACCCATGTATTTCTTGCAGGTATAATGTGAGAAAGATTTTTTTCTACTACTTGCAAAAGATTATGTAAGTGAGTTCTGCTCTACACCTCTCTCCCTCCACCCATGTTGAACAAATGTGATAACACAGACCAGTCAATTGCTTATGAGGAGTGTACAGTCTGCTATAAAGATATGTATGTATTAATTAGTCTAACTAGGATCAAACATGAATCATATGGTTAAGTAAATGCATGAAAAATATCAGAAAGGCTTTTTCTAAATATTATAATATTAAATTTCTTAATCTGTTATTTCCTGGTTTAGTTATTGGTTCATTTATGGTTTGGCAAACTAACTCCTTTTAAATAAATTGTACATTTAAAGAGCACAATTTATATTTATTTGAAGCTACCATCATAATCTTTACAAAACTTGGCTGGATTTCAGAAACTGGGCTTTAGGTATTTTGCTGGTTCTGCTGGATTTTTAAAACCCTAGAGATCTGGGAATGCAATGAGTCTGTTCACTGTTATTAGCAGTCTCCAGTAAATACTGTTAGTGATGCACTGGAACCTAAATCGTAGCCATTCTTCATATATCTGTTGAACACTGGGTGCTTTGGACTCAGTTCATACACAACACTTGCCTCAGATCAAAGTTCCAGGTTTTCAAAGGAGCTCTAATTTCAGGAATCACTGGAAATGTGAACTGGTAAACAGTACCTAGACCCCAATTCTACAAATTGCTCTACCCCCACTATCTGAAACAGCTTAGTAGTTTTAAAGGCTTCACAATAAAGGTCCAGGATCAGTCATTTTTCCAAAAGGACACACTGTTGGTTGGCTGTATGAAACAGCAACACCACTTCAAACTGCACTTACTCTCAGCCACTGAACACGAGAGGTGAAAGACAGCAGGAATGGTACACATGGTATGGGAATGCTTGCCCTGCTTCCACAACAGTGGGCGAAGGATCAGGCAAGAAGGCTCGTAACAAGATCAGACAAAAGAAAAAACACTGAATCATATTAAAGTAATTATCAGAAAATAAGACTTCTGCAAAATATTTGCAGTCAGCTCACTGAAGCCTTCAGGCTCAGTCTTGCACTGGGCTGCGTGTAGCAGCACCATCCCAGGAGGCGCTCCAGGAAGAGTTTGTGACTCAGTGCAGTTCCTCCCTGGCTCCTTCCTCCGGCATGGGAGAACAAATAACTGCACCCTGGCCCGTGCAGTGTACACTGACCTTACGCCTGTCCCAATGCAGTGTACTCCCACGTTACTCCTAACTAGCCTGACGGTACAGAAAGCCAACGGCCCAGCTCCCCCTCTGCTTGTCCAACTACCTATATGACAGAGAGGGAAGGATCAGGCGTGCAGACCTCACTGTCTCTCCACCTCATTGTCTCTTCTTTTGCATATCCCCACACCCAAAACTGCTGCCTAAAGTGGCCATACGGGACACATTTACTTCTCCCTCCTGCCCTGGGGTGCTACTATGGACAGGAATAATCTAGCATGGAGATAGCATCAGCAAGAAAGAGAAGACAATCCTAGTTAGGAAGAACATATGTCGTCACTAGATAATGATAACCACATTTAATGGGCACAAGCATGAAGGCAAGAATTTCAGAGATTTTCCCCTTGTTTTGAAAAATACGGGGTTATTATAAAAATGCCCAATTACATCATCAGGCACTATACAATATTTCTGGTACAAAATCACTATAATTAAATGCTAAGTGCTGATTTCAATTACTTAGGAGTGGAGCAATAAAATAAGCAAATGCCTTTAAAATGTTATTTTCATAGAGAGATCACAGAATACAAAAGGAGCTAAAAAATGACCTGTCAGGACCTCAGACATCGGACGGTGAGATTTAAGGTGTGAGGTTTCTCAGGCTCAGTGTCACAATTAAGCTCTTTCCCTGAGATCCAATTTTTTTCTGCAAGCTTATAGTGGAGACAATAGATGGGAAAAGAATGAATTCCTGTGCTGACTGTGTTAGTTACCATGTCACCTTAAAACTAGACACTTGGGAAAAACAAAAGCATAAATACAGACTAAAAATAGTAAAGATCTGAAGCAGTGAGGCAGTTTAATCCAGTGGTCATGTCTGCACATGCCTCTCCAGTGAAGGACCTGGGCTATGTTCATTAGTGTTGGAAAAACCTGGGATATTATATAAAAAAAAAAAAATGAAAAAAAAATAGTTCCAAAACAACCTTTCTTGAGAAATACCATCCAAATCACTGGAAACAAAGGATATTCCCAGTAGATATTCTCAATAATCTGTCATAGAGGGGGGGAAAAAGACTGCAATATTAAATATTGCTAATTCTTTTTGGGGCTAAGTAACAGTCCTGGACAAATGGTGATAAAACCTTCCAGCAAGCAGCAGTGAAGCTGTGGCAAACCAGGTGCTGTACTGCCCTTAAGCTGGATGCAGTGCACACTGTCCTGACCAGGGAAAAATAAGAGGTGGATGTGGAGCTCCTACATCTCCTTCACCTCAGCTTGAAGTCTGAAGAAGTTTGGGATGGATGACAATGAAAAATTTTTCACATTTGGCATTACATTAAAAATTTTTCTGTCAAAAATTAGAATGCAGCCCACTTCAATTCATGCTTCTGACAAACTTGTTTTACTTAGGTGGATTTTCAGTTAAACAAAAACTGAGCTGGAAATGTCCAGTTAAAATTAAATGTCCTGTAAACTAAATACAGCTGATTATTCCTTGCTTCCTCAGAACAAAACACAAGTTATTGAAGAACACCTTTTAAAGCAGGAATAATGACCATTCTCAACCTCACAGCTCCATTTTTATTGCAAATAAAACAACACTGAAAGTCTTCCATTAGCTTCAGTGGTTGGGAGGGAGTGGGAAGAATGATGTGTTACGTTACAATGAAGGAAGTACATACGCCAACTGGAAAAACGGACTATAAAAAGCTTTTCTTACACAAACACAGAAGGAAGCAACCAACACCCTCAATTGTTGAAGGGAAAGGATGGAGGCCTAAATACACAACTAGAAAAAAAAAATATTAAAAAAAGTCCTGAATGTTTCACATGTTTCCAATCACTCTCAAATTTGAGAGCCTGGTTCCATAAGGTCAAACTGTTCCCAACAGCAGACCTGGCAAATCTCATGCAAAGAGCACAAATGCTGCATAACCACACCAGGCTGGAGGCCCTGCTGCAGCTCACACTGCGCATCACCCGTTTCTGTGGCACAGCACTAGGGACTCTCTCCCCCTTCGAAATCTACTGCAGGTTGGGTGGGAGCCCTCTGCCCTGGAACAAGGGATCAGAGTGCAAAAGACAGGCCACAGTGCTGCACTGCAGGAAAGGGGTGTGCCACGAGGGCAAGCCACTTCTGCTCCAAGAGCCTTTACTAAACAGCATCTCCAGCTGCGTGTCAGGAAGAGTCCCACAGTAACGTGTTCACCTGGCTCAGAACCAACGTGGCATCATCTTATATGTCAGAGAACAAAAAAATCGAAGGGTCTAAAGCAGGTGCAAGAATTCAAAGTACCGTTTCAGAAAGTCAAACAGGCCCATTACAGTAGAGAAAATTTATTAAAGAGCTAAATACTGGCAGGACAGAGATGCAAATTCTAACACAGCAAACTTAGGAAAAAAGAGGTGGACAGTGAAGTCAGGCTGCACTGACTGTGGCTCCTTTGGAGAGACTGTTACCTGGGCCTTTGCACTGGGCAAGACCCAGTCAGAACCAGCCATCACTGGTACAGTATCACACACTTCCATGTCCCAAGAAACAGGCCCATACTCCAAGTATTCTGATCCCTAGCAGCAAAAAGCCCCTTAGACACAACCAAAAGAGAGTTCCCATGATGATCTACTGCCACTGCAGTGGTCTTGTATTTTTCCATTAAGGTCATTTTCCTTATCCATGAAAATACATTGGCTGATGGCATTTAGCAAAGTCATAACCTAGTTACAGAGCTTGAACTTGTCAACAATTATTTAGTGAGTGTAATGGAGCGAGGACAGAACACTGATACATACTACAGAGATTCCACTAGTGCTTACAAAATCACTCCTTCCCCAGGCCCTGTATGAAAGGACATAAAAACTACGAAGTTTGGCTATGCAAAGAACCTGTAACTTCTAAGTAATTTTACTTAGAAATGTTTTACATGGTTTTGAATATCTACCACTTATAAATGACTACAAATTAATGACTACCAAAGAAGTCATCACACAATATTTGAGTGGAAGCAAATATCCTACATTCTCTTCTGCCTTCAAAACATGTCAGGTTGTTTGGGAATTTTTGAAAATAACAATAAGTAACATACTCAAGACTTGGACAATACAGACCTACCAATCTAGGATAAAACTGCATTCTTCTTCCCCTGCTGCTTACTTAGGGAAGGTGTTAGCATTGCTTTGCCAGAACACAAAGACAGCAACACAGCTTAGCACTTCAAACACCAGCAGAGTCAACACAGAAGAAATCAGCCTGCTTTGTCCCTGGTATTAATGCTCAGTGCAAAACAGGATGCTGGGTTCTTGAATATGTTTTCTTTATTCTGCAGAAGGCACACAGGAGTTCTGTGACAGGCCATCCTCCCTCCTGATTTCAAACTGAGAATCCACAGCTTTACAGAGGTCTGCCCAGACACGGCTCTGAGCAACCTCATTTCTAGATGGCTCCTATTCTTCCACGTTCATGTATGTGCTCACTTTATCACTTTATCATTTGGATGGGTTTGTGGATGGTTGTTGTTGCTTTTTTTCTCATTATGTGTGTCCATTGGTCTCTCCACAACTCACGCTGTGTGAGTTAAAATCCTTGATATATCTTGTTTGCAGCTCTACTTCTCCCACCTCCTAACACTGACCAGGACTTTCTTTTCTCTTAAATAGTGTCACCACTTTCTCATGGCAAAACTGGCACTGGGGACGGCCAACTGATTCCTGACAATTTATTTATATGTAGAGCATGATGCAATTCTACGTGAATTAAGAAACAATTCTCCTGTTTCTAGCTGTCAAGAAGGTACTTTCTTGATGTTCAAACTCAAATCCTGATGACGGAAGCTTGCACTTCAAGAAGAGGCAAGTAGAAATTTCTGATCAACTGAACAGGTTGTGCTATGCTTCTTTTTCGCATCACACCTACTCTACTAAATATACACAACACTGTGCAAGTTATAGTTTCGTCAGCCACCAGCTAATCAAATGAAAAATTATTAGGCTTAGAAAAATAACAAAAGCAGGAGCCAGCTGTGCGTTGGTTGGATGAAAATCCCAGTGTCTCCCATGTTAGCTCATGTGTATTTCAATTTCTGGGAAGAAAATAATGGGAGTTTCTCCACCCTTTCTCATGTGAGCCATAAAACAGATTTATTACCTAGGATATATTCTGTGTTTTCTCCTGAGGAAAAAAGAAAGTGGTGGAGCAAGTTCATTTTTTTCCCTTCTACAACAAGGATTTTCTTTATAATAAACACAGAGATTAATTTTGGTATCATATGGCCCTTCTATTTAATGCTCTGGTCACACTTTTTGCCTTTCTAAATCTTGAATTGTTGCATTTTCATTTCAGTGGGGAATCTACAGCTGCTCCAGCTGTTTGAGTGCAAAAAGTCTGTCCTAAGATTCCTATCTGCTATGTTTTATAGGAAAATCCTTCTCTCCCCTAAATCAAAGAAATTTAGCATCTACTGAAAAACTGTAGAATAACTGAAACAAAAAGAAAACCTAAACATAAGGCTATGATTCTTTTCAAACAGCTCTTGCTCAGCTTTATCTTACACCCAACAGTCACCCAGCAGCTTTGGGAAACTTAGGCTGCAGATTCAGAGGTTTAGCACGGGGTTGTACCTCATCTGGGAAGGTTTTCCTGTACAAATAACTATTTTTTGACTATAACAGTCACCTTCTGACCTTTAAAAATAAATCAGGAAAGAGAAAATTTGCTGACTAAAAGATTTTTAGCTCCTATGACTCTAAGTTGCTCATGCTAAGATGTTACAGTTCTAAAGACCTGTGCTGGTAAATCCATTTATAGAAAAAGGTGATTTCCCCTAAAACTTTCACTTTTGAGATGCAGAAGAGATTGATTCATACTTTAAATGCTTCCGAATCATGATAAAGCCTGGATTCTCCAGTTTAGTGGTCTGGAAACTTTCAAGGGTAATATATGCCTTTTTTAAATTACATCCAGTAACACGTATTTTTTAAAGTAAATCTGTAGACTCCAATATTTGCAGCCTAAACGTGCTCTACAATCTACCATTGTTAACTTGCACCTATTGTTTAATGAGTCACTTTTCTCAACAAGCAAACCTGACATCTCTCAAAGTTTCAGTCCTTTCAAATAATCCTATGATATATGAGCGTTTACACCAAGCCATAAATGCCACTGAGACAATTTTTGAAATGATGAGCTATGCCATCATTAGCTGCATATAATTAAAATGTACCATAGGAAGTGCATTCATTACAGTTGTGAAATTATTTTTATTGCTTATGAACAGGAAAAAAAATTGCACTTTTAGTCATAGAACTGTGCCAGTACAGGGCTCGAAAGGAAGCTGGCTTGCTTGGGCAAAAATTGTGCAGGGTTTTTTTGTAGATTTGTTTCTTTCTCATTGTTTTGTGATCATTTACACTACTCCACAGAGACCAGTAATTTGGAAAATAAAACCCCAATAGCTAAAGTAGTTTTCAAGCTATTACTAATTTGAAACCCTTCGTTTGTACTACCAAGTATATTCTAGCGCAGTCAAACTGCATTCTTACAAAGGAATATAAATCCACACAGATATTTTAGGGACCAAAACACTATTATTACCACTAAACTTACCTTTTTCCTTTATAAAGACATACACACAAACATTTAATACTGCATTGAGATTCTGAGTTTGTACAAGAGTAATGTATCAACATTACAACTCAAAAAGTGCCCAAAAAGAAAAATTCAACCTTTTTTTTCAATCATTACTAAGTTTATCTTCACAACCTCAGAAATTTCACTACCATACATCTATAGTCTAATGTAGCTGAAACAAAACAATTTATTACAGAGAAGCAACAATAGTAGCTATTTTCCCCAAGGAAGACACTGCTTCATAGAATAGAATTTTGAAAAGTCAGAATCTTTAGTGTTAAATCTCCCATATGAGCTAATTAGCAATGACTGGTTTACAGTGAGCTAATTAGCAATGACTGGTTTACAGTTGTTACTGATCCAATGAAACAGAACATTGTTATTGCAAAGAAATAGTACTCAAAATAAAAGTAAAATGTACACAAACACAAAGCATAACACAGCTCAATGTACTACACGACAGGGACGAAAAAATGTGTCTCTTTAGAATCTGAGAACATATATGGGTCAGTAGTTTAGCATTCTTGGCAAAAAGAAACTCACAGTATTGTAAAATGGTCAGCAGGGTCAGAAAAGGCATAATGTACTTAGGCAACAGATCTGCTCCCTAATACCTTACAATTCCAACACTGCCATTCTAATGCTTAAAAATAAGTCTCTACACCCATTAACCAAAATCAGACAATCTATCTGATATTACAATCTGGCATCTATTCCAGTGCAAGCACCAACATAATTTCCATCTGCAGAATCTTTATAACTGATAATGACATATCCAAGCCAGAACAAACAGAGTTAGACTTCCTGATCACAGGATATTTTTACAAGAAAAAAAGTTTACCTGTAAAGCAATAAAATTGTTAATAGAAATCACTAAAAACCAAGAAGTTACTCCAATACTTTTTTCTTTAAATTTAGTAATTAATTAAAATAAAATCTTTGTACTCCCTGTAATTTATGCAAATAGGACAAATTGCTAATTAAATGTTTCCCAGTCATAGAGCCCTCTAAAAGCCTCACAGAAATGCTACTAAAATTAGGGATTAGTGGAAAGAGCTTCTGAAGAATGATACATCACAAAGAGACTGTGCTAAAATGTGTGGATAAGTGCTTCTCTAAACAATTCCCAGGGAAGAAGTTACACACAGATTTCCATCTCATGCTATCTGTTTTTTTCCAGAGCACACACCACGCCTGCTTTTTACCTTGTTCATTTGAAAACAAACCTGCTGAATCTGGATTATATCCTACTCTCAAGTGGCATTTAAAGGACTTGTACAAGGCATTTCCTTACTTTCAAACAAGCAGTACTACTGAGAAGAAAAATACGCAGTAAGAGAGTGCAGGTGTAGGAAACCAGTGTGCAGGCGCCATCCAAATACGGCGAGACCGCAATGAGAACGCCAGTGAGGTGCAGGCAAAGCGCCGGTGCTGGCCGTACCTGTGCCGGGCACCGTCCCGCTCACCTGCCGCGGGCCCGGCCGCCGCCAGGGGGCGGGAGCGGGCGAGCCGCCCCCACCTGGGCACACCTGGGCACGGGCCCGGCGGGTGAGCAGCGCCCGCGGCTCCTCCTGCCCCTGCAGCCCGCGGGAGATCCACCAGGCAACGTCTGCTTCGCCTGCCGACTGTAAACAAAGCACAGCCACAGGGGTTCGAGCGGATCAGCTGAAATGAGGCTGGGTTTCTATAGGCTCTCTCTGAGCAGAGGTTTGCATTGTGAAGTTACGGTGTGTTAGTTATGGGGTCATGGAATCACTCTGGGTGAATGGGCATCTGCAGTCTGACATCCACCTCAGAGCAGGGTCAGCGATGAGACCAGGCTAGGCTGATCAGAGCTCTATCCAATTGATAAATATATTATAATTTCCCCCATATATTTATGCTACACATACTACTAACAATGATGTTTTATTTTTGTAAATGCCTTCAATTGGAAAGTACTAAAACACTTTCAATTGTTCCTGGACACATTCCTGCAATGCCCGACCCACCTGAGGCTGCGTGTTTCCTGGGCAGAGCCCTGCTCAGTACTGAGCCCAGTGCTGTTCCCTGCCTTACCTCCACCTGCTCAAGCTCGTTCACTATCGCTCGAACACATTAAAAATACTCATTTTCGTTGGTCATAAAAGTACTGGGATTATTATGGAAGAATTGTAAAACTCAATTCGTTAGAACTGTAAGTCCATTACCACTAGGCTTGGTGCTGATAGTGATGTCTTGCTGGGGTGTACCCTGAGCGGTGTCACCGCTGCCACAGCAGCCCCTGCACGGACTCTCCAGGCAAACTGAGGCAGAGCAGCTGAGAGCCCCGAGCTGCAGACCCCAACCACAACACCACTCCTCTCGAGCAGAGGCCTCACCTCAGCCACAGACGAGACATATCCCTCACCATCCCGCCTTAGGCATCTTCGTACCCCCGCTGGAGCTGGGCCATGAGGAGCTCTGAGGGGCTGTGTGGGATCTGAGGGGACCTAAGGGGCCGTGCGGGGCTGTGCAGGCTTTGAGGGGCCGTGCGGGCTCTAAGGAGCCCTGAGGGGCTGTGCGGGATCTGAGGGGACCTGACGGGCCGTGCGGGCTCCAAGGAGCCCTGAGGGACTCTGAGGGGCCGTGCGGGCTCCGAGGAGCCCTGAGGGACTCTGAGGGTCCGTGCGGGGCTCTGAGGTGCTCTGAGGAGCTATGTGGACCCTGAAGAACGCTGACAGGCCGCGCGCCATGCGTGAGCCGCTGTTCCCCCCACTCATCCCGCGCCGTTGCCGTGGCGACGCCCCGCGCGTGCGCAGCACGCCCCCGCCCCCTTCGGCCCGTGGGGCGGCGCCGCGCCGGTGACAGCGGGGCCCGCCCGGCCCCGCCGGGGGATCCCCTGGGGCGGCAGCGGCAGCAGCGTTGGCGCGAGGCGGTCCGTCCCCCCGAACATCCACACACACCTACACACACACCCCCCCCACCCCAGCACCACCCGCTCACCGAGCGCCGGCGGGGCGAGAGCGGCACAGCGATGATTCGGCGATCCCCCGCGCGGAGCCAGGCGGGCGCGGAGGAGCGCCGAGCCCCGCGAGTGACGTCACGGGGGGGCGCGCACGCGCTGTCCGCGCCCGGCTGGACCGGGGGTCCCGCTCGGGTGGTTCCTCTCGGGTGGTACCTCTCGGGTGGTGCCTCTCGGGTGGTGCCCTGCAGGTGGTACCCCTCAGGGAGTCTAGCTCAGGTGGTCCCACTCATGGGAACCCGCGGGGCCGGACAGGGGAACCCGCTCAGACGATCCCACTCAGGGAATCTGGCTCAGGTGATCCCGCTCGGGTGACCCTCCTCAGGTGACCCCCCTCAGGTGGTGCCGCAGCACAGCCCCGCAGCACAGTCCCGCATCCCCCTGCACGGAGCGTGTCCCCTTACCGCAGCCCTGGGTTCATTCCCCTCCTCCGGCAGCCGCTGTGAGCCTGGGGTGTGTTCTGGCATGCAGACCCGAGCCGTTCCGTGCCGCACAGCCACACAAGGGTCTCCAGATGCTGCCCTGCAGGAGAGCTTCGTCAGTGAACAGAAAGGTTGCCTCCTGAAAGGGTTCCGAGTGGAAGTTACGGATTAGGTGTCATAATTTAACTAAATCAAGCAACAGTTAAATAACCCTGTATGTATTGTTGGGGCAAAAATGCCGTGATGTGGGATTGGGACTGTACCCTGCTAACGTGCCCATCCACCCCGAGATGGGCAATGGGAAGGCAGGGCAGGCACATACCCATGGCAGCTCTGCAGACACAGACTCTTTCCTGCTAAGAGCCTCCTGATGCTCCCCAGCTACACCACAGCTTGCTCAAGGAAAGCAAATAAACCGTCATTTACTTGTGTCACTTGTCTAGAGTTAAAAGCTGTGTCATTTATGTATTTTCTCAGAAGGCTGTTCTGCTGTAACTCCAGCTAGAAAGTTTGGTGTCTCTTAAAACTAAGGCTTTTCAGTCTTGCTACCATTTTTGTCTATGGAGCCAGAGAGTCTTCCAAAGCTAAATTAAACGTAGAGTACCACAGTGCTGTTCAATGAGTGCTGTTCTGTTCCACTTCTATTGATGCAAACAAAGGCATGGACACTTTTTGTGAGCTTGGGAAGTCAATCCAGAGCTTGCTTTTCTACTCATATCAAACTTCTCATCAGTAGGAATACTAATTCCTAAATCCTTGCTCTAAAGGGCTTTAAGTGGCAATCAGTGGTTATTAGAGCACAGGACACTGAAGAGGTTATGTCTCTCATTATCAGGAATGTCCTAAGCACAGATAAATACCTTCAGTATTGTATAATGCACAAATACAGCCCCATATTTCCCTACATGTTTTGCTGAAATGATTTGAATTAAGAGATTTAGGGCAGCAGATCATTGCTATAAATTGCTGTGCATAATGAAACCACATGTGCAGTATAATTCCAGGTCTTTAATTTGTTAGGAGCTAAATGTTTATTAGAATATGGTATGGTTAATATTCCCTACAGTCGCCTTGAAAATTAAATACCCCTTTCACAATGCAAAGACAATGAGTTGTGTGGCAAGATAAGGTGCTTACCAGAATTCAGGAATGACAGAATCCAATTAATTTAACATGAATTAATGCAAGATCAAATTTATTACAGTTGGATGCAATTTGTAATTGAAAGTTCCATTACAGCACGTTTTTACATGTTCTCTCCCATCAGTAAGAGATCTCAAAAGAGCAAATTCTCCATTTTGAGCAGCAGCAATGTATTTATTATAAATAATTATTTCCTTACATGTTTGCTGCGAGAAACTTCAGGGCTGTGCTCTTGCTCTTTCTCACAGGGGGCCATGACTGAGGTTTAAACAGAAACCTGGGCTTCCCCTGCCTTGTCACTTCTTCATCCCTATTCCCATTTTACACTCTTGTGGGGGATCACACCTCTTCTTTTTTTTGGGGTGGGAGGGGTGAAATCAGCCCTTTAGTCAAATAAACCTTTCAACCTCCTAACTTCAAAATAAACACTTTGATTGTGGACAGTCCAAGCTCCTTAGGCAAAGCTTTAAGTCTCAAATCCAAAAGATACACTGTGTCCTTTTAATAATTTCATAGTGGAAACTCTTTATTTGCCCATTCCTGTGGTGCTATGGAGGTTTACAATGATTCTGGTTTAGGTTTCGGGATTAGGTGAAACCAGAGTGCCTTAAACCTCTTTAGAGGTTTGGGATTAGGTCTGCATCAGGCCTAATATAGCCTCTCTGTGCAAGGCTAAATTAAATGGCAGGAATATTTGTTGTGCACTGATTCACAGGTGTTTGGCAAAATACCAGAAAACATAAAGGAACCACTGGAAGAATCATGAAGGCAAAGCCATCGAAACATGAGTATTAGCTAAGTACTGCAGTATCACTTGCAACTGTGGGGTCTTTTAGACTGCTTCTAAGTGATTTTAAGCATGGATATCATTTTTATGTGTCTCTTTCACATGAATGCGGAGAAATTGAAGATCTGTCATGCAAATGGGTCATGGATTTGTATTTGGGTATCACATTCTGGTAATTGCTGCCTGTTTTATAGCAAATGTATATTAAAGTTTGTCAAACAGCTGATATCACTGAAATGCTATTATTTTATTGTACACATAAATTCTACTCCTTCTCTGGAGTATGCCTTGCCCTGACAGAATATGCTAGGTCATGGGGAGAAAAACGCAATAGATTTATGCCTGCCATTAAAACACCACCCTGCCTGGCCCAGGAGGCAGAGGCATTTGCCTCACTGATGACCATGGACTAATTGGAGGAGATAATTTCATTGTGTAGGCTGTCTACTGTGAGGCTTTTCAGCACTTTTCACTCACTTTGGTGGTGCTGTTTCTCCTCCATCTGCTCAGCTCCATAGTTTGCAACACCAGCAAGGCCTGACTCACTGGCCATTCCCCTGAGGAGCTGCCAGAGCTGAGCAGATTTCATCAAGCAGAAGGAAGAGCAGCTCAGCACGACAGTCTCAGGATCCCTGCAAACTGCAGCAGCTGGTTTGGCTGCATTTGTAGGGAAAAGCTGGTGCCTGGCTCAGGGAAGCTCAAGCCTGGAATCAAAAGAAGCTGGATATGTAGTTACAGGGAAGTAAAACACAGAGCCCAGTGGGTCAGTTCCTACAGATGTCCAAAATCAGCTACTACCTGAGCATAACTATGTCCTCATATCAAAGCATTCCCTTCACTGATATTGTGCCTGTCAGCCCTCCCCAGGAAGGTGTATTTTGAAAGCATTTATCTCCCCAGATAAAGAGATTTCAGTTTCAACTGTAGACTTGCCTGTATTTAGAAAGTTGACTATGTCTCAGAATTAAAGGGCTTCTCTAGAGTTCTCTTCCATGCCAACAATCAGTTCTATTGCAGACAAGATTTTTTGCATTCCTACGGCAAATGTTCTGATCAGCAGTGCATACAGCCAGGTCCTGTCTTCTCACGTCTGCTTGCAAAAGCGAAACAGAAATAGTTAAGTTTCAAAAGAATATGCCTCCTCCAATCAGATGAGCTGTAAAAGGAAGAGGGAGGCTAACTAGAAGGATTTAATAATCTTAGAATCTGTATAAAACATTATTTATGGCTTAAGAACTACACAAGTCGTGAGCTCTAAATGTAAGTTCTTTCCTTCTTTAATGGTGCATGTAAGGAAGAACAAGAGAGAAATCTTTCAGTCAAGGACAAAATCATAAAATAATGAGCAGAAGAATAATGAAATGAAAGTATTAGGGGCCAAGGGAGGCTGAGTGGGAGTTTGTCTTCATACATGATTGATCTAAACTTGAAAAGTAAAAAAAAAGAATTCTCTCATCTTTAAACGAGATGGTTATTTGAGCATAAATAACAGTTTCATGTCAAATATGCTGCTCTTTCCAATGGAGTCTTTTCACTACAAAAGCACAGCATTCTCAGCCCTAATCTCCTCACATAAAACAATAGGGCTGGTGGCTGTGAATCAGCACTTTGAACCAGCCTCTGAAAACAGCAACACATTCAGGGTGAAGAGAAATGGAGGAGACAAAGAGCTGCTGTTTATAGAGCTTTGCAAAGCCAGCCCCCACCTTGCCTGCTTGGGAGCGTGCTGTAACACCCGAGAGCTGTTTTCCTCTCTGGACGGGAAGTCCAGCTCAAGGGACTGGGGCTATTGATGTATCTGTGTGTTTAGACCCAAACCAGGCTGAGCTGCCACTGAAATCAGGAATGGTGAAACACCAAAATCCTCCTGGATGTTTGAGCTATGAGGCTTCTTGAGGAAGGGTGCGGTGAGAAGAAATAGCTGGGTTCTCTGTGCCAAGAGAAGCACTCCTCCTTTCCCAGCCCATTTGCAGCCCCATGGCCATGTCCCCTCCCTTGTGCTGACCCTAGCACTCAACTGAGGAGCGTCAGGATTGATGCAAGGCAGGAGCATGGTGTCAGGAAAGGAGAGGGCCTGGAATGGAGAACGATCACACTGGAAGAGACCTGCCCTGAGTGGTGGCACCAAAAGGATCAGGCCAGCCAGGACACAAAGGTTTCCATCCAGCAAATGACATCTCACCTTAAGCAGGAAGCTCATTTCCCTCCACAACCAGTGAGGAAAAACAGGCTCTTAACTACATGGGAACATCCCCTCCACCTTTTTTTTGTGATTCCACTGTTTCCTAACGTAACATGCTTAAACAACAAGCTTTGCGATCCAGAGATGCCATCCCATGGGAAGTGGAAGAAGACTTTGGTCTCAGCACAGACCCCCCAGCTGTTCTCTGACTAGAAGGACCTTGCACTCATGCTGGGGGATGTCCTACAACAGTGAGACCTGGAACAGGACCAAACGAGGAAACACTGTGGTATTTGCATGTTCATGTGGGTTTGAGGGGCATTGTCTGTAACTCAGGAAAAGTCCTGATCTTTTTGAGCCCCTGTCTCAAAAAAAAAGAAAAATGAACTAGGCATTGTTCTTCTCAAAGGGATCACTGTAAAATGGCCTTTGGACATGGTCTGGAGGCATCAGCTGCACAACCACCCCACCAGTGCTACCCTTGATGAGAGAGATGTTGACAGGAGGCCAAATCCAAACCCTCTGACAGAAAAGAGGACCAAAGGGCAAACCTATATCTGGGTCCAGCTGCAAAAGCCCATGCTTTTGTTAAGTCTGAACAAAAATCTTTGATCCAAACATACCCACTTTTTAGGGATTCCAAACTCGAGTGAAAACACAGCAGTTTCACCCCAGCTTGAAACACAGCCTTACATCTTTGATTTCTGAGGACAGATCATTTTTCTTGGGGTGAGGCACGTGAACAGCAACAGATACCTCATGTCTGGTTCAGACAGGCCAACCAAAAGGCTTAAGTGGACACACACACTACCAGCAGCATGTGATGGGATTTAGTGTAAGGAAATCAAACTCCCTGCCCCACCTCCTCAGCTTATCCTTTAAAGACCAGTCCTGTGCTCGCAGCTGGAGTTTATGTGAGTCCTGCCTTATTAATTAACTGAAGCCAGTTCCTTTTTCCCCTGAATTCCAAAAGAAGCAATTAGAAAGCAGATACTTCACACTAACAGCTGGTTCATTTAACCCCCTTCCCATGCTATTTTCTCCTCTCCCCCAGCCAACTCATCTCCCCCTTTTCCCTTGTTTCATGTAATGGAGAGGGAGAGTAAAATAAAGGTGACAAAAGCAGGGGCAGCAGATAACCATATTCTTAATAAAATCCTCCAGTGTAACACTGAAAGTGGAGGAGTGTTGTTGAGACCACACTTCTGAGCAGGGAATTGTTACATTCACCTAACAGATGGGGAAAAGAGCTTTGGCTGTCTACTGTGTCCTCCTTAAAAGGGGATCTGTATCAAAGTAGCAGCATATTTTCTTCACTGAAGGCTGTTGATGTCATTAGAGCAAGTCTCGTTTTTATTTAACACCAGAGTTAAGAGTCACATAAAATTGGCACAGGTGAAGGCACCAGGCCCATTAACTTGTGCAACGTGAGTCTCTGGGAATTTTTTGAACGTTTGTGCACCTCAAATTTATTTATGCTTAGGCAAACCAGCCCCAGAGCCTCTCCTCCCTGTTTCTCAGTATGAATACAGCCTCAATCCTGCCATTAGACCTGTAAAAAACTCACTCAATACACTAAATTTCCCCCACTCCCAGGAAAGATCCAGTTACAGGAAGGGCAGTCCTGCCCCTCTCTGTATTCCATGCATCGCTGAGAGATGCTATGGACATAAAATTAAACCCATGGCCAAAAACATCCACCGTAACACTGAAAGAGAAATCTGCCCTTGCCAAACTACCTTGAACATGTTCTGCTCCCAAACAGGTACTCTAAAGGCTGGATCTTGATTTAAGACAGGTAGAGCTTTTCAGAGGGAAACCAGGCTAAGAGGAATGGAGATTAATCTGCCTCTGCAAACCACTTCTGAAGCAGGGAAGTAATTTCAGTGTGCTTGGGGCAAAGGGGTGCTCAAGAGTCATAATATTTCTTTTCTGAGCATGGGTGGCATTTTTTTAATGTAGAATTGATAGGTCAATAGAGATATGGTCACAAACAGGGCATCTGCTCATGGCATACAGGAATAATAACAAAAGAGTAGCCAAAGTACCCCAGTGCAGAGAGGTTTTCCTGCTAATGATTCCTCACTGATCCTGAAATCAGGCAGCCTTGTGAGGGCATTTTCAGTTATAACATGGGGCAGATGTAGGTCCAGCTGTAAACCTCCCATTTCCTCCCTCAAAGAGGAGGTAGCTGTCAGAGAGGATGGTGTTGCAGCCAGCCAGCCAGATGTTTGCCATCTTTATTACAAATTTTCATGAATCTTACAACACCTACATACTCTACAGCAACCTGATGATGCAGCTATCTAATACCTACATTGCAGACATGGAGAACAAGTTAGGAGGGATTAAGTGATCTGCCGAGCTTCCCACAAGACAATGCAGATGTGGCTAGAAATCAAAACTCTAAGCTTCCAATTTCTGCTGTGTTATACTAATCTCTTTATATGCTTTGCTGTAAAAAAAAAAAAAGAAGTAGAAAATCATCATTTCTGCAACATGTTTGTTGGTAACTAGTATGGGTACTCCTAATCAAACATAAAGATCAGCTTATTTTAGAAACTGCTACAGCTGATTAGTCCACTGAACCCCCTTTTTTTCCTCCTGGATCTTTCTAGAAGAAGAAAAATAAATGGGAAAGGCATCCTCTTATAACTGCAAAGGCTCCAGCTAATGAGAGCAGAAATTGCATTTCATATTTTGGCAGTTAGTGGTAAACACTGTTATTAAAGCTATAATAAGATCAGCGAATGTTGTATGAAATATTAGTGATGTCTGAACACAAAATAGAGTCCCCATCTCTTTAGTTAAAATTACAAAATGATTAACAGCCCAATTAAAAACATTTTTGTTTTTGACACGATAAATTATACTTTATCTACCTATCTGTGGATATAATTGATTATTTTATCCGTTTGCTGTTGCCTGTCATTAAAAAAGACAGATACCATGGCTTTCTGGCCTCTCTCCCGCTGAGAGAAAGAACAAATCCTGCTATTAACGACAGACAGGATCATTATGAAAAAATTCCATTTGCCACTAGGCAACATAGCTGAGTTCCAGTAATTATTGTATTAGTCAAGCCGTTGAGAAGTTCCATAAAATTGAGAGAGTTTTTAAGGAGCATCCAACATTATTTGGCAACTTTTGTGATGTAACAATTAAAACCATGCTTCAGGCCCCAAAATGTGCAGGAGATTGCCAAAATCAGATAAAACCCTAGAGGGCCCCTGACTCGCAAAGGAAAAAAAAAAATCGAACTGTTTACTTTTAAGATCAGACATTCATCAACATTTGGCTTTTGTTTCAGCCGGTGTCAGATAATAACAGCACCACCTTTTCAGTCAGCTTCTAACCAAACCCTACGCCATTCGATGTCAGGTCTCAGGACTGACACTAGCCTCATCTCAAGAGAGGGAAATCTTATGGGAGCTGATGCTACCAGCTTTTCTTGGCAGGTCAGATACCTGGGAGCACTCAGCAGCACCTTCTGGAGTGAATCATGTCTGTTATCCACCAGTAAGCATGAGGAAATCACTGGAGAGAAGTGCAAGTTATTCCTTCCTCTTACAGCTAGGAGCTGAGCCAGGCAACACCTCAAATTGTCAGGGCTGCAGGGGATAAAGCAGAAGTCTCCTGTCCATGTACCCCATTAACCTGTCAAGGAACTGATAAAAAAATATTTAAATCACACTTTAAAACTGCTAAGGGAAATCGCTACTGAGCAAAACTTAGAGCCAAGTTTATCATCAATCTACGTCTCCACTGAGTGGTGTTAAGGAATAACGATGTACAGTACCAGAAATGAAGGTACAGTGTCAGGCTTCTGCAGTGGAAGGTGAAGTTGGTTACAAAATGCAGACTGGGTTTAGCCTAACACAGACTACAGGAAGCACTTCAAGAGCACATTTGTTTGCAAAGAAGTTTCTCCCTGCCCAGAATAACATGCCTGAGTCTGAAAACTCAGTCAATGCATTAGAGAACTGTGATGGCAGCAGTAGTTTTCATGGCAGTCAAAGGGAGCTGGGATCTCAGCGTGGGACAAGGAGCCAGGTTAATGCTGTTGTCACTAGGGAACAGCAGTAGGGCAGAGTTTAGCACCAGCACCCTGCCAGTCTCCACCTGGAACATGCCGTACCAAGTAGGACAGATAAAAAGATACACTGGAGCCTGCCATAATATGGCCTTTCATCACACAGCTCCCAGGATGGAGGTGGATGCCAACTGCTAGGACCTGCTGACCTATTTAATAAAAAAAGACCAAACCTACAACCCTAGCAATCCTGGCTTCGATCTGATTTAAAAGGGAACAGTGGCACAGCACTGCAGATGGGCAGCCCTTGAACCATGTTGCATTGCCAAGGCAAAGGCAGAGGCTCAGACTTGTAAGAGAGAGGGTGTGTGAAAGGAAAGCTGCTCCTCTCTCCCAGCACTGAAACTGATCTTGCTGCTATGCAAGGCAGGCATGCCTGAGTCCTAATAAGCTTAGGAATCAGCTAATTCTGGAAGCTACTGCCACATTTTCCAGCACGTTTAACCTCTAGTTTGGGTCTGGCAATAGGGTGTGGTGAGATGTGTTGCTACAGAACTACAAAACCTCCAATAACTACTAGCTGCTTTTGGGAAACAGCATCGTCTCGTAGTTTTCTTCGGCAGAGCTAAAGCATATATTGTGGTAGTATTCAATTTTCTTGCTTTTGGAGCTGTCATCTGAAGCAAAGCATCCTAGGTCAGCTCAAGAACTTAGGTCAGTAGCTGTCAGTGTGAAGAATGAATTCTTATTCTTGAGTTATATGAGTAAATTGTGCCAAATCTTCAACATATTAAAGTAGTGCCAGATGAAGACTTAGGAAGTTTTTTTAATATATGTTCCTTATTAGCATTAAAACTTTTATTATTAAAAGAGTTATATTACAACATACATGCACAAGATCCATATGAACTTAAAAAATAATTTAAAAAAATACAATCCTAATATTTTTTGGTTATTCTCTCTGGCTTACAGCTCATCTGAGCCACGAGTGAGGAAAATGCAAACCCCAGCACACAGCAAAGGGAACTCAGCGATGAGAGAGGGAGAGCAGACTGCATTGTTTGTGGGTTTTGTCAAGAACAAGATGAACTCACTGAAAAAGACAATAACTTTGTAACGAAATTGTGGGGACTTTGAATCAAGGGCTACAAAGAAGGCTCAACTCTCTGATTCAGCCAGCTCCCCTC
The DNA here is from genome assembly GCA_035583185.1 of Anabacerthia variegaticeps. Classification (NCBI taxonomy): domain Eukaryota; kingdom Metazoa; phylum Chordata; class Aves; order Passeriformes; family Furnariidae; genus Anabacerthia; species Anabacerthia variegaticeps. The sequence goes on from JAWWEW010000036.1 coordinate 6,356,609, forward strand.
AGACCACTCTTGTATTTCCCCGGTGGACTGCAGGAACAAGCCCGAACAACACAGCCAGTGTGCACCCCAGCCTGGCTGTTCAGGCTCTGGTTTGTAGGTGCTTGCATCTCCCTCCAGTGTGGCAGCTGGCTGGTGTTGCTGTTCAGAGGAATGCCAGGTGGGTAGTGCTTTAGCCAACCTGATTTCCAGATAACTGGTTTTTGCAGCTACCACTTTAATTAAAATAAAAAAATATATGTTAAGGACAAGTTTATCACCTGCTAACACATGCCACGGTTGTCTCGCAGTCAATCAGCAAGCAGCAGACAGAGCCACAGCCTTCTCTTCCACACCACCAGCATCCAGAAGGAAAAAAGTCCGTCCATCTGCTAAAGCAATCAGGCCCTTGTGCTTCCCAGCATCAATTCCCATGTACAGGATCCAGTGCCCTTTGCTGAGTAGAACCAAACTAAGCTTTAACATGTCCCAGGCCCACAAAGGGACTGTTCAGGTACAGAAGGATTGGAGCTGAACAGCTGGGAGTTCAGCTCTCCCCTCCCATGCCCACGTGTGCACCCATTGCCCCCTCTGCCACCAGAGCTTCCAGGTGATTGTAAAGCAACACATGGAAAGTGTCGAGGAACTTTGCAAAGGCTACAGAGCTGTCAAAAGAGTAACATGTCACTCTCTGGAAGGGGATATCCATGTGGGCATATGGTAGTCATGAAAGCAGCTGGACTAGCAACCTTGGCAGGCTTGAGTCGAACAGAAATGTTGCTGCTTTGCCTTGATCTTTATTTACAATAAACTCCTGGGCTCCAGCTCAGTGTTTTATCTGGGAACAGCCGCCGGCGTTCCTCGACCGTGTTCCGTCTCATTGGAGCACTGACATATTTACACGCGGGCCGGGGCCGGGCAGCTGTGAATAAGGGGCCATATATCAAGAGAGGAAAAAGGGATGCAAAGATGAATTTTATGAAACATTTTCCATTTTTCTTTGACTTGGTTGTGCGTTTTGCTACGGCCCATTGGGTGCTCACTCGGCGCTTGGACACTTTGCTCCATGCTGTCTCGCCTCTATTTCTAATTGTGTCTGCGTGCCAAGCCTAGCCCAGTACCTGGGGCAGCCCACAGGGAAATGGAGATTCAAAACAAGAAAAAGTGGGTGGGAGGGCAATTCCCTGCCCGCCAATGGCATGTAAGACAGAAAGGGGAATGATATCTTGTAAGTCATGGGTCTTTTCCAATTCCGGCAGGACAGCATTTACATCTGAGTGCCAAACGGAGAGGAAATATTTTCGCCACTTTGTGAGAGAAAACAATTAAGTCCCTTTTGCAATTTAAGGAGGTTGTATCATCTTTGATTTCTTCTCTGGGCAATGAAAAGGGTTAATTCCTCACAGTGTTGACTTAATCCTTTCCTTTTCCCAGTGGCTGACTAATAGGTTAGATGTTGACTCTGGGTAAGAAGACAAGCTTTGGACATAATATTAATGATATTGTGTGTGGAATAACATTAGAAAACAAACACAGAGGCACCTGGGGAGTCTGAAGGCATCTTCTGGCCTTTCTGGGCTGACAGCACCGAATGGCCCTCCAACATTTCCATGTGGAAAAACACTATCTAGCATGAGATAGTTTACTTTGAGTGACCCTCTTGCCTTTCAAACAATGAGGAGTCAGGACCATTACGAAGCCGAAAATTTGTTGCATAAGAACAGGCCATTGCTCAACCAGCTGAAGAGGGGGGAAAAAAAAATTAAAAAAAGGGAATCCAGAGAAACAATTGGAAACCAAAACAGGATATTTGAATGGAATAATGGCTGGTGTCTGTCCTCTGCCATTGACATCCTAACAAAGGGTGTGAAAGTTTTTCACTTATGTTTTTGCAAGGCAAAGATGGGAAGAGAGTACTATTTGTTTATTCATTTGTCTTAGAGCCCCACTAGCACAAAGAAGTCACTGCAAATACTTATCCAAGGCTCTGGTTGATCCCACTGGGATGCAAGAACTGCATGCTCCCTTGATAGCCCCTGTGGGATCAAACCAGCATGTGGAAGTGCTTATTTCCCTCCAGTGTCTATTTAGGAGGTCTAGGGGAGTGAAGCGGAGTTCCACTTACATCACCACGGTCAGGTCTGAAAGCAAGGTGGGCCTAACTGATCACTTGGAGATCCTGCCCAGCACAGATATGTACCAGGCCTTGGTGCAAGGAGTCTCGCTCCAAAGATTTGTCAGGCTTTGTGCAGCTGTCCCATACTAAGGGTCACAGTACAGGCAAAACAAACTAGATGCCCTGCTGCTGCCAAACCATAGAATTTTCCTGGTACAGCTGTGTTTAAATGGAGCTGAATCAAGGCAATCTCACCTTGGATTAGCAGCCATCAGTTCCCAGGAAGAGATCTGCTCCACTGAGTAAAATGCCTGTCAGCACTCTTGAAGAATCTCCTCAGATGGTTCTTTGGGACTCTTCTCTGGATGGTTTCATTACCTGCACTCGAGCAGCTGAAGTTGCACTGGAAAGGAGTACCTGAGGTCATCAAGCTCAGACTCAGCAGGAGCCTAGCAGGGATAAAAAGACAGTCACCGCTTTAAGCTAAGATCATTTAGTGACTCACCCAAGATCACACAGATGGTGCTTACACCAAGAATTAGACCCACCAAGGCACCCAACACCTCTGGATTACTCATTGAGGATTAGAGTCCATTTAGGAGTCTATTTTAATATATAAATGTAGGATTTGGAGCTATGATGGAATGGTAAATTAAATACTGAAAAGTCTGTCACATCTCTGTTCAAAGCAGGCTAACATTTCATGTAAGGAATTACATGCTTCAGACAGTTGCAATCATCTTCTGCACAAATAATTTAAGCTTACTTCATCTGTTGTATTCTGATTTAAATTTTTATTGGAAATATAAATACCTATGTCGGTCACCAAACCAAATAAAACAAACATATTGAGTAGGGTCTATTATAGACTAATATGGAAACAAATAATCTGCAAGTCTGGTTTTATTTATAAGCTTATTTGAGTTTTTACTCTAGGCTCATATTAATCGGGTTTGTGGTTTCCACATCTGTACTGCTGATGCCCAGTGCAGACAGCATGCCAAGTCAGACCTGGGCATCCTCCAAGCTCCAAATGGAAAACAGATGCCTCAACTCCAGCTACCTCAAGACAAGCAGGGCGAGTAACCTACCAAGCAACCACAGCGGGTGCAGCAGGCAAAGCAAAGCTCCAGGGAGCTCTCTGAGGTGCCTGCTTGCGAGTTTCTTGCTTCTGACTTGCTCCAGGGGCAGCCAGACTGCCGCCTGTGTTATATTTGCTCTCTCTGATGATCAAGAGATACCAATTCCCTTCACAGCCTCTCTTTTCCTCTAGCTGTAGCTAGAAATTCCCAGACTGGACCAGTTAGTTCACAGTGTCAGCTAGTAATACATATTCTAGAGGAAGATGGAAGAACTCCTGCAGATGATGGAATTGAAGGATAAATTCTTTCCATAACCCTAGCCCTTGATTATTTTTAATATTTATAAAAATAATTTCGAATGTTCACAAAGGCCATAAATATATATATATATATATATAAAAAATGCCCATGCCCCTTGTCAAGCCAAAATGGATCCAGCTGTTCTGCGGTGCTGGTCTCTGATTGTGGAGATTCCCTGTATTAATGAAAGATGTATAAAGGGAATCCCAAACTAGAAATATGATCTCTGCTAAAGACTGTTCAAATCAACTATTAAAGAATATCTCAGAGAAGTACATGAACAAAAAGCTGATTCTCAATACAGCTGAGATCCAGCCCTGAGAGCACATCTCCATGAGGGCATCTGTACTGCTTGTAGACACTTTTCAGAGCAAGTTGCTTCCAGACAAACTTTGCTTTGTGCTGGAACATCACCAGAGTTTTGTGCCACTGTAGCTGCATCACTGTAAACCTATTCACAGAGCCCCACAGAACCTCAGGGCAGTAGGAGTGCCAGACCCGCTTCTTCCCTGAGCACAGGAGGAGCTGGAGCAAAACCACATACATGACAGGCGTGAGGGAAAAGGAAGCAGTATCGCTGGTGTAAACACTAGACATTTGGTAGAGGCATTCAAATTTATTCCCTATGTACCATCTGATGGCCATCCAGCAGCCTTTGCCACCTGTAGCAATTATCTCTTTCCTGACAATTGTGACACAGTGAGACACAGCAGTGCCATAAAATGTTTTTTCAAGTTACCATAGTATCATCTCTGTGTGTTGCTCATACAGCAACACCATGATTCACTTTAAGAATTCAGAGCACGGAAAGAGGGGTATCGAGGAAGGGATAAAAAAATTAATACAACCTCAGTTCCCCATCCATGTCGAAGGGAATCCCTCTGTCATTCATCCTCCTCCTCAGAGAGCTGCTTTGCCCAACACCGCTGCTCCACTGGCTCCCAGGCAGAGGCAATTCTTATGAAACTGAGAGGGCAAAAAAGCAGTGTCTGATAGCAGAGGGGCAGATCTGTCATCAGCACAGAAGGCAGTCATTCCTTGTGGCAGTGGCTGGAGAAAGAAGATGCAATTAACAATTAGCTTTGGTAAGAGAAGACAAAACCCTTAAAACACAGTTTCTACTGCAGCAAATCAAGCCACAGACTTAGGAATTAATAGCTCAAAGTCTTGGTTCTTGCCTTCCTAGATACACTAGAAGATGAAAGAGAGAGTGAATTTCTCCTGCCACTTCATTCTGGCTAGCTAAGAATTGGGGCTTAGCCATGGAAAAGGGCCAACCTTGCAACAGTTACAGGAAATGAGAGCAGCTTTGCAGCATTTGCAAGCAAATTCAGCACACCTTCAGATTTGTATTTTAGGTACAACACTCAGGCTTCTCACCCCAGAAAACACAACTGAAGCTTTTCAGTGCGTGTTGCACTATCTTTCCTTCCCATCCTCCTGTTGCAGCTCCCCAGCTTCTGAAGTTGGAACCAAATTCATGCAGAGCTCTAGCTGTGTTCAACAGGATTTGTTTTCATAGGTTTGACCTCTGAGTTGCATCTTGCTTCCCCCAGACTTGGTTAATAGTTCTGGGAAAACATGGTCATGCCAGTTACACTGTTTATATACATAAGCTGCAGGTTTATCCACATTGCTGTCTTCTAACCAATACTCTTGAATCCTGCTGTAAGTGCAGCCCTGGCAGCAACTGAACAAAAAAGCTGTGTCCCCAAGCAGTGAGTCCAAGCTACGCCATAGGAAAAGACACGGTTCAGAGGACATCATTCCTAGAAAGAGGTCACATGCACATTGTCAAGTGCTGCCTCAGAAGTATGGACTGGATTTTCAGCTCAGAAATTCCCTACAAAATTTAGATCTGTTGGACTTAATTTCCAGCAGGGACTAGATCCGTGTGATTCAGATTATCTAGAGATGTGCAAAGAATATGATCAATTAACATACATATAAAAGCACTATTTCTGGTGCAAAGTCAGGTGTCTTCCTCTCCCTAAGACACCTTGCATGTGCACTAATTCAGACTCTTAAGTGACACTAAAGAACCTTGTTCTATTATTTCACAGTCCACAGATGCAGGAGACCAAATCCAGCAGAGTCTACAGGCCTAGTCAAACATTCTGCACAGCACTGCCAGCCATTCTCTCGTCTCTCCTTCCTGATCACTTTGGTTCTTTGTGCCCTACAATAATTTCTTCTTCTGTTCTCTTTTTTCCTTTGCCCATAGCACATAACAAATTATTTCTAGTTGCAGTGATTAATTTCACAGCTCACACCTAATTTGACCCTAATAACTTTGCCTACAAAAGGGACAATTCCTTGTTGATCCAGACAAGTTATCACCCCGTGAACACAATAAAAAGGCGGAGCTGGTTATCAACAGGGAGATGCCCATTAGTATTTTTACAGGCAGAATGTCAGGAGGTCCCTTATCAAGTGGGGAGAGAGCTGGCATGTACTCCAGGCATGCAGGGGGAGGCAGACTGCTCCCAGCCTGCAAGGCCACACAATATGGGAAGTGGTGGCTTGAAAGAGGAGTGGGAGAATGACAGATGGTTTGTGCCTGTGCGTTTCTTTAGAGGACACCGGGTCCCCGCCATGGGAACAGCGTGGACAGTAAAGGCAGCGACTCGATGTGAAGAGTGACAAAGCAAGTCAGCCACGGATGGCCCGTGGGAGGCCGGAGGAAATGCACCATTAGTCAAAGTTGGAGGAAAAATAAAATGCGATGACAACTGGGCCATTCATGTGCTTCCCCTTCAAGGACTGACCAGACCCTTCACAACTCAAAAGACTCAAGTATCAGCTTCTTTTTCTCTTCAGCCAGGCTAATGTGCACCGGCAGAGTCTGAGAAACTCCCTTGTCACTTACATTAATTCTTATCTTGTTGTTCTTGGCCACACTTCACTGAAGTACAGTGAGGGAGAGTGCTTCAATCAATAATGTAGATCCAAGGGAGCACCCCCCTCTCCTGTTCCTAGGGATCAACTCCATCGCTTAAAGCAAATGTCCACCCAACTCGTGAACTTGGGAAATGTTAGGACTTCCAGAACCAGAGCATAAGACAATGAGGTGGCCTCTCAAGGATGTTTAAGCTCACACACGGACAATTTCATCACTCCAGGGTAGCTCTCTGCACTTTGAGAGTTTGCTACCAAGTACAAAAACTGTAAGACCTCAGAGCTCTCAGAAACCTCAGAGCCTTGCATTTCACAAGCAGATTTCATCAGATGTTCCACTTGCCACTGTCATGGAAACCCTGAGGCACTGTTGTCACAGCCTGTGAACCTGATCCATCTTGTCCTTAAGCAAAGATGATGCCCTTCAGAAGGTCCATCTGTAAACACTCACAAATGGTTGGTCTGTCATTCTTCAGTGGAGACAGCACCACAGCTAAGGACAGGACTTAGAACTGCCTCTTCTGGAGCTATGGCATTTCCAGATTTGGAACTACATGGGAGTTAAAGGAAAATGCAAGCAGAGAGTCCCAAAATGTTCTCTTACAAATACATTGGATCTGACCCCATCAGAGGGGAATTCACTAACACTTAGAGAGGGATAAAAGAAGCTAAGTAAAATAGAATGAGCATCTTTCAAAAAAAGTGGAACAAGGAAAGTTTGAGGATTACAATTAAATCCCTAATTAAGGAAGAGAACCAATGTCCTGACCCGAAATTTTAAGGTATCCTGAATATATGCAGAATGAACAAGGACAGAAATGCAAGCAACATCTAAAGTGTCATGAGAATTCCCCTTATTTTCCTGTGTTTGAAGTATGTCTAACAAATAAACTCAATGAGAAGCAAAGAACAAAAATCAGAAGTGCTGTCATGATTTAACTAGATCTCAGTCTGGTGTAAATTAAATTAATTAAAAAAAAAGTAAAATAAATCCTTTTACAATCTGAGAGCCATTCCTGAAGTCTCCAAAGCAGCCCGTATTCTTTACATTACTTCCTGTTATATGGTTAATAATCTCTGCTTTCTCCATTATGGGAATCATTCAACTAAAATCACCAAACTGAATGGTGCTCTCAGAGTGTGAACACCCTGCTGCCCAACTCCTGTCCTAATAACATCTTCCCAACTGTTCAGGAGTTTCTTGCCAGCAGAACATTAGTTGACTCCATTTCTCTAAGGAAAATGCTTAGATTTCCTGATGTTTTCAGCTGTGTTTGTACAACTTGCTTTGTGTGAAGTCGAAAATTAATGCACTTCCTCTTGAGCCTTTGAGAGAGAGGAAAAAAAGGAAGATTATCAAAATTAATAAAAATGCCAAAGCTCAATCCTTTGTCCCTGTTGAACAAAGGTCTTTAAATAAAGATTGCTGAGCTCAGCCTCCTGCATAAAGATAAAAGCTTCTTATAACCTGTTGCTCTGAAAGTGTGAACAGAGTATCAGCTGCATTGCAGTTCATTCACATATTAGTAAGAGATAAAAATAAAGCTAACTTTCAATTTTGACTCTTTTGTTGGGAGTACACTCTGGAAAAATATATTTGGGCCTTTTCTCGGAGCTGGCAAAGAAGGCAACATTACTTTATTTTCTTGGGTTTTGTTTAAAGTCTAAAGTCTGTATTTTTTCACTGTTTTCTTTCCCTTGGTATTTTAATTTACTGGAGTTGCATAATATTCTAGTAGACAAGGACTGAGCAGGTATCTATAGTCCTTTTGGTTTAGATTTGTTTCTGTTCCACCCAGCTAATAATAACTCTTTAAAGAGCCTTGGGAAAATGAAGTCTCCTTGTCAAAAGATCTAAGAAGAAGGATTTTGCTCTTTGTTTTTATGCTGAAACAAGGAAGAACAAGCCTGATTCCCACGTTGCTTTAATGTAAAGGGAAGGACAGAAAAAACCCAACTGGTCTTTGTCTGATCTGAAGGAGGTGAGTATTCTTACTGTTCATCTTTCATGGAGTATAAAGGCTTTCCTTAAATGAAAGTATTAATATATTGGACATACTCTACCACAAACAGCTGAGACTTTCACCTGGAAAAATTTCCCCCCACCCCCTCCTTGGAGATGCTGGTTCTGACAGGCTGCAACTCCCAATACCTCTACCCAGCTAACAATGCAGAGCACCTTGTTCAAACAAGACTGGTCTCCATTTCACGCTACCCCCCAGGGAATATCCACTTTTCTCTTCATACTATATCTTTCTGACTGATGCAATCAGATTCTGGAAACCTGCCTTATTAGTTTATATTCCAGCTTCTTAGGGAATGATGTTAATTTTCCATTGTAGGACCAGAGGATTTTAGATGTGCTAGATCCTGTCTCTAAGAAACAACAATAAGGTGGCACACACAGTGGTGTGCTTAAAAATGGACTTCAGCAAACAGCACTCCTTGCACAGAAGGTCTGGGCTTACAACAGGCACCCTCCTAACTCCAATGGTGCTTGAAGTGAGGTATTTTACAATCACAAGCATTTTCTTACTTGTTCACTTGAGATATTCTGCTTAATTCCTTCACCAGTTCACCATCCTAATTGTTTTGTTCCTAGATCTGTGGTTTACTACTAAGCCTTTACACTGTGATGGCCAAAGAGTTCCATAATATCCATTAAAGATTAGATCATTTTCTTTTGTTTCCCCACAGCAAATAGGATCCCATTCATGTCCCAAACAGAATGTCAGTAGTTGGAATGATGTTTTCTTAAGGTGCATATAAGATTAAAGACTGAAATCAGATGCAGTGTTGCCAAAGCCTTTGTAATATGCATGTTTTTCATGGCAAGATGATTGACAAGAATTGCAGTAAGGTGCTGAAGGGGATATTTCACCTGGCCCATCAAAACTCAATGTAGAGGATTAGAACTAAGAAGAGCTGACAATATTGACTTTGAGTACCACAACGGAAACATAATTAGCTCTTTGACATGTAGTGGACAGAAATATTCCATTTTTAAAAAATCAGTTAGAGTAATTATAGCATATCTGTTGCATGCTGCCCTGGGAAACACAAAAAAAAAGAAAAAAAGGAAAAAAGGTCTGCTCTTCTGTTTCCTCTTTTCCCAGTAAAATTCAAGTTTGGCACTAGAATAAATGCTTGCAAACCCAGCCTTTCTGCTGGAAGAACATCAGGAAAACTTTGTGCATAAAAGTAAAAAACCTCTCTTAAAAGAGAGCACACAGATCTGAAAGAATGAAAAAGTCAATGAATTTTATACAAGTTTACGTATTGCAAAACAAACTGTCTGCACTATGCTTATTAAAGGCATATTTCATTGCCTAATCATAGATGTCTATTGTACCTTTTATGTTTTGAATCATAATTGCAGCCTGTTCCCCAACTGCAATAATGAAAGACGTTTTGGCATATGCTTATATTGATTCCCCTTTAACAAAGCACTTAAGACACATACTTGCATCCCACTGAAATTAATGGCCAGCATTAACTCCGAGTACGTTGATGTCACTGGGATTTGGATAAATGGCAATTTATATGGGCGCAAAATTGCCTACTTTGTTGGACAGACAGGAGCCTCCAAGAGAACCCTTCAAACACCAAAGCCTGTACAACGTGCAACTGCTTTGGTTGGGAACACACTGCGCTGTGCAAATGGGTTTTGTGTTTTTATCAGAATGACTGTGCTAGCAAAAAAGGTGGATCTGCTGTGCTGAAGTACCTTTTCCAGCTCCTGGTCTGGAATAATCTAAATTGTAGAAACAATTTTCAGTAGGTGTAACAACTTACAGTGCATGCAGAAATGGGAAAAGGCAAAACTTATACAATATCTTAGCACTGAGAACAAGTTACGTTAGGTATAATATAAATAATGCAGTATATTCAATTCCTTATTTATAAAGATTGTTGTCTGTATGGTTGTCTCTAAGTCCTTTTGCTTTGGGATTAAGTGGCGTATGAAAATAAAAAACAAAAATAATCAAGAATTTCTTACCTTACTCCCTTTTTTAGTCACTCTTACTAGCTATCCTAATTAGTTAGAATCTGCAATGAAATATTACAGGAAATTAAAACTGATTAAAAAAGCAGAAAGAAAAATGTCTTTAAATACAATAAAGTCAGTATTCATTCTCAGCATCAAATCCAGGGCATATACTGAGATAATACTAAACTAGCCTGTTTCAGAAGCTCAGCATTACCTGACATAATGGGAACTTCTCATCAAAATCAGTGGATTTAAAGAAATAAAAGAAAATTTAGATGATTTGAACAATGTCCTCCCTTTCTCTTCTGACAGAGAAGCTTCTCAGAGTTTTAAATATATTTTGCTAGTCATTTCTCAATTCATTTTCCTACATTTTTACCTACCTATAGCTACCAGCTGGCTTTGCTCCAATGCATTCTTTCCACTTTGTGTTCTAGTTTAAAACCAACAGTGAACAGCTGGAGTAGAATAGGTTATCCCTGTACAACACTCTCTATTTCAAGGGACCTCAAGAAGCATGTCAACATGCAGGGACAGTGAAAATACCTGTTAGATCTCATCAGCTGCAATAAACAGGAGAGTCTTTGAAAACATACTTACCAAGTCTACAGGTTCTCTTAATTTAAATTTAAAATAAGAGGACCTCCAGCCTGGAAAAATCTCCACGGTTATTCAGTTTACACACAGATACAGAGAGGTACCACCATTTCCTCATTAAAAGGTCTGAGTCTGTCTGCTTCTTCATTCCCTTTACACGCTTCAACCAAAAGAAACAGCATTAAGAACAAAAAGTACATCTATTTTAAGCAGAAATCATATGTACAAAATTAAGCAAATACAAGCACCCACTTACTAGAAAAAATATTCTTTATTCATTAATTAATTCACAACACAATAAATATTAAAATCACACACATAAGGGACCCAGCAAAGCTCAGACTTGTTTGCACCACGGTGTGGTTTGACAAACAAATCCTCATCAGCTGGCATCCTGTGAAGCCTGACTGAATTTTTTATTTGTATACATTTTCACACGCAATCAGTAATTTGCAGTGTACATCAGTTGTTTCAATTGACATTAGTCAGGCTTTTAAAAACAATTCTTAAGCACCATCCCTGGTAAGTCTTTCAGGAAAAAAAGCACAATTGCGGTAGTTGGCATTATTCTGTCCTGCTGTTGGCTCTGACATTAGGGTGATATAGGTGTGAATGTATGGCCACTTTTACATCAGGGGGGCAACAGCATTTTCCACTAAATGAGGAACAAAACTGAGCTGCTGTTGAAGAGACAGGAACAATTTTCCTGCAGTCCACTCAGCAGTTCTAAAACCAAGACAGTTCTGTTACTTCCGAGAAAGATGACATGTCTCAGTTTCACACACTGAGGACACATTTCCTTAAGATTTCTCTATTTGCAGTCCCAAATCATTATTTTCAACTTTATGATGAATGAAATTAACTCATCTTTCCCTTGATTTGTCTCTAGGGACGGACAACTCCTTCTGCTGGATGCATTGGTAAGGCAGAGAAGAGAAGCTGATTTTACAAGGCTAAACCCAGTGCTTTCATTTGTCGGAAACAAAAGGAACTAGAATGGGTAATTACTAGGAAAATATCTTGCATGCATACAAATTACAATTTAGTCAGAAGTGAGATACTTCTCACAGAAAAATCTCTGTCAGGCTGTATCTCAGTGTTTAGAAATACTAAGCAAAACATTTTAAGAAACCCTAATTTACTATGAACTCTTTTTTTGTAAACAGCTGAGAAAATCCAAGAGGGTTTTTGGCTGCATCATGCTCATAAGTCCTTTATTAAAGGAAACAGAAACTTCTGAATGTGCAGGTATGCACACATTTATATACAGATATAAAGTTTTCATCATTTCTTCTAAAGGCAACTGCAAAATTTAGGCACTGTTTCAACTGCACTTCCACTCAAAGTATTTCTTTTCAACTACAAACTTATGGATGACTTCACAGATGAAAAATGGCATCAGCAGATCTGACAGGGAATGCCACTTCCAGTCAAACCATATCATTCCTTCCTATTTTATGGACCAGAAATATTGACCAAAAATCAAGAAACTTCATAAAGAAAGCATTTAAGTTTTCCGTTGTTGTTAAAACAAATGTTTGAAAATGGAATATTACGGTGTCAATGAAAGTACAATAAATGCTGTTACATCACATTTACAAGGAAGTTTGGGTCCCTTTTTGTCCAATAGTTTCTTGACACGTACAATTCTCATGGTCAAAAAGATTTCACACTTGTAATAAGCCAACCATTTGTCTGTGTTACAGCAGTGAAATAGCAATCAAATTAAAATATCAATCAAATCAAATATACACACGGTCATCAGACTGTTCTTCTAAACTGTGCACCAAGTTTGGAATGAAAATATCAAATTCCACAAATAAAACACTGATCTCAATTAACTGCAAAAAGGATACATTCTGCTTCACCTGAAGCTGATCTCTTCCTATGGTCACTATTCTGCTGCAGGAAACTCTGTGACTGAGCGTATCAAAGTACAGCAACCCGAAATTCAGGGCAGTTTGCCTCGTGCTTGCCTTTGTCAGGAGAGCTCCTTAACAGGGCTCTGCAGGAGCAGCTTCACCATCAGACGCGTTTCTTCCCTGCCACAGATGAGCCAGCACCTCCCCCTTCTGGAGAGCCCGAAAATCGGCAGGAGTGTGTGGCAGGGTAAGGTTTTCAGTGGAGCCAGTACGCAAAAGGAAAAAAAAAGTTTGCAGATAATTATTTTATACCTTTGTTCTGAGCACGACTGTTCCTTTCTAGATTGCTGTTTAATGTAGTTCCCCTCAGAAATGTTTTATTAAAGCCAGACCTAAGTTAACTCAGATGGAATACCCAGCTCATCAATGAGAAAGGCTTAAAAACAAACCAAGAAAATGTATCAGTGTCAGCCAGATTTCTGTATTCTATAAAACAGAAAATGCTGCATAAGTTGGATTATTAGTGGGTTTGTTTCTACTTATCAGCATTGCTTAATAAACACTGTTCAGGCAGTAATTTGTGAGATGTGTCAAATTAATTCGAACTGAAACGAATTAAAAATTTCAGGAGAAGGCAGAGAAGTTACCCTAAAATTCAACTCTTCCTTTAGCACCTCTGAACTCATTCACTCTCAGCCACCACCAGAATGTTGTGACCAGGCTGCTACTGATTTAATCCACTGGGATTCTTCCAGCAGCAGCACAGCTCCAGTGACAGGGTGATTTTCTATTAATTTCTTGTCTATAATACATTTTAAAGAAAAGTCCCAGAGGTGACTGCTTGCCTGTTGTCACACACTCTGGGAACTTGTTTCTGCTGGTGAGTACAGAGTCTCAGCAGTCAGCATCAGGCTCAGTAATGAGCTACCCAAGCATTCAGGCCAAAGTATCACACCAAACTTCTAAGGAGGCCCTGTCTGATTCCCAGCATCTGTGTCAACATCATGTGAGACACCTCTGTCAGTCGTGCCAGCAGAGAAACCTGAATGAAAATTGCCTGATTTGTAGATGGCCTCAGATGTCACTGGCTTCAGTCATATTTACATACAAAATACTGTGATTATTTCCTAGCTCCCACCAAGAGAAGAGTTTTAGGCACTTTGAAAGAGAGAGATTTGTTACAGCAGAACTGCTTTGGTTTTAGAACTGAGACGGTGCAAGGACAATTGTTTTGGCTGTGAGAAAAAGCTGTCTAGAGGGAGAACGAGATTCCTGGAACTCACACCATTAAAGCTGCTTCAACTCCAAGTGCCCCTTTTCTCTACAAACATATTTTGTGCTTTTTTTCCTTCTTTCCAGGGATGGTGTTTAACCTCAGCAGCCTGTGACTGTTGCATCCAAGCCAGAACGCTTTGTAATGTGCAGCTTGGTGACTTCTTCAGCGCAGGTCGGGTGAATGCCAACTGTCTTCATCAGCTGAGGGTACGTGGCACCACATCTGCCGAAAACAGCACAAAAAGGAAGACCCACACAGTCAAATGCTATTCACCTGAAACAGCTAGAAGGCCCTAAAACATCAAAGAACTTCTGCTCTTGTCCATTTTATCAGGTAGAAGAGCTGCGTTTATTTCTCAGGCAATGCAGCCTCTATTATTTCTCAGGCACTTACCCAATATGTAGACGCCCAGAGTCACAACACTGAGGTAGGGAACAATTGTCATAACAGTTGAGACAGACACAATTAAGCAATTTACCCCAAGTCACAACTGAGCCTGTGGCAAAAACATATGACAAAACTGCAACCTTCAGCTTTTCTTGTACATACATGTGTGTTTCACTAACTCCAGATGGGAAAAAATGCACACATACACACACAGAGGAAGACAATCTTAATCAGAACTGCTGGAAAGAATCTGCTGAAGGAAGTAATACCAGAATATTACTCCATGATCTTACAGAAAGTCACTGATGCTTACACTGAACATATCAATGTTATAAGCAGGAGACAAAAAAGCCTCTCCTTTGAAAACAAAACAAAAAATACCACCGAAAAACTCTTCAGCTAAAATCCCAGTTGCTTAATTCCATAATTTGTCCAATAACCTTCTTAAGACTCAATGACTTTCCTTTAAGCTGCTATTCCTGGCAGGTCATGCTTTAAGAATAGCTAAAATGGCCTTAAGTTTAAGAATTGTTTCAAGCTCTCACTGGAATAATGTTATCTCCCTGCACAAAATACAGGGAAGGGAACCACAGATGCTTTCTGGTGTCCCTGCATCCAAAAAAGCACTGACAATCTAAAGATCATTGCTGAGCAGAGATGTTGCTGGAGTGCTAAGTGGGAAGGGAAGATGGAAAACTGTCCTTCAGAGAGGCTGAAGCAAGACCTAATACTTGACAAAGGAGAACAGCAGATCTTCCAGTGAGTGTTCCACGTTGAAAGCCCTGGATTTGTGAAATGCAATAGAAAGCAATACAGGAATCTGACCTGCTGAAAACCTCTTACTGTGGCTAAAGTTTTAATTTCCCTCAAGCAAGGCAGAAAAACACTCCAGTTTCATGTGCTTCCTTTTCAATGGTTATTTTGGATAAAACTTCAAAACAATGACAGCCTAAAAAATGTAGTTCTAGAATCTATACCACTGGCAATTAATGGACTACAAACACATGTTGAAAATGTGTACTGAGGGTACACTGCAATCAGTGATTTCCAAGATATTCCTCACATGATACTTGCGGTCCTGCCTTCTTAATCCTTTCTGCTTTTCATTTATGCTAGTCACTCTCATCTGTAAGACTAAAACTGCAATAAAATGGTTATCATAATTAGGAAAATGAACTAACACCACAACAGGGGGTGATTTCTTGTGTCCCAGACTCCTTTCTTCAAAGAGGGAGTTAAAAACTATAATTTAGTAATGTAAATACACAAATCAACATTTCTGAAGATGTGAATCAGCAATAAGAAGGGAAATGTAAAAACAAGTAAGAAATAATTGTAGCACATGAGAAGCATAGCAGGAATTTTCCATTTACCAGGGAGAACCCAGAATAATTCCTTACTCCTTCAAATGGAGGGCTTCTATATTAACACTTGAGCAAAATCTTAAAAAAGATCAGATCACAAAGGGTTAGTTTGTTCTTGCAATTACCAGATGGTTCCAAACAAAAGCACCTCCCCTCTCCCACTGTCCTACAGAAATTTCTTTTTTACTGCATTATCATTAGCTTATACCTCAGAAACATAGAGAAATTCATGGAAGCCCTTTCTGAGCTTTTGAGGAGCAATGGTTGTGCATGTTTAAAGATAAGATTAGGAAAGAAAATGCTTGGCAGATGTAAAGAAAGGTTTTTATGAAAAGCACAAATACCCTTCCAAAGAAGTAGCTTGCAAAACTATATGGTGATTTCCTATCCTGTGCATAGAATGCAAAAGAAGCTACACTGAAAACACTAACATTAGTAAGTTAATGCACAATTTTGCTTTTTGCTTTAACTATATCAAATCAGCAATATATTTTCCCCAGTTGTTCTTTAACTATATCCAGTATTACAGTAACTAAATCCAACACATCTTAATAAAGAACTGCAGTATTTTAAGTAAAAAATATGTGCAATACTTCATGAAAGTAACAAAAAGCATGCATTCTTTATAGTGTTGCCAAAACTAGGCAGCTATCTTTTATAATCTTACAATAACTTAAGAAGCAAGCTTTAGAAGCTGAAGACATTCTTTTGTACTTACTTGATTCCAAGAGCAAATCCTTGAATAACTTCGCCTGCATTTGGCCCAATGAAATGAAGGCCAAGTATTCGCTGCTCTCCCTCTCGTAAGCACACCATCTGAAAACAATACATGACACAGAGATCTTTTAGAACACTTACAGATAAGGCACGAAGATGAATTAAATGAAACTGAAGTGCCCCGAGATCCCAGTTCAGCTGTTTGTTCCCAGTCTGCCAAAAACTTACGCACTTGCTTAAGTCTTACTGACTTCAAGAGGTCTTACTCCTGTTCTTAAGCACTTTCCTGAATTGAAGCTTTATCACTGTATTTCTTTCAGACTTCAGGGAGCCACTGACAACAATAATTTGTGGGTTTGAATACGTTGTTGTTTGTCATTTGTATGAAATCCTAAAAATACTCTCTGTAGTCTAGGAACCAATGTTCTGTTCCACTGAATGGCCACCTCAGCACTTCTCCAAGCCTGTGCAGTTATTCCAAGCAGCTCACCAGCTGGATTTTCACACATGACCACTGCCAGGTAGGGGACATTTTGGGCCTCTGTGATTCAGGCAGTCAACACCTACAGCAGCATGTTTGGTGACATGCATTTACCACATCAGCCACACAACCTAAAAAGGAGTCAAGCCTTGGAAGTAGCCAAATATGAAGGTGAGTTAATAATATCTGGGAGAGCTGAGTCACTGCACACTTAATTTTTATTAGAGAACTTAATGAAAACTTTTCAGTTCCTCTAAGGACACCATCTTTATAATCATGGAAAGAAAATGAGTCTCTCCTGGCATCCTCCTGTCAAGCATTAAATCATCACTAATCTAGTAAGTTCTGCTACTCCATAAAAGCTTGAATTCTTTCCTCAGGAATGCCAGGAACAGCAGCAATCCTGACGCGGGACTTTAAATACTGAGGAGTTTTAAAGAAAAAACTGCCTTGCAATAGAGTTTGAAACACTCAAGTTAAATGTTTGTTTATATGTTTTGAGAGTTTACTAAGGACCATATTCAATATCATCCAACAACTACTATGCTATTACTATTCATCCTCAAATATTTACTTAAATTTTTGTAATTCAAAGGGAATACATAAATAAAATAGAATCACCTTAGTTGCACTGCTACTTGGGACACTTAAGGCAAGCTACTAAGGCACTTACATAAATCAGATGTGACAATACAGTTAGAAAAACTGGTTTCAACTACTGACAATGGACATTTCTTACATAACAACAGCAATATAATATTGTATCATATAACTGATGGACCTATTTATGCAAAAAAGATTGTTCCCTGATGCTGAGGACAAAAGAAATGAAAATAAAACTATGATATATTCTACCAAGACTAGACCTTACCGAAGATTCTTTACTAAGGGCAAGTGCATCAAAAACCTTTTCAACACCGAAGCAACTGGATCGCTCTAGGAGAAGACAAATTTCAGGTCTACACCTGGAGCTTTTTGTTTTCATGACTAAGACTGAAGAGTTACTTTAGTTTTGCAAGCCCTTTGCTTAATTTTTTTGAAGGCAGCATATTTTTGCCAAGAGATGGCAATGCAAATATTACATATAACCTGTTAAAGACTTTGCTGGGAGAAGCAGAGATTGATCTCTATAGAATCTGAAATATTTCTTAGGACCTTCAGAGCAGTTCAAAGATAATATTAGTCAGCACAATGCCAGTTCTGAAAAATGCTAATATCTGTAAAGCCCTTTCAAGAGGCAACAGGATATGTAAGGAACATTAAACTTTTGGAGTTACAATAGAGAAATGGGTTGTCAACAAGAAAATATCTCATCCATCTCAAGATGTCTTTTTGCCAAACAGTCCTCCTTAAAGCTGGCTGTACCAGATCACTTCTTTTAAGTTAAAAGCAAGTTAAAAGCTCACAAAACTCACTTTCATATAGCACTGAGTTGCATCTCTTTCAGCCACTGTAAATTCTAAAGGTTTATAATATGCATGGAATACCTGGTAGGAAAAACAGCAACATTTTGTGTTAGAGAGTACCATTATGTCAAAAACTAGTATTTAATATTATAATGACTATTGTTACTACATCTTTATACTATTGTAGAATTATTTATTTAAAACCTGCTCATTATTTTAAAGAAAACTATGGAAAGCACAGTTAAGAGTTTAACACAAACCTTTCTCGGAGGATTATTAGATTAAAAACAAAGCAGGGAAAAAAAAAAAATCACAAATAATGTTACTCAAACCAGTGCACCAAATTAAAGGGAAAAAAAAACCAAACACTTTTAAGCTTCTTTGGAAGTTTTTACTGAAAATAATGAAATCCAAGAATTTTCCCGTATCTATAATACTGTATACCACAATACAACACAAACTTTTTTATTCTGAATAGTAAATTCTTATTTTTTCATTCATGATTTTGCCTGGGGCAAGTGAATAAGAGTAACAACACATATCTTTTCAAGGGTGACTTGTTTAATTCTGTCTTGTTATATTGCGATTGTCAATTTTTTTATCATGAGTACCTTAAATCTCATTCCTCCTATCAGAGGGCTGGGTGTGCCATAACAGATTTCCGACTCAATATATAATGCCCAGGCATGTTGCACCAAGACATTTCAGCCACAAAGGCACTTAGCAGCTTGGGTGACTGTTTCTGGGGACTTCCCAAAAATTTAGACTAAAGAATCTGACCCGCAATTCTGACAATTAAAAGGAACATAACCATTATTTAATGAGGCTGCACAATATAAATACTTGCTAAAATAGCAGCTACTTTGAAGCTGCCACGTAATTTTAAAGTTATCAATGATTTTAAGACCACTAGGTAACAGTTCCCATTGTGACCTGTTGCAATTCTACTAAAGTTCTGAGCACTCCTGGAGACACCAACTCCCCAGTTGCAAACACAGTATTTTGGGGACCAAAAATTCTACCTGATACAACAATGGAAGTTCTGTCTTTTCACAGTGCAACTCTGACACCAAATAGAAAAGGACAAATGTTTCCATACCTCAATATTATCTGATCCATGACACTGCACAGCCGCTTCTTCTGACAGTCCAACACAACCATACTCCAAGGGAGTGAAAACTGTGGTAGGAACCTGCTTAGGAGGAAGGAGAAGGTGTCAGTGTTGAGCCCTGGGAAGCAGCTGTGTGACAGACACCAGGAGACTTGGACACCACGGAGAAGGGCAGCTCTGTCACACACATCCCCTTTGGCTGCTGTCAAAGCTGCATTCCAGATGACAAAATGCAGTTCCTTTAAAAATTCTTAGGGGGAAAATAAAAAGTGTAATATTTTTATTATTGAAAAATAAAGAAACAGCAACTCACATTGTCATAGTCCATCAGTTCTGAAGAGTGGCCAAAGAGGCGCTGAGCCAGCAGTTTTCCTGCAGCTATTGCCGTGGGTGTTAATTCAGGACGGCCCTAAGGAGAGAGCACAAGGCTTTGTTTTAATTAAGAGAGAAGCAGCATCCAAGGATTTCTCCGGGGACAACGGTCAGAGGAAGGCCAAATCTTTGAAATTCCAGCCTGGTAGCCAGGGCTCCAATAGAGAAGGCAGGAAAAATTTCTGTCCAAACATGTTTTTAAGTCCCTGAGTTCAATACCTGTCTTAATGGAGGGGGGAAAATGTCATGATTGTGTCAAATCTTTATATCTTATCATGTCACCCCTTGAAAAGCAGCACATCCATACTAACCATTGACTTCCCCCTTCCTCTCCTAAGCAAGAAATTTTTCAGATGGTCTTTCTAAGCAGGAAGAGCCTAGTGTAAAAGCAACAGGGTTTTTTGTAACATCAAACCTTTTAAAAAAAATTGGTCTGACACATTTTTACAGAACACAGGCACAAAACACAGCTATTTGTAGGCACTATTACTGACTTCTTGTGTTGGCCCGGGATTGGAGAAGTGGAGCACTGTTTTGTTAGCACTGTGACCTACAGGGTGAGCTGGTCCCAGTCCCAGGCTCTGCTATTACAGGGGCTTGAAAAGGATTGGCATTGGCAAATACTGACTTCCTGCAAGTGAGAAGTGGAGTGATAGCAGGGTCTGACCAGGACACGTTCAAGCCATGAGTCCTGGGTACCTTTATATCCAAACAGGACTGTGTAGTGTGCAAGAACCCTAATTCTGAGTGCTGGCACAGTACAGAGCATCAGAACTCCAGTGCTAGTCTTAAAGAAGCTGGAAGTTTTTGCAAATAGAGGTAAGGCATTTTCAAAGGAATATTTTCAAGTCCACGTAAGTTAATAAGACCTGACCAAATTCATAAATCTAATACAAAAACATCAGTTAAGAGTTCATCCAAGACATATCATCAAGGTGCTTGTCTGACATGAGGAAAGAGGTCACAAATCCAGAAGGAATGATGTGGAGATATAAGAAAGCCATACCTGAGAACACCTCTGTGGGACAACAGGGAATGCTTTGTGAAATGTGGGAAGTTTTGATTCCTACAGGTCCTTACATATTAATATGCATTTATGCTTTTATCTGTACTAATAACCACTTCAAAGTTCCACTGCAAAAAACCAAACTGAAACAACATTATGTCTAACCTGATAAGAGGAATCTAATCTATTTTTCCTCCACAGCTCATGACAAGTCACAAAACTGCAAGTCTATCTCTTTCTTCCCCCTAAAATCCATCAAGTCACAATTTTTCAAATCCAGCATTTTGACTTTCAAGTCTGTAAATATAATCTACCAGATGAAATTTGCCGTTTGTTTTTTCTTATACACATTTGCCTGAAACATGGCTGCCAATCATTTCTGTAGCAGGAAATACAGATGTTGTTTTGGCATTCCAGAAATGAATAGAAGATTGGAACGAGAGATAAAATTGTGAAAGCACTGCTATGCATTCCATAAAACCCAACTAATTACTAAAACATCCATGCAGATAAAGCCCAATTTCTCATAAACAATGACTTAAAGACCTTTCTTGGTAAATATTTGAAATGAATGTTCACTTTGCAGTCATGTGTAGAACTACTCTGCTGATTATTATGGATGCGAATTGTTCCTAAGAATCCTCCAATGTATTACACGTTTAAGCGAGATGGCTCCTAAGAGAGTTTAAGAACCTTTGAAGTAACATGTATTTGTTCTAACACAACTCTTTTTGGTCTCATTTCTATTCAAAGCAACATACTGTACATTCCACCTTCTCTACACATCTTTGTTATAACACCCTTTGAAATATGACAGATGTAGAGCGGCCTGACCATATGATAAACCTCCTTCTGAGAGAATGTCTTTATAGTGTGTGCCATGCTTTTCAACAAGAACACTACTGGAGGAAGAATTTTAACACAGAGTTTATATCAGCACTGACAAAAAAATTTCAAAACTAAAATTCCAGCTTGATCTTCCTCATCCTGATTACAGAAGATGAAAACACCGAAATGCAATTTCATATGTCAGTTGAAAATAATATTTTGTCAAAGCTTGAAAAATGTTTTTTGAGGGTAGACAAACTGACTGATGTAGGGTAGACAAACTGACTGATGTCTGGAAGGTTTTTTTCCCCCCTCTTTTCTCCAAATGAACAGCTTGGATAACATTAGGATTCCATTTGTCATACAAGGGTGCAACAAGACACCCATGCACACATAGTTTCCCATTTGTACCAGCTGGGTATGGCTCCCAAATGAAAACAGGCATTCTGAGCAACCAGTAAACTTGCCTGCCCCCCTCTCACTCCCTTTCCAGCCAGAGGACTGAATTCAAACCAAAACAGTCATCCTTGCTGCTTGGTAGCAATTTAGCGTCTCTTTAGGAGGAGGCTGGAGAACTACTTGGAAAATTTGAGCTACACCCCTTTATGGTAACAAAGAAACTCTGACAGGGAGAGAGCAAAGAGAAATCCTGAGCAAGAACACTAGAGAAAAAATAACCTTACTCGTATAATGACCCTTAGGGATCACTGGTGCTCACTCACAGGAAACAAGATTCCCCTTCCTTTGCTTTTTGGTGGATCACACCCAGAAAGGACCAGACCCCAAGCTCTGCAGCCTGTGTGGATCTTAACAGGATGCACTTGATCCTCATGTGTGTATTCTTTGAGATTGGGCACCAAACAGAGCTTTATTTCAGTCCTGGTTCCAGTGCCAATGACATGTATTATCTAAATTAATTCTGATTTAAAGAAAAAAAGGACAACAATTGATTTAAGTATTCAAATAAACTTAATTTCTTAGCAAGGGGAATTACACATTGTACTGGAGTCAGATAAGATAGTGGCAGTAAATCCTTTTATCTCTAAACACTTTAAATGTATGAGTACTACACCATGATTTCTTTAATTCCCTGTATTGAGCCCATGTGCAGATAAAAGCTTAGGAGAATATTTTTACAGAGCACTGATTTAACTCTTCCTTTTTTCCCCAGTTGTATACTGGACACAGCATAGAACTGTGCTGCTGCTTTTAACACTTAGATTTGGAAGTGTCTGTTGAACACCTCAAGTCCAAAAATCTGCATTAATAAAAGCAGGAAAAGGAAATCCAAGTTTTAACAACAAAATGAAAATGGCAAATAAATGAAGACAATTATTTTTTAGATCCAGAGTAAGAAAGAGGAGAGCATCCTGCCTCCAACTTTATATTTCTTATTTAACTAAATCCTCAAAGGGCAGAAGACAAAAAGCACCCAAAAGGAAATGACTTGCCCAAAATAACACTGCAGATTGGCAGCAAAATAAGCAAGAGAATCTAAGCCCTGTCAGCATTGCCTCTAACAACTGCTTTTTGGATGAAGTGAAAAAGAAAAGCTTGGAAAGCAGGAGGCCCAACCAAGGCATATCAGGGACCAGCAGGTGTAGGAGGTCATTGCGAGCAGAAAGGGGACTTTAGGAAATATCCCAGAGCAAGAAGGGACAGGGCTATTCCCAAGACATTACCTAACCCGTTACATCTCCTCAGAAACTCAGAGCACCTGTAGGGTTTATACATTTGAGAGACTTTAAAAGATTTTAAGCATGGCAGATCGAGAAATCTTTTCGAGGTCTCTAAAACTATACTATATATGATGTTTGGCTATTGCTACAGTATTCAGATTTAGCAGACTTGTAAACAGATGCCTGCACTGTATGAAGGACAATCTTCATAGGATGGCATGTAACTGTACAGTCTGGGATGCAGACAAACATTTTCGATGAAGACAACATATTTGAAAGATGCCCAGCTTACAGTAAATACCCTGAGCTCTTATGTTAAATGAAAATTGGCAGATTGAAAGTATTTGAGTGCACTTTTATCACAAGACATTCTTGTCACATATGGCTGCAGATTATCAATAGCACTAGAATAAGGCCACAGAATTCTGGCTTTACCTCTGTTAATAAATGAACTATTTTGCTTAAGTTATAATGTCTCCTCCTTAAAAACATAAAAAAAAAACCCCACACAACTCAAGTTTACTTAGCGTAATCATTCACAAATCAGGAACAGAAGCCAAAAGCAAGCAGTATTTTCAGCAATTAGTTTTTCTTATTCTAGAGGAAGATACTTTTATCAGAAGTGTTTTGCACCAGGGAGCTGATAAACTGCCTTATGATTGGTCTCAATTAACACCCAAAGTACTACAAATGGAATTACAGAACTTGTCACAGTCATTCCCAGTAAGTGCATTCAGCTCCCAAAGGTAAGAACTGCTTTCACTCAGCATTCACAGGCAGCATGAAGTCACACGTGTAAAGTGATAAAAACATTATTAGAAAGATAATTGAAGTGATAAAGACATCATTATTAGCCTCTGAGCAATGATGCATGCCCTGATAAACATCAGCAATAATCTCTCACGCTGAGATACTTCACAGGATCCATGTGAAGGAAATTACTGACCCAGGTGCCCAGCATAAACACCCCAGCTCTGCCAAATGAAAAGTGCAAAACACTAAGATATATGCTGGGGCACGACGACATCTGGGGACTAGTTATTAGTCAGGAACAAAGTTGGCTTCCTGTTATTGTAAAATAGTTTATGTAGACTCAGTACCTCGGTTATGTCTCCAATTGCATAAATGTGAGGAACAGAAGTGGCTTCACTGGCATCAACAATAATCTTTCCAGTTTCAGAATTAGTTTTCACTCCAACTGTTTCCAAATTGAGAGTTTTAGTGTCAGGGGCTCGGCCTTTAGGGAGGAAAAAAAAAAAAAAAAGAAGAAATTAAAGTAAAACTATTGAAAAACTTCAACAGAGTGAATCTAAGAAGCTGGTATCCTCCACTGTGGGTTTCCAAGAACTTCATGTCATTTAATAATTCAAGCAGAAACATGACAAAAGTTATCTCATACTGACATTCTTTGTTTCAAGGAGCTTGATCACTATTGTCTGCGCTCAGACTATTTCACAGGAAGTTATCCTTCAAAAATACAGAGAACAACACCCACTGCAAAAAGTGTCAAACACACATGGTTTATAATTTGTTGAACATTCTAAATTCAGTTGCCTAATGTAGCATGAACATACATACAATAGCTAAAGAACTACACTGAAAGTTTCCAATGAACATTAACTGAACAGCACTCAATGCCAACAGCATGTTGGGCACGCTTGTTGCTAAAAACTATTCATAATGCTATTCTACATTAAACATTCCTGAAGTCCTCTTTTCTTGGTATCTGAATACACCCATCTTAAAGCTTTCTTAGTTCCCTCAGTTTGGATGAAAAATTGTATTAACTTTGCTCTCAAGTCCTTAATGTTGAGTTAGTTAGGTCAAACTCTGTATTTGAGCTATTTCTGTACAGTTTAGAAACAGTATCTTAAATGCATTCAAAAACAGTTGAGTCAAATCCTACCAAGCTTAGACTAGTACAGCTTCCTCTTCCAACGATATCAAATTATCTCATCTTCAAAAAATATACTTTTGTAGTGTTTCCTATATAGTTACCACTTAGACCACTGAAGTCTGAACATTACACTGAGCTTTCTATAGTGTATTTCAGGAAACAATTCCTGATCCAGAAACTGGAATTTTAAATCCTATCCAACTTTTCAAATGTATTTGAAAGTTAATAAGCACAGTGAAATTACCAGGTACTCCCAAAATTTGTAAGAACACACAGGATCACATAAAAAATTACCAGAATATATCCAAATTAAGGAAACTTCATAGCATTGCATCTATTTTTAAGGCTTTAAATGAGTATGGATATATCTACATTTATAGGTCTCCTTTGCGTGAGTCATGATGTGCGTTTGATGTTAATGCAGAACTATAGCTAAGCAAAACAAAAAGGGAAATGTGTTTTCATTACAAAAACAAGCTCTTTGATGTTAATGTAGGAAATTATTAAACAAAAGGAAAACCTGGCTTGTCAATACAGACCTAATTATATGTAAACATATGATTCACTGCTTTATACATCTGCCATATAGCCAGGCCCCTCAAACAATGTCACATCTGAATGCCTCTGTAAAGACTTCTGTGTATTAATTTCATCTGGTGAAACCAACACTTCCTCTGGGAGCACTGACTGAAGCTGTCGGCACTTGGCTATCTGTCTGTCTTCCCTTCTGTTGTCCCCATGGGATGCTGATCTGCTGTTCCTTCTCTGCCCCCTGCTCCCCAGTCCTGATGCTATCAGGCAACAAAAATAATAAACCTCCAGGACCTTATCTTGGCTCGGATGTGAAACAACTTCCTACCGTTGTATTTCTTTGTGTATTGAGAGTAAAGCCTGGGTATTCCGCAAATGGACAACTAATGGGGTTTTCTAGTTTCCCCTTTTTCCTGCCAGGCAGAGCCAAGAGAAAAGCTTAGCACGCAATGGCAAGCACTGAGAGAGGAAAAAAAGAAAAACTGTCAATAGAGTCATTCAAAGACCTGTGACAACAACAGATGAGTTTATCAAATCTGCAGGATAACACTTAACCTTTCCATTCCAGTCTATTTTAACACGTGTACAGCTTGGTATTAATAGCTAAGAGTTACAAAAAACTGTGCTGCTACTCATAGTGAAATTTCTCTCTCCATTTTACTGCCTAAATATTATTTCTGAAAGCAAAAATGAAACTTTAAAACACTGAACTGAAGCTTTATTGGCCTTTAGCCCCATGCTGGCTCACCTCCATAAGTCACAATTACACTTACTGATCTTGCTTCATCTCAAATCCAGTAGCTTAGGTTCATGATTAAAACTTAACAAGGCACATTGTCTAATGTTCAATTCAGGAAATTCTGATATTTCCCAACATTCACTTACTTGTATTATAGAATCAGTTCTCGCCATTTCTCAGTAGGACATTTGTTTCATACCTGTAACTCCTAAGTGTTTTTACATTTCCAGCTTCAAGAAAGCATGACTTTAAAGCTTATTTCTAAGATACAGAGGGCAATATCTGTACCAAATCCTATCAGGCACACAACGCCCATCCTCCCCCCCTAAAGCCATCATGTGTGCTGTTACTTTGAAGATTTCCACTGCCCTGAAATTACCAAAGAATAAGAGTGTATGACTGTATAAGACACAAGATTAGATTTAGCTTTTATTCAAAACAGCAAAATACTATGCCAGACATTTAGAAGGAAGGTGCAACTGAAATCTTACCCTTGAAAGGTTACCTGCTTCCTGAGCTTATACATCATAACCTCATCTTTAATACACCCACACAATTACCACTGTGAAAACCACACAGATCCTCGCTTTCAGTGTTTGTCCCCATATGCTTTTAACTTTACAAGAAAAAACAGCTTTTGGATCTGTTTTTGTAAAATCTAAGCACATGGTTCCCTAAGGGGGCTGCCAGCCAGTTTATCTGCTGAAAGTGACAGGAGACTGATTGAAGCACCACCTCAGATCATGCTGGGCTGGCTGTACTGTGTGGCACTGTCCCATCACCTGCTCAGGGCCTCTGGTAATCACATGTGCACACAGAACAAGGTGAAGGCAGTGTCAGGCTGCTCTGACCTTCAGGTGCAGGGCCTTCAACAGCAGAGACTGAAGCAGCTAAACTCAGAAGAAATCAGAGGAATAGGCATAGT
Source organism: Anabacerthia variegaticeps (assembly GCA_035583185.1). Lineage (NCBI taxonomy): Eukaryota > Metazoa > Chordata > Aves > Passeriformes > Furnariidae > Anabacerthia > Anabacerthia variegaticeps. The sequence continues at coordinate 6,384,150 of JAWWEW010000036.1, forward strand.
CAGGTAAGTAGCAGCAGTAATTGAGTGATAATGTACTCTTGCATCCCGTAAGATTTCCCAGGGTGATAAAGGTGCAGCTGACAGCAGAATTTTATAATGGTCTTCCACAGTTTCTTAATCACAGAAGTTGGAATGTTTCTTTGCCTCCCAGCATTTGAAAAATCCAAACTGGAGCCGACCGTGCATTTTATTGCAGATGGCCACCATGAGAATTCTGCAGGGTGACAGGATAGTTCTTCTTGAAGAAAGCTTAAGCCAAAGTCTTCCCCACTTCTTCCCTATATATTGGCATTTTGACATATCACTTCCTAACTTTATCCAATCTGACCTCAGTTTGCCCTTAATCAAAATCTCCTCTGTGTTCCCAGTCTTGGTACTGTCCCTCACCTTGTCCTGAGTGCCTGACGTACTCCTCAAATTAGCTTCAAGACCACTACCCTTTCCTCCATCAAATGTCTTCTCAAAACCACAAAGTGTTCACTAAAACACAGCCAGTTGACAATGACTAATAAAGACCAATTCATGTGAACTACTGTTCAGATTACAAGAAAATACTGACTAGAGTAATATTAAATAAGGTTAAAAAAGTTCTGAACTCTTATCACATCGATAGCAGTTTTACAAGGATGCTTTGGAACTTTACTTCCATTATGATAAACCTCCAGCATGCCTACCACAACTGGAAAAACAATCTGGCCCTTAGAGCTGGGGCAGTAAGTGGTTCTGTGCCAAGTCTGCTCACTGTACTCTCCTGTAGCACTGATTAGCAGTACTTGTCATCTCAGCAGAAAGCTGGTGGTAGCCACAGTGCCCTCAGGAAACACCCCACTGCCCTCCACTGCACAGGTGAAGCTCCTTGTGTCTGGAGACTCATCAACCTGATCCTACTCAAAAAGCAACACCAAAAGCAACTTCAAGTGAAACATGCAGCCAAGTGAAAGCATTACAGCAAGGGACAGACTTCTAGCAGTTCTACTTGTTTTGTTCTCCAGGTCCTCTACAAGGTACAGTGGGCTGGAAACATTTTCCTAGAAGGAAGCTACAGTTCACTCTTAGGTTAATTCTCCCCGACTGTGTTTGCTTTAAGCAAAGGTTTTATTTTAAAGGGTGGCTCTGCAGTCTCATAAACCATTCCCAACCACCATTCCCTATTGACAGAACCCATATTCTGCACAAAATGTCAGTAACTATACTAGTCTCAAGCAATTACGTGGAGCATTTTCCACCATTTTAAAACTTACTTATACCACCATTCAGGTGAAGGTTAGCCATCACCCATCAACTTAAATAGCACCTCAGTGCTGAAATAATTCTGAACAAAACCCCCTTCACATGAAGATTAGAGGCAAAACTTACCATCTAACTTTTCCTCAACTGATTTTAGCAGTTACAAGCTGGTAAAATAAGTGGCATAAAGTAAGAGCTACACTCAAAGTTTATGGGTGGGTTAAACAAATGAAGGGAAAAGTACCACCCGGGTCTCTTTCAATGCAAACAAATGACTAGCACATTAAAAATAGCCCTGTTGAATAAAGTCTGACAATGTCATTAAAACTAGATATTGGGAAAAACCTAAAAGCACTGGCTGATGTAATGGGAATGACAGTTTTCATTAGGATTGCAGAAATCATATCTTACCAAGACAGCAATGAATTTAAATTAATAAGAGAGACAGACATGGGAAGCCCAGAACAAAGATCCAGAGCCTCAGTAAACCACATCACATTAACAGTTGTCTGAGACCAACCAAGATGCATTATTTTTCACTGAATAGTTCAAAGGTTAAAAACTGGATGGCAAGATTTTGTTTGCCAAGACAAATCTGAAGCCCACCCCCTTTTCTGTAGGGGCTGGCAGAGATATGCCTACAGGAGATCACAGCCGTATTTCACCATATGGGACTTTTCAAAGAAAATCTCCAAACAAAATTTCTGTTTCCCCAGTTAATCCAAACCAGTTTGGTTGTAAGACTTGAAGAAAACTACTATTATGAAAGAAGTTATGTACTTAACCCTTTGTTGATATTGAACAGCAAGGATCTTATTTTAGCGCATGACAAAATTAATCTGCCAAATCTCCAGAGTGACACAAAGGACGTGATGTGCAACACCTGACACCTGTTCCGCTTTACACTGAGCTAAAGCTGTAATTCTTTTTTAAAGCAGAGATGACATTGTTTCAAAGACACACACTGGCATTCCTCTAAGCCTACAGACGCATTAGAACTTGAGAGTGGTTGTTCCACTGCTCTCACCAGGCAGAAAACTCTTTTTGTAAAGCTAAACTTCAAGTCTGCTGCTGGTCATTGCTCTTTCTGTTAACAGTTTACTCACACACTGCCTCACATTCTCTGCCAAACTAATTCCAGATATTTTGTAAACACCTGCTTAGTTAATCTCTGACTCAATGTTGCTCCTCTGCACAGTAACACCCCATCAGAGATGGGTTTTTCTCGGCAGCTTTTCTAAATACTTATTGAATAATCAAATTGCAGATACAGCAGTTATCTTTTGCCACCTATTGCAAATTTAAATGGAAATACTATTCACCAGCTCTTTACATATTAGCTATTTTCAACTGCAGCATTCAATCCACAGGTTTCAGCCCTTCAATAGCTGAAACAAACCCACCCTAAAAAGCCTGATCTCCTGCAACTTTGTCCTACAGCTCAGCAGTTGCCTCTGTTTACAGAGGTATCAATCTCTACCCTCTTCCATGGATGAGGACCCCATTTTCACTCTGTGCACGCACAAATCTACCTTTGCTTTGTAGCTCAGGTACATCAGGCGTCTAACACAGACATTTTTTATGTGTCCTTAAGGGCAGGGGGAATACTATATTGACTGATATATTGAGTACTTTATTGATTCTATACTGAGCAAAAAACCAAAGTCACAAAATGTTATAATTTCAGGAGAATTCTCCAAAAGCAGAAGACAGCAGTAGTAAGACAGAAGGACATTACAGAGCTAGAGAGGCAGAATCAAACAAAGGTCAAGAATGAGCTCTTTCACTGAGCTGGAATACATCAGTTTAGTCACTCAGCAAGGTATCACAGTTCCATGACAGTTACCTACAACAGCTTTGCATTGAAACTTTTAAATTACATTAGAACATATCAAAATGAGATTTCTTCTTTTTTCCCCCCCTCAAGTATTTTGACTAGTTAGAAAAAAGCTGCTAAAAAAACAAAGACAGCATTGTGCCTGCTTTTATTGGCTTATCCATACAAGCAGAAAAATCACACATTCCAAAAGCAAAACAAAATTCTTCACAGAAACAAAATGTAATTTTTTAAAGGGCCTACATTAAGAGATGGCACTGCAGCTCATCACACTCAAACTATGTCCCACTGTCATAAAATCCTACTAGAATTCCACAGTACACTTACAAAAATCAAGGAAACACGTACTGTAATTCAGGCTACAATCAGTTAACAACAGTGGCTGCTCTTTAACTCTACAAGCTGATTTGCTTCAATCAGTATTGTAACTGGCACATCTGCAGACAGGAAATCCTCAACACCACCAAGTTTCCCAGCCTATTATCTGAGACACCTGGTGTGGGTGTGTTGATACAGAGCAAAACAATGAATCATATGGACTGCACATCAATTAAGCAGCTTTAACTGTTAAAGTGTTTAATCCTTAAGGGTGGAGTGCCAATTCCAACACCAAAAGAAAAGGCAATACAAAACCCCTAAACCCCCAAACTATTCATTTTGCAGTTTCTAAATATGGACTGCAACTCCAATCTATCACAAAAATTGTAACGTGTAGTTCCTCTCTATCAAAATACTGAATGGGCTCACATTACAACTGAGTTGCAACAGTCTACGATGCAACCTTATTTTGTTATAATTAACACTAAACATATCTTTTCTTATTATTTCAATTTAATAGCTCTTCTTTCCATCCTAGACAAAAGTAAACAAATTGACTTGACATTCCACATGTGTGACTCCAGCTCAGTGTCCTTTCCATAGGACCGTAGAATGGGTCAGAGTTTTTTACCAGAAAGCTTGAGAAAATCAAACATTTAGAAACCCACTCTTTGGAAACATTTTCATCTCATTTAATGAATATTATTCTACAGTTTTCAGGATTGCCACATCTCCAGATAGCATGACCTATTTTTTTTTTTTGCTCTTGGCAAGCACTAGTCTCTTTGACTGATTCTAGTGAGAATAATCCGTTATCTGTTTCCACAGTTTATAGAAGCCCATTGCACTTCTAAGAGGATAGTGGTCACAGTAGGGAAAAAAAAACCCATTTGTCAAAACAAACAGCCTGCTCTCTACTTGGAATATATAAAGATGATTTAACCAGGGGAACCCTTAAAGGGTCCCTGCAATGAGCTTGGATTGTTAGACAGTTACATCTCTTTCTCTGACTTGGATGACGGCTGCAGTGACACACTTCAGCAGCACAGTTTAGGAAAAACTGAAGAAATGGTAGCCTCTTAAACAGGGTAAATTTGCACCTGTAGTGAATAGCTTCATGAATAAAAGAAGAGTACAGACTTGGAGAACACTACCTGTACCACAGCACTTGCTGGAACTCATGTTCTTACTCTCTAGTAACTATGAGGAAGTCTAAATGGTCCCCATCTACTGCAGCTCATGCAAAAGTAGTTGCCATAGACTTCTTCCATTCACTCTAACTTTAATGTTCATTTACAGTCTAAAAACACATCAGGCATGCAAGAAAAGAGTTAAACAACTTTCAACGTTTAGGTCACTAAGTATTTAATATATAGAAAAGCGGGGGCCTGTTTGGCCCCATACAACATGATGAAGTGTCTTCATTTTCAGAAGGGAAAGCATTTCAAATAAATGTTAAGATAATATGTTTACCTACTGCCCACATCACTGTGTCAAAGGAATCACTTTCTTCTGTGCCCAGATCAGTATTTTTCCAGGTGACTTGCAATCTGTTGCTCTTCAATTTTTCAACCTTGGTTGGAAAACATCTCTTTAAAAATTTCGTGCCATAAGATTCCATGTGCTCAGTTACTAAAGATGCCATTTGCTGTTGAGTAGAGGAAAAGAATTGTTTATTCTCAGATATGTGACTTTTTAATGTAAAACCTTCCTTCAGCTGTGTTCAGGAAAATCCAGTAAGTACTGGGCATTTCAAACATTCCTTGTCAATGCATTGCTAACACATAACTTATGGCACCAATATAATCTGCAATCCCATTCCAAGAGGCATCTACATCTGAATACTCAAATTATTTTCAAAAATGTAAACCAGTATATGAATAGAATAAACAACCATTTTTTGTTTATACAAAAATAGCATCTAGAGCATTTTCTGGTAGTTTGTTGAAAATTAAATACTTTCATAAAACAATGGAAGAAAAATATTTCCCTTTGCCACAACACCTGCCATTTCCCTGCAATGGCTATTAATCACTAAGGTTTCATGGAAAGTTTTACTACAAAAAGAAAATAATGCTGTTGTCCTAAGAGCCTGTTTGAAATAATGCCACACCACACTCAAGTAGCAAAGTGTCTCATTGACAGGTTTATCCAAAAATGTCAGTGCTCTTGATTGCAGTAATTCAAGTTACACTTTGTTCAAGAATATGTTTATTACTTAAAGGATATTATCACAAAACCACTCACACAGAACAACTACATGCAAGCTCCCAGCTTACAAAACTTTGATATTAACTAATCTGAGGCAACAGCAGCAGGGTTATGTCTCTTCAGAAACCTGAGAGCTCACGCACTAATCAGTTTCCATCAGCCTCAATGTGGCTGCAGACTGAACATAATTATTTTATCTCTATTAATACTTTATTAACTTTGGTATGTCCATTGTGCTCTTCCTGCCTACAAAGGATCAAGTTCTCAAAGACAGCTCTGCTCCAAGTGTTTCACCAAGTGCCACACACACACGTCCCTGCTCGCTCCATCTCGTGCTGTTACAGGTGTAGATTTCTTCCATGATGAGTGCAAATCCCAAGAACCATTCCTATACAATGTTTTGCAAACTCATGCCACAACTTTTAAGGTATACAAGCTGCTAGTTTAAAGGAAATTACTTCAAAGTGGGAATGGCTGGCATGCAACCAGGAGCTGCCACTACCTGCAGTGGGACTTACTTGTCCTTGCTCCTTCTAACAGCAATACTCCCACCTCAAAAACTGTGCTGTTACACATGGGAATAACCTTGTTATACACTGTGTGTGCAAAACAGTTCTTAAAATCAAGCCCATAGTTTTGTCACTCTTTCATCAAAGGTAAATGTTTTGCACAATTTACAATTCAGCATTAAAGAAAATTCTAATTTGTGATGCCAGGAATGGGTGAGTTAATGTGCATTCATTCCCATTCTGAAAACACTATTTTCAAATGATAAACGTGACACAGTCCTCCTTCTTGAGGCTGACATTGCCCAAAGTTATTTGCATGAAAAAAAGTTGTTGGAAACTTAGTTCACTGTATGTGAGAGAAAGCCCACAACTCCCTCACTGTTTTAAGAACACTACAGGAATTTTTCCTTTAGTGTCAGCATCGAATCTTTCAGGGGCAGAAGATTCACAGTCACCCTTAACACTTTTTCCCTATATAACTACAGGCCAAAAGAACTACTGGGCCAAAGCCCACCTAACTGACAGAGCAGAGGCTACAAACTCACACCTAAGTAAGTCCTTTGCTGGATCCAGTAACTTGTCTCTGACCTAAACCTGCTGTACTATCTTCTATCACTTCTTTAAGCAGTTATACTTTTTATACAAGTCTTATGTAAAACCTTTTCTTTTCATTGTTGCCTTTTCTCACTGGTATTTCTATTTGCTGTTATACTCTTTATACAGGAACAGGTTTCTGGCCAAAACTGTTTTCTGTTTCAGCAGCACAAGCATGACAGCTTATACTTTAAAAAAAAATTCCCCAAATTAATTCCCAATTTTGAAACACATTTTTTTCTTTTTCAACTTTCCCTATCTGAAAGTTTTTGCTTTTAATTTTCTCCAGTTTAGGATTGATGGTTCCACTCACATCACTGTACATTTTTTTACCTAATTATACCTACCACTGTTTTCAAAGTGGTACAATCAACATTTCCAATTCCTATGTCATTACAAACTTTAGCTTGGGGATTTATTTATATTCATGATAATGAACCCCAAATTGAACTACTTCATGTAAAGTCAAATGATTTATTTTAAAAATCTCTAACTCCTAGAAATTCAGAATCATTTTAAAGACATTGTCTAATGTTTTTAGCAGTGGCACAAACACCTTTCCTGCTTCCCAACCTTTTCAATCTTGTTCTCAACCAAGCAGAATGAAACAAAATAAGATTTACATTTTTGTGTTGATTATCAAGAAATATGATAGAAAGAGTTAATATTTAGTTTCTCTTCAGAAAGAAAGCACATACTAAGAAATGCCTGCAGAAGTAAACAACACTTTTTCTTTAGAAGATAAATACTCAAATATATAATTCAATTTATTTGATATATAGGGAGATGCAAAGTATTCCACACTTGCCTGATCAAAGCCACGAAGTGGGATACTTCTCATCATGACTGTAGTGTCCAACCCAATGCCCGTCAGAAAACCAGCACACTCAAGGGAAACATCTGGTGAAGCACCAGTTAAGGAAATACAAAAACCAATTCCATATAAACACAATATAAAAGAGTAGTATACAAGTGAGATATCTTTAGTTTTATCTAAAGATACCAAGTTCTCCTCAGACAGACATCTTTAGCTTGCTTTTGTACATAGAATAAAACTTGGAATAGTCTTAGACTATTTTTCTCATAGTTAACATTGGTTTTAAGATCCACAGAATTTATCCTCAGTTGACTTTAATTTCCATGATGCTATGCACAGAAAACTATTACTACTCTCTCACCAATTCAACTATATGGCATGAGCAAAGGAACTCCCTAAACTGAGCTTTCACAGGAAAGACAGCTATGCTGCTTATAGGCCTAGATCACCACAGGTTTCTCAAAGGATACAGCTGGCTCCAACAATCAACCTGTTACACAAAAAGAAATAAACAATAAAGCAGTGGAATGAGCTTGTCCATATTTCTGCACAACCAAAAAATTACTTCCTGAAGCATGAATAGTTACAAAATTCCAGGTGGGCATCACATTTGCCAACTTCCACTCAGCTTGGACCTCCCTGGTTAGCCAGGACTGCTGGTAAATGATGGAAGTGGCTTAGTGAGCTCTTCTGACAGCTCCCTTGGTACCCTTGGGAGGATCCCATCCAGCTCCATGGACTTGTGCATGTCCAAGTGGTGTAGCAGGTTGTTATCTGATTCCTCAGGAGGTGGGGGGCATCATTGTGCTCCCTGTCCCCATCATCCAGTTCAGGGGCTGGGTACCCAGAGAACAGCTGGTCTTACTGTTAAGGACTGAGGCAAATTCCTCATCCTTTGTCACTACGTTTCCCCCTGCATCCAATAAAGGATGGAGGTTCTTCTCAGTCCTCCTTTTGTTGCTGATGTATTTATACAAACATTTGTATTGTCTTTTATAGCAGTAGCCAGATTAAGTTTTAATTGGGCTTTAGCCCCTCTAATTTTCTCCCTGCGTGACCTCATGACATACTTGTAGTCCTGCAGAGTTCCCTGCCCCTTCTCCCAAGGGCATAAACACTCCTTTTTTCCTGAGTTCCAGCCAAAGCTCTCCATTCAGCCAGGCCAATCTTCTCTGATGACTCGTCTTTCAGCACATGGGGACGGTCTATCAAGTAGATTATGTCTTCCCATCACGTAGATTACAGTTTCCAATATAAAATTTCACTCATTGCTAAATTTCATTTTGATTTATAACCATCTGCTTTTTAATCATCTTATTTTTCCAAATGCCAAATATTTGCTCTTCCCGTCTCCAAACATTTGTGTACACAACTATAGAAAATGGGTTTAATAGATTTACCTAGACTGGTATTTACCAAATGTGTCCACTTTAGTCCTTAAATAAAACTCCAGCTCCCATCTCTCCCTGTATTTCACACCCTTTCAATCAAGAATACCACTGAAAGTGTCCATCAACACTTTCAATTTATGAGGTGCACGAGCTCTCCAGCACAGCAGTTTCCATGCCTGTCCCCAGATGCCCTCTACACTGCAGCAGCCCTCTCCCTCCTGACTGTATTCTCAGTTCCCTGCATCTGCTGGGGACAAAAGGCAGGATGCTCAGTCCCTGTTCTGGAAGCAAAAGTGGGTCCAACCAGCCAGCCATTAACACTTAGCTGCTAGACAGGCTGCACTTGCAATGCTTTACTGTTCAAGTGTTCTGCAGACTTGTTAATATCTCACTCTCTAGAGGTGCATCCCACATAGTATTTCCACTGACAACAAAGCATTTTGTTAAGTTTTTGAATGGGCCTGTGGCCTGGGCCTTACCCTAAACCAATCTGCACCATCTCCCAGTTGTAAGAGCAATGCTTTTAAGGTTCTGAGCAGTGCAGACACAGAGGCTGCTGCTCCGTAAGCCCCAGGGACTGCACAGTCAGTACAACACGTGTTTTCTCACAAAAGACCCCAGATAACATCTCTCTATCCTACAATAAAAACATACAGCTTCTGAAGGTGTACAAAGAACAGGTTGAGCTACAGCGAGTAAAATCTGCTAGTCTGGGTTTTATGTGTGGAAAACAATTTAACATAGTGGGAAATCATTTTGCCCGCATTAGGGTATCTGATTCATCTGTGAATGGATGATCACCCCCTCTTTTGGCAGGGAGCTCCTGGAAGTGCTGCAAAATGCCACATGCTGCCCATGAAGAGATATCTGCTGGAGATTCACAGGGAACAGAGGACCTGTAATTTGGGCATATGTTTACTCTTCTTTTTCATTAGATGAAAAATAGATCTCAGCTGGCACTCATTCATAGTACCAGCACCACATAATTCAGAATTTCTTGTACAAAGCAGGGAGTTCCTGGGTATTTTCAGGTCTAGTAGAAAAGTCAGGAAAGCAGAACCTGACCTCATTCACACCTGCTCAATCTCTCACTCATTCTCAACACATTTCCAGGCATCTTTTCTAATTCACTTTACCCAAACCCTTCATCTCATAGCGAGAATTTCTTTCCAGGGTTTGTATATCTAAGGGACTTTTAAGTTGGTTAACAGTTTACTTTTTCTTTTTTAATATGAATAACTGCAGGACTGACAGTTCTATAACCTCCAGGCACGTAATTTGTAGCTGAGATATGTACATTCGGAGAGGGAGAAAAGAAAGAATAAGTACAACACAGCTGAGACTAAAAACAAAAGGTGTTAAACTGAACCTTGGGAATATTTATAATAGAAACAAATCCGACAGAAACAAACCTCTAACAAATCTCTCCTTCATTTGCTAAGACACAGCCTGATAAAGCACAGAAATGCTACTGTAGCCCCTGCAGGCTTATTTTGACTAAATCTCAGGAATGCAACATATAAACACTAGACTCCCACATTACACTGTTACAACTTGCATTAGCAGCAACTGGACAAAAGCCACATTTTCACAAAAACATCTTAGAGGGATAAATCTTGTTTTGGTTTGGCTTTTTTTTTTTAGTGGGGGTGTTGGTGTGGGTGTTTCTTTTTTGAAAAAACAATTTCCTTGCATAAACCACACTTTCAAAATTCAAGAGGTGACTGATATACTATAAACAACTGCAAATTTACTGCTTTTTAAAATTGTACTAAGGGGCCTTCTTTATCTATTTGATGTTTAGTTTAGCACAGTGCATTTTTTATTCTAGAAAATCACCACAATGAATGGCAGCTCTGTGTTCTTTCAAAGCCACCAGTATTATAGTTTGAAGTCTCTTTTTCTTATATATACATTGTATTTTCTAGAACTGCTTAATAAAGAAAAGAGAGTATTATTCATGCCAGCAAATGTGCATTTCCTATCACAATCATTTGCATCAGGAAATTTCTCTGTAGTGCAGTGTTGACTCAGAATCTTACTGTGCTACATACTGTACAAGACAACTATGGCATTTTAGTATTTCCATTAAAACCAGTGTTTTAATATTTCAGTTAAACAACAGCTTCAACAGAAAAAGAAATGGCAAAAGTAACCTAAATGTCTTATATTTTCTTTTGTTATCAGAACTTAAGAGAACATAAAATTAAGCTGGAGTTTCTCCCCCAATGGAAGAGCACTTTCATACTCTGTCGTGAGGAACAGCGACAGAGCAGCCCTCGGCTGAGTTCATGCTGCCCTCTTGTGACTTCGTGTGTAATCGCTACAGCAAACCAGTCACCTCAACCCAATAAGGTGGAGATTCGTATTTAATTTGATTTTAGAAGGGAATTTCACAAGAGGAGGAGAGGGAAAATCTATCAGTTACTAATGAAGGTTGGTAGTGTGATGTTGATGCACAGCAAAGAGTATTTTCAGAAGGAAAACAGAAATAAAACTGGTGTATAAAAGGCAATTTTGAACATTTTTCCCCTTGTTATACAGAAGAAGTATGAATGCCAGCATCTATTAAAGCCAGGGTAAGGCAACTTACGTTTTTCCAGGAGATTCTTTTAACCAGAACAGATCATCACTTGTGATTCCATACTCCAGTGCACCTGCAATCTGTGATCACACAGGTAAGATCCTGAATCTACAACGCAAATCCTGGCAGAAAAAAAAGCTAATAGCAGTTTGGGCTGTACTGACTGAAGTGTAACCAACAGACCAAGGGGAATATATCTGGGGTTGTTCAGGTATGGTACCCAGTTTCTGTCTCTGGAGATTTTCAAAAAGTCCCGAGCAATGTGATCTGACTCCATGGCTGGCCCCAACCTCCTTGAGCAGAAGGCTGAGTTAAATGACCTCTACAGATCACTTCCAACTTGAATTATCCTACAGCTCTAAGCAACATCAACATACTAAACTGATGTAAATTGTTTTCTAGGGAAATGTTTTTCCAAAAAGCTGTCCTTTATGGAGACAACTTTCACACAGCACAAGCATCTCTCAAGTGTTAAGTTTATATTCACATTCTTTATCCTCCAAATAGTCATTGTGATCTGCAACACAACCAGAAAGCCACTGGAGTTGTGAGATGAAAGGGTAACTTACGTGTGTAGGATATTTTGGTCTTCCTCCAGTAGCAAGGACAATATTATCTGCAGTAACAATAGTCTACAAACAAGAGTAAAAAAAAAATCAAAATCAAGCATTTGAAATCCTTTTATCTGTCTTTAGATTTCACCTATGTGCAAAGGAGCAATAAATGAGAAAGCTGGCACTACCCTCTGCTATTTATATGACATAAGCAGCAACACATTAAAAAAAGGATCCAGATAAAATAAACTAATACAATGCAGCAGTTTCTCCTATTCATTCTCTATCAGGCTTTGTTTTAATATTAACCTTGCAGTTGTTCTTATACTGAGCAAGACTGATGAATATTGGAAGCAATAGTTGTGCACAAACGACAACCTTTTAAAATCAATTTCTGCTTAGGACAAAACACAAAGAGATCACACCAAGAGAATTGTCTCTCAGGCCTGGGGTTAAGCTACCTCAAAGGCAGCAGGTTTTTAGAAAACTCCCAAAAACCTTGCTCTCTCAGGTGGTAAAAATGCACGTTCAGTCCTTGTTAAATATGCAGCAATGGCCACCATTCTTTTATGTGACCCAGCTGTTTGAAGCTGTGCATTCTCTATAATTGCCTCCCACACACAATTTGCTATTAGAAAGCTAATCACTCGTACAAATCACCTGTAGGAGGGAAACATCTCAGACTGACCTAATGCTCAGAGATGTGGGTTCTCTCTACATTTCTGTAAGCATCAGTAGAAATGATCAAATCAAATAAAATGTTTTGTCTCTGTATTTCCACCTGCAGAGAAGAGCAATGGCATCTGACAGGTCAGGCCAGGGACACAGCAGGCAATACTCAAGTTCATAAACAACTGCAAATCTCCCTCACCAAAACAATACTGAACACCTAAAACAATTTGCAAAAGGACAATTTAGCTTCCAATTGACCTGAAATGCTTGAAGTGAACAACACTGCAGAAATAGCACAGCAGCTCACCTCTTTACCTGCTTTTGTTAAACCACGGACTGTATGGGGATCAGAAAAACTCCCCTTCATGTTGAAATATTTCACCTTCCTATTTAGAAGAAAACAGTATCAGCAACACACACTTAAAGAATAAGTATGAAATACAATCAGATACTTTTTTCTTTATCTGAGGTGCTAAAAAAGGTAGCAAACAGGCATAGAGCGGTAAAACAAAGCATCTCATTTCATAGAGCTGTTGGCAGCTCTATCATAATTTGTCACTTAATTTTTGTGTCACAGTTAACTCTTCTATAGAGCAAAGAACTAACCTTGCAACACACTTTGGGATGAGATTATTGACCTCTTCAAATAACATTTTCCACTAGCTATAGCATTACCAGCACTATCTATAGCATTACTAACACAATGCTCATTTCAGAGCACATGAAAGTGACTCAGCAGGAGTCACGAGACTAGAACCTGCTAAATTTTCCATTAATCTAATTTCTCTATAAAAGGAACTGCATGCCGAAAAACTTGGAATCATTTCTTGCACTGAAAGCAAAAAAAAATCTGCTGCTCTAGCATTGTGGTATCTGTGGGTTTGTATGGCACAGAAACTTTGGGGGACAAGATTGAAAGTGTCTTCAGAAACCCTGACTACTTCATATTAATGCAAAACCTCTCCAGATTCAAGAGAGCATCCCCTGATCACTGCACTGCAAGAAAGCTTTAACATATAGTCAATGACAACCACTGTTTCCCAGAAAAGGAAGGTGACAGGGGAAGAGAACACTTACACTGACAAGGGCACTTATAGTTCTCAGCAGAAAGGACTTACAAATTCAAAATACTAGCTCTAGTGAGAAACTTGAAAGGCAATTCTACAAGGAGAAGAGCAGCTCCTTGACTGTGGGAAGAAAGATGAACTTCAAAGGCTTATTTACTTGTCTTGTAGTTGCACTCTGTGTCCCCAGTTCAAGGATTTCACATAATTCTGGACAGCTTGTGCCATCACAGACCTACCACAAAACAAGACATTGAACATGAGCTCGTTATTTTACAAATTCAGATTATGCAACTCAAAGTTACAGGCAATTGCTAGAAATTAGGAACGTTCTATCTGTAAATACAGTTCTGTGTTTTAAACAAGGACCAAGCTAAAATTTCACATGCAAAATTCACTTCCCTAACTGTCCCCAAAAAACAACAACTGGGGAAAATTGGTTATTGCTACATATTGAAACCAATAAAGAGAAACAGTTTGTGAAAAACCAAGAGTTAAAACACCAGAATGTGAAACACTATAAAGGCCTAG
>JAWWEW010000036.1:6398558-6424494 GCA_035583185.1 Anabacerthia variegaticeps
AATACCTCCTGCTTTGAGCATGAAACTTTGTCTCTAAGCAGTTTCTCTGTGCCTATTGGGGCAGATTCGGCATCAATATTTGCAGCACAAAGGAGTGGAGATGGGCAATAATCTTTACCAGGTATGATGAACAGGTTGGGCTATATTCCAGCCATAGTGTTGGGCATCTTTAAGGGCACTCCCTAAAAGGGCTGCTTGATGCATAAGCTTTTTAGGAATGCAGCCAACATTCACACAAGTTCCACCAAGTCCCCATGAGGTTCCTTGGGAGAAGATAAAAAAGAAAGAAAAAAAAAGCAAATGCATCAGATTAGTGTAACAATGCAACTGAGTTCATGGTAGTTAAAAAATTCTGAAACAACACAGTTCATTATATCATAGAGATCAGTTTCTAACTTTGCTTATGCTCATTTGTTTTGATAAAAACCATTTTTGTATATTTTTCTTCTAAAATTCAAACCATCTCAAGATGTTTCTCAGAGCTCAGAAGATCCAGTTACTAAACATTCATATCTGCAGATCTTATTTTATACACTGTACATGGAGTGCCTCAACATGATGCAATTCATAATTTTTAGAAATTATAAATAACATTTTGACAGAGAGAATAGCCTCACTTGTTTAAGTCCAAAGTCTCCTACAAATGTTAGCATCAAATATTGCTAACAAGCTTAATGCGCAGGGGAAGCAGGAACAGCTGGGACATCCTGGAGGGAATGAGCTGTACTGCAAGTTGGGCTTAAAGACTTACTACAAGCAAAGCAGGCAGTGTGGCTTTGGCCACTTTGCTGTCTGGAACAACCTGCTCACCCAGGCAACTGCTTTACATGCATTTCCAATCACTACCCCAGTATTTCTCCTCCATACCTTGTGGGGAAGGTTCCACATAATCCAAAACAGCCACTTTTCTTCCAAACTGAGCAGCTTTAAACAAAAAACCAAGATAAGGTATTTAGAGGAGGGAGAAACACAGAAACCTAAACATTTTCAGTAGCACAGGTACAGATAAAGAATACAGAAGGTGATGGTTGGTGTTTTTTACTGTCTAGCTCAAGATACCAGAGCAGGGACCCAACCAGCCTGTGTAGTCAGCAAATTCTCCAGAAGACATTTAATAACCCAGACTAGAATCTTCAGCTTTCACCAGCCCTAAACATACAACTTGACTTCAAATGAGATATTTAAGAACACTGGGTTGTTTAACATGTTACACTGAGATACAAAGGGGCAAGGTTCTCTATGGAAATCAACCAGTTCTTGGAAACAGTCTAAAGGGATTGCTGTTTTAACACATAAATGAGAAATGGTATTGTTCAAAAACCCCACAGTATCTATGAAGGTGCTCTGAGTATTTTACAACTCAGAAATGAAAGCTTGTTAGATTTTCCCATGACAAATGAAGAAATATTTTTTAAAAGGTCAACAAGAAAGCCAAACAAGATCACCCCACCTCAGGGTACAAACTAATTTGCAGATGAAGTGTATGGAGCTGAGTTAATGATTAATGTGCAGGTACTGAGGTATGCAGTGTTTCTTAAAAAGCTGTAGGGTTATCAGTAACACTTCCCTTGGATTCCTCAAACACCACTGAAGCTAAAACAAAGCTTCTGTTAGTTCTTTATACATACAAACCTTCTTTTGCACAAGCAAGGCCTCCAGACCCTCCACCAATGACCAGAAGATCATACTCATTCTTTCCTGTGAAGAGGACGTGAAAACAGAAAAGAAACAGACAGGGAAGATGGGAGAGGTACGTAAGGACAGTATCAAAGTTTTACAATCGATTTTTGCTGATTTAGGTTTTCCTTACTTTACTATAGCACCCTGCCTTTTCATTAAACTATCCGGTCCGGCTTTGTGAATGAAACATGTAAAACAAATCAACTCAAACAAAGCCGGAAAGCAGATTAGATTTTTACACAACGTCTCTGGAAGTCTCTTCTGCATACTGAGGCAGCCGGGATCCAGCACAGGTCTCGCCCCAGCGTTAGAGCAGCAGGTCCTACACACAGAGCCCTGCTCCGCGGGGCCCCCCGGGCCGGTCCCCACACAGCCCCGGCCCCGGCGCGGCGAGAGGCGGCAGGACAGGCCGCAGGTGAGGGATGCTCGCGGATTGCGGGGGCTGCGGGGCGGGCCCAGGGCAGGGCGGGCCGCAGCCCCCTCGGCCCCGAGCCCGGGCTGTGGGGCCGTGCCGGGCGGGCACCCCCGGCCCTCAGCACAGCCCCCCGAGCCCGCGGCCCCCTCAGCACGCACGGCCCGAGGGCCTCGGGGCACGGCGGGGAGGCGGCGCGGACCGCACAGCAGCCGCTGCACTGCGGCGCCCACAGGCTGCGGGGAAGGCTCGGGGGACCCTCCCCGTGCGCGCCGGGCGGGCCCGGGCCCCGCGGGCAGCGCGTACCTGAGAGCGGCCGCAGCGTACGGCACAGCCCCGGCCCGGGCCGCGGCAGCGCCCGCCGCCAGAGCGCCGCCATGCTGTACGGCCCAGGGCCCCGCGGCCCAGGACCCGCGGGCTGCCCGCGCCGCGCCTGAGCGGAGCGCGCGCGGCCCCGAGCCCTCACGGCGCGGGGGGGGGGGCACGGGCGCTGTGGGAGCGCGTTTGCCTTAAATTCTGACGTTTGGAAGGGGAAAAACCCCACCACACACAGTTTGCTTGGCAGGCTCCCCCCCGCAGACGAGGTAAAAGGCCTCTCAAGCAGGTACTGATCAAATAAGCCAAGAGAAGGAGGTTTGTGTCGCTCGGGGGTGCCGGAGCGCAGCGCTGACCCTGCCTGCGGCCCTGGGCTCTGAGATCTGCCTGCTAAATACCGCCACGGCCAGAGCAGCGCTGAGGGCATGGGAGTCAGCTGCTGTTTCTGCAGAAAGAAGAAGGTTTTGGGATGCCGCGGCTCGGTGTCCGGAGCAGGAGCCCGGCTCACAAGAGGGCAGCAGAAACCACCACTCTGGCCCACAGCTGAGCAGAAATCCCAGGGAATTAAAATATGCGAGAGGAAGTTTTGCACAACTGACACCTCCTCCTGCAGAGTCTGATTATTTTTGTTCACTCCGTCAGTGTTTGAAGGTACTTTGAACAGGCATTACTATCGCTTTAGTAAGTGGATTGGTGACTTTTTCCAGTATCACTGCTGTTAAAACAAACAAACAAACAAAAAACAGCAAACCAGAAGAAAAGGAAAGTCAACCCCCCTCTCTGTTACCTCCTGCAGCACTAATCAATAAATCACTAAAACACTCTTACCCACTGCAGCAGCAGGAGAAAGTCATGACAGAGTGTACTGAGAGGCCTTAATTAAAGAAACCTCAAGCACATTCAGATACTAATCTTTTATGCTTTTCAGGTACGTGCATGCAAAGTTGTTTCAGCTTTTCATTTTAGCTGCTATTCTGAATTGAATCAGGCAGTGCTGACCATATGCTCTTCACACGGATTTAGTTCAGACACGTAGGATCAAGGGGAGAATTAAATCTCCCCAAACAGGTTTATGTGCAGAAATGTCCCTGCAGCACTGAGGCGTTTTGCTAATAAGGGAAAGCCCTAAATGTAGCAAAGCAGAGTGAAACTAAATTGAAACAAATGAAGGAATGTGGGGTTGGCCTCGTCTGCCGTGCCTCAAGTGAAAGGACGAGAGGAAATGGCCTTAAAATGCCCCAAGGGAGGTTCAGATTAGATCGTAGAGAAAAAACTTTCACTGAAGGAGTGCTCAAGCATTGGAATTAGTTGCTCAGGAAGGAGATGGAGTCACTGCCTCTGAAAGTGGTCAAAGGCATCCGGATGTGGCACGTGGGGACATGGTTTAGGGGTGATTATGGTGGTGCTGGGTTGACAGAGGGACTGGATGATCTTGAAGATCTCTTTCAACCCTGATGATTCTGTGAAAGCTGTTGATAGAAAACGTTACCTTTGAACAGCACCTAAAGTGGCAATTTAAAAAAGAATTGATGATAGAGTTCCTAAACTCTTTTAAGAGTAGAATCTTGGCCAGGTGTCCATTAAGGCAGGCATGTTGTACACTGGCATTACTGATTTCTTTCATCATTTCAGAGCTCGGAGTCTGAGAGCTCACAGCCTGTGCAGCAGTGGTGAGATCGGGGTTCTTTTAGAAGTGTGTGTTCCCAAACATACCAACACAGACTTTTCTGGCTTGAGAGCGAGTCAGTTGCTTTCCCTTGGCATCCTTCCTCAGTCATCTGGGAACCAGAACTCTCCACAGCTTGTCAGACCGTGTGAAGCCGGGGTGTCACCAGCCCTCTGGCTGTATCCCACAGCTGATGATAAAGCACGGTGCAGTTCCACAGGCTTTCCCACCAGGACTGCCATCTTCAGAAGTAAGCACAAAGTCTGTGTTGTGTCATTCTACTTGTTCTTGAGACCAATAGAGGCAAATAGCAGCAATGAGGAGTGGGTTGTGCTCCTGGCAGATACCAGGAAGAGCAATATCCCCTGATGTTTGCTGCTGCCAGTGCTGAGCAGGTGGGTCTGCACTTCAAAATTCTTTGTCAGGGACCAGAAACAGATTCTGGTTATCAGGTGTGGTTTCTAATGTGTCTTTGGCTCAGCTCCTATGGCTTTCTACTCCTGTTTTAATTCTTTTGTGGTTAGCATTATGTTGATTAGATAATTAGTGATACAATTTTTTTTTTTTTTTTTTTTACATATATATTATATATACTAATTGCTTTTAAGAAAACAAGCTGTAAGTCCCTTAGTGGCAAATACATTCTACTACCAGGAATCATTTAGGTGAAGCCTTGTGTTCCTGCAGTGAAGGCATATACTTTCAGAACCTGAGATTAAGAAAACTTCTTGCTAGATAGCTGTCAGACTTAACATGCTATTTCCACAGAGTTATCTCAGTTTTAGCTAGTCGTATTTAAAGTCATAAATTAACTTATACATTAGATGTGGTTTGGTTTATTTCCAGGAGGAGATGTTTATTCAATGTACTTTAAACAGTGTGGTATAAAAAGGGTAAAGGAAACACCCTGTTTCAGAAATGTATATAAATCTATTCAACCAAAAAGATGCTTTGTAAGTCATGCATTGGTTTTGTTAACAGGCAAACTTTCTCCTTTTGAATTTATTTTAAAGACAGCTTGGAATTCCATATGGTTTTTTCCTTCATATGAAATGCTTTTTTTACATTTATTCATGGTTTACTTCAATTCTTCCTCATGCAGACAACCAAGACCAAATACTTTTTTTTACCAAACCTTTTAGAAATTTTGACTTTTCAAGCACGTCTTCATGTCTTTCCTGGTTTTCTGGCATGGTTTCCTTCATGTTTTAAATTCCCTGATCAGCAACTTGGCAGGGTGGGGGGAAGAAGAGAGGAGTCAGGAAGACACGGTCTTTGGAAGTCATCACATTGTTTCCTTTTTAGTGGGTGGGGTGGGAAACTGATTCTGTCAGAGGCTGCATTTTGTGGCATGACCTAATTAATAATTGACAGTGGTGTCAATAAATGTCCTGGATCAGGGGTTGAACTGAGCTGTCTCTGCAGGAGGTAGGATGTTTTGATTTCTTACCATCTCTCATGATGCCTTCTCTGTTCTATTTCTCTTTCTACCCATGTTTTCCTCTGCTAGTGTGTAGTGTGGTGTCCTTGGCAATGAGTTCTTGACTTCATACAAATGCTTCAACATGTATTACCAAAAAAAAGCAAGGTGAGGAAAGACAGAAAGAGGGTAGACTTAACTGTTTCAAAGTTTTTGTGAGGAGTTATAAAGTCTTTGAAAGCTGAAAGTCTTTTTCAGTCTGCTTGTTAACCTTGTAAGATGCTTAGTCAACAGAAAATAGTCTAACTGCTTCTATTATCTCTTTGAATTTAGAGCACAAATTTGCTGGTCATCCTTCTTCTCTTGTTGCTGTTTTCTATTTTAAATATAGCCAGTCAGTTTCCTGATTCAGACATAAGTTGTGCTTCCTTTCCCAAAATTCCTGTTTTGCATGTTTCTCAGCAAGAGAAACTAATTTGGCTGTGGAAACCAGCAAATTCACATAAAAGAAAATCCCTCCTGCTATTCTGAAAATGCAAGCATGAAAGAATTTTCTTCCACTCAGTGTTTCACATGATCTGTGGGTTTATGATAATGTGCTAGCTCTCCTGTCTCCCTTTGTTTAGGCTTTTAAAAACCAGTCTCTGGGCAGGATTATTAGAAGCAGGGAATGCCATTTATTGTTATGCCAGGCATGGATTTAGTGGGAAAAGCTTTAGCTCCGTGCTATGCACAGCAAGTGGGACTAGCAGTGCCACGTTGCATCATGTGAATGCAGCTGGGAGCTCTGTACAGGAGCAAGTCTCCTCAAGTTTGTGCAGCCAGCTCGGAGCTAAACTCTGAGTGCCAGAGTGAGTCAGCCTGGACTCCCCACTTATCCTGACCTGCTGCCATTCATGTGATGTTATTCCCAAGCTAATGTATCTTGGTTCTACATCTTCCCATAGATGTGCCCTGTGAATCCAGCACCCTGACGTTCTGCAATACGAAATCCATCTTTTGAGATCTTGACTCCACATAAAAATTGGATTACACCAATATATTTATAGCTGTCCACAGTTCTCTAACCTGGATCTATTAATATCAGGGTAAACTTTTACTGTCTAGACAAGGAAAAGTCATGTGAATAGTGCATAAATTTATGCACTCTGGAGTGTGTATGTTAGTATGCTAGTAAAAACTTTCAAAAATATCCATATTTAAATAGATCCTGTATCAGGTAAGCAGGTAAATTTAAAAAAGGCATATACCAATGTCTAACATCTTAACAAAAAGATTTCTCTTGGAGAAAAAAAAATATCCCGTAGTAATATATTACAAGATTTCAACTTTCTGTGAACATGAAAGCAATTTATGGACATTATCACAGAGTGTGTGGGGGTTCACCAACTGAACCGCTGGCTTTGTCTCATTTGCAGTTATTGCCATTCACCATTTTTACTTACATAATGAGATATCTAGACTACAGCAAGGGTTACTTGCAGGCATAGCTTTTATCATACAAGTAAACAGCTGTGGGCAGGCAGAAGCAAGTTCGCTCCTCCCATGCTTCTAGCCTGAAGAATATAATTCAGCTCAAAGTTAGAAGTCTTTTAAAAGTGTCGTCATGGGACGTTGCTCAATCTGGGAAGTCTTGGCACTAATTCACACTCCTAAGCAGAAGCTGGGCTGACACCACCCACCAGTTCACAACTAGCTGTAGTCAACTGCAAGGACGTCTCCAAAGAATAGCTGTATACTTACACAAGGTCAGTGCTTAGAGTAAATTGTACTGTTTTTTACTCTTCTCTCCACAGCCCAGCAGTAAAAAAAAATTCTGTGTTAAGTTGAATTGTGGGTGGCATCAAGGATCGTGCAGACACAACCAGCTTTTGACTGGCCAGGAAATTACAGTCAGTGGAGCTGGAGTGCTGTATTGCTTATTTTGTGTTTGTTTTTTTTTTTTTTTGTTCTGCTTGTCTGGATAAGAAAATCTAAAGATCTGTTATACATGGAAGGGAGACTTCAAAGTTATTTTGTATTGACCTTGGGTATTGTGCTATATTGCAGGATCTTAGTTATGTTTTGTTTAGAGTTACTAAAACCACTTCGATCTTCACCTACCTTTTTTTTTCTCCACAATTCTTTATTCAATTAATTCACTTTTTATTTATTTATTTATTTATTTTAAATTTTCTCTTGTCATTCTCCCAGTTAGTCCCTAATTCTTTCAAGGACCTTCCCTATCATGTTACAAAGCCTGTTCTCAGATCTTCAGCTCCTGTTGCTACCACATGTAGTAAAAAACCATTCTTCAAGTCTTCAAAAAGTTTCTAGGCTAGAGCTTGGAACACTGGCTGATTAGGTCTGAGTTTTGCAGTGAGAATGCAGGAGAGAAATACTACCACGTTGTGTTTGGTCTTTTCTTGTTAGTTTCTTTGATGGTGCCATTTAATTTCAGCTGGATCCCACCTCGAAGGAACAAAATAGACAGACAAGCCAAGAACAAGATTTACTAGAATAAGCCTCTTCTTTTACCTTAGAGCTGTTTGTAGCAGAATATTTTCCCAACGAGAAGCTATTGAAATTCAAATGTACTATTTATATTATATTGATTGCACCTCCTCCAGTAGTTGCTATTAAGCAATTGCTTTACACATCTCCCCTGCCTCCAGCAGCACTATATTTAACCCAGGTCTAGGTCTTGTTCCTACGAATTCTGCTCCGGCTGTAGCATGCCATGCCTGAGCTGAAAAAAGAACTAAATCCCCTGGGCCAAATTCATTCCTGGAGTTGCTTGATTGAACACAGCATTTACACTGAGCACAGATTTGGCTCATACCTGACTTTGTCGGCATTCACTGTGCTGTAACTAAGTAACAAGAGCACTGTCGTTAGGGGATAGATGAATAGCTTTCTCTACGGTTATTAGAGCACCGAGCACCTTTAAGGAGTGCAGAAATCTGTGAAAGGAGGAGTTGGGGAAAAGGACACCGCTCCTTTTAGAGTGTGTAACAGGACTGATAAGCTATTCCTGTGATGTGATCGAATGTGACTGAATACTGCAGGCTCTTGGACTCTTATTCTGTAAAATCCACAGGAGAGCAGCACAGGAAAAGATCGGAGGGAACAGCTTCTGCTATACTGAGAAAGGTACATATTTATATTTTCTTATTTCTCAGGCTTGACATGATTTGTTATCTTAGATAATGTCACAAACAGTGGTGCATATGAAAGAAGTGGTGTTTTCCACATTCTGAGTGGCACTCATTGTCAGGAAGCCAGTCCGTGGGCAGCAACAGCTTTCACAGAGAAAGAGTAGGACATATTTGTGTGTAATGCATTTGTACTGTACTGTAAACCTTGACAGCTGAAAGCAGTGAGATGAGATAACCCCAGCTAAATTGAAAATGTAATTTATGGCCATAAGTATGCAGGAATTTGGAACTCATTTGTATTCAAGAAAAAGCTGAATGCAAGTCAAGCTTCAGTTCAGTCACATTTGATTGAATAGCGGCTTTTATAAATGTTTTGCTGCAAATGTGTTTTGTGGGGGGGTTTCATTCTCAAGAGGGAGTTTTGCTACTGCAAAATGTCTGTGAAGAAGAGACAAAAAGCTAGTACTTTTGCTTGCTAGCCTTGTTGCTGCTTATAGACGCCCCTGATGGGTATTTTTTACCTTCTGTCCTTTAAAAACAAACTCATATTTACCAATAATGTCAACCACATGTCATACCGATGAGCTCCATAAAAAACCTTTACTTTGTCTCTGCACTGAAGCTTACTTTTCTTTGCTTGCTCAGCCATGGACTTCTCTAACAAAGCCCTCAGGCTCAGAACCATGTGCATTTGCACAGCATTGCAGTGTTTAAATGCAAAATAAAAATGTCCTGATTTACAGCTCTAGTTTGCATCAGTGGAAAAAGAGTTTGACCACGTTAGGACTGCAAACAATTTACTTGTCACTCAAGTTTAGCAGTATTTCTTAGCAGCCTGCATCTGGTATGAGGTTTATCTCTGCCAGTCTTGTAGTGTTGTCTTTCAGCATTCCTTCAGGGTCAGTGGAATTAGAACTGACTGGGAATTTTCTGAAAAAACATAATTTTGGCAGCCATCCTTGAAACAAGATCTTTATGTGTGAGGCCATCCTAAAGCTCTGTCAGGAGAGATTTCTGAAAAAGCAATTTCTAGCCGAAGTAAGGGACTGGCTATGCCCATTCCAGCTACTTTTCTGGGGAGGGCATTCACTCAGGCTTTAAGACCAAGGTCTCATCCCCTGCTCTGTCTCAGGTTGCCTCTTCCCACGTAGCGCTTTGGTTACCTGCTGTGCTGAGATGGGTCCCACCTTGCCTGGATTGTTAGAGCTGTTCTTTTCCATAGAAAAAGATCATCATTTCAGCAGAGATTTCCTTCCTAATCTTTAGATCCCCCAGTGGGTGTCCTCACTACCAAGTTTCAGTTGTGCACTCTCCCCCAGCCTGAAGAGCAGCTTGTGGGCAGCAGAAAGCTGTTCTGGGAGAGAGAGAGATTTACACTAGATTAGCTGGTAGCCTTGGAAGCAGGGCAGGAGCATGCAGTGGGGATTTGGGACACTAAGGATTCAGCCCTGTGATATAAAGGAGACTGTGAAATAGATCTGTCAGTTGATGCTTATGAGGACAACTAGTCATTCTGGTCTGTCCTCTTCCAGCCCTTTTCCCTTACCCCCAGTTGGGGCAAAATCATTCAATAGGAGCTTTTTTTGCATCCTAGGGAACATGAAAGTCTCAGCTTAGAAAACTTTTCACAGACCAGCTCCTAGTGTGCTGCCAGGGCAGAGCACTTTCTGCTTTTGTCAGTTCCCTGCCTCCCAGGTGGGATTTGTACAATTCTGCTGAGCTGCACTAACCACTGGCCTCAAAGTCTGGTACAAATAGTACAAACACATCTAGAGCACTATAGTGGGAATAAGGACTGTCAGAAACACATCCCTCCTAGGGGCACCTGAAAGGACCTTATTCCTGAAAAGCTCTTTGCTCAAGGCCCAGTAAAGTGCATTTTGTATCTTTGAAGAATTCTCTCACCCCAGACTCTGGCTTTAATCATGCAGTGTGTTCCCATGGCCAGTCTGCATCAGATCACTGCAATTTTCTGTGGACCTGCTTGTTGCATGGAGATGAGGCCTCTGTGTGTGGGCAGTTCGTTCTAAACCCTGCTCTTCCCTATGGGGCACATAGCCATTATATCAACCTTCTGCTTTGGGGGATAGGACCGAATTCCACCTAGAGAAAGGCTGCTGTGAAGGGAGTTTGGAGTGGGCAGCCATTATCCTAGCTGAAATCTATGTGGGGAGGGTGGATTTACACACCCTTGTGAAGCTTAATGGGCTCCCAAACAGGCAGTAGGGCACTTTTCTGTTTTCTTCTTTCATTCGATAAGAAGAAACCTGTATTTATTTCCTTTCACCCTGAGAGGAGGGAAAAAGACAAGAAAAAAGGCTGAGAGTGAGCAGGAAATAATCATCAGTTTGGTGTTTATAAAGTACAGAATTTTTGTAATTATGGTAGTGTAGCTAAATTGTAGTAATTTTAAAAAGGAGAGGGAAATCTAGATTTCAGGCAAGAAATAGTTAGTGAAAAATTATATAAAGTATGCTCAGATTGTTTTCATGATGTCAGTGGAAAATCTGAATGTCAAACTCCCAGACTAAGTTTCCATTGAAATACAAGATATTCACATTTGGCAATATGCTGATTATTCTTCACGGTGTTGCACTTACTTGAAAAGACATAAACAGTTATGAAAGAATAGGAGGTAAAAAGATATTTCTTTGACCTTTAAAAGTACTAAATTATGAAACTGTTGAATTGTGTTGCCTACAGCAACGGGACACAATATGTTTGGCAGAAGTTAGTTTAGATTTTCTGACCAAAATACTCTGCCTTTTTTTGCTCTGGGAAAAGATCAAGAAAAGCAAAATGCCACAAAACAGAGATTGCCTCATTCAAGACAGCATAGGACTGAGAGTCAAGAACTCCAGTCCCACTACAGATCTCCTCTGGCTTAGGGCAGGACATTGTTAAAATATGTGTAGAAATGTGCTGATTCCTCTGCATTGTTTTCACAATACTCCATAAACATTATTATTATGCAAACCCTCTGCATGAGATACTTAAAGGAATAATTTGAGAAGCTCTCAAAAGGTCTGAATTTAACCCTTGTCTAAAAATAAGGGTTACACCTATCTCCACACACATATGGCTATGGGAGAGTTAATCTATTGATTTGTATGACCTGTATAAAGCAAAAACCAGAATTGTTTGCATTATGACATTCTTCTCTCTGCAGATTTAGCAGCAGTGTCTCTGCAGTGAGTTACACCCTGTTGTCCTCAGGCACTCTACTACTGTAAACCATTTCTATTACCCTCAATATCATCACACCGGCAGAGAGAATCTTTTTTGAGAAAAGGTTGAATGATATAAATTTACCCAGTGGTCCCCATTCACCAGGTCATGTGAGCTAATAAAGTCAAAATTAGATTCTAAACCCTTTAGCATCAGAATGCTAAAGTACTGTCTGGATGCTTGCAGACTCCTAATAAACTCTCAACCAACCAACCAGTGCTTGGCAGTTAGATTAAATGCATGAAAAATTACAGCATGACTGGATGTAACATCATCTTTCCTCAAAGGCCTGAATTGTCAGCAGGCTGAAAGCACTTAAGGAAAGTGTTTGAAGCACTGCTTGTCTCCACTTTTTCCTAGTTGTTTATAAACTCAATAATAATATCACATAGGCATTGACTGTCTTGGTATCCCAAAATTGTGTTCTTTACTTAATGCCGATAAAATCACTTTGCCTTTCCTCAGGTGTTATCCATATACTCATAGCAAAGACTTTCCTGAAAATGATTAGTACAGCTTTACAACTTTAACTACTCTTGTGGCAACACAGGTGTAGGTAAGACAGCTCATCCAAGATTAGAGCAGAGAAACACTGTCAAAATGAGACTCACACCTAAGTCCCCTGTCTGAAGATCACAAAGTTTACTCTCATTCCAGCCCTGGAGAACAGCAGTCTAGGGTACATGCTGTCTTTGTAGAAATGACTTTTTTGTGATGTTTAGGCATTAACTTTCAGTACAAAGCAAAGCAATATCGGTTTACCCAAGCTAAAATTGTAATGAGAGGCTCTGTAACAAAGCTTAGAAGGACTCACTTTCATTAGAAAAATGTCCTATCCAACCAGCTTAAGCCTCCCAAGTATTTTAGTATCTGCCATCTCTGATTTTTGTATATGCAGGAAATGACATCTTGTTAATTACTCATAATCATACTCCATCACATGGGCATTTTTATGACTTTAGAAAAACTGGAGATCATATAATAGTAAGGGGATACCAAATCCCCTGACTTAACAACTGTTGGCATGATAATAGATCCCTAAGTCTGAGCCAGTCTCTTGAGGTTTCTTTTATGGCCACTGGAACGATTTAGGTGTTTTATTTATGAAGGCAGGTAAGTTGGGGCAGCATATTCCCACATTTTGTATCTGCTTCTCTCTTTGAAAGCGTCTTTTTAAATCTCTGTAAACTGAAACAGAGGTACTCCCATTCAAATGCTGATTGTTTGATTATGGTTTGCAGCAGGGGAAAACTGCTGAACTGCATTATCAAGTTAGCATTTGGTCTTATGAAACCTGCCAAAATGAGTAAGATTAGATGCATAAGAAAATAACTCAGTGCTTTAGAAAGACTCCTCAGCAGTTGGACAGGTTTGGGCATGAAATTTTAATATGTTTTCTTTTAAACTCTGTCTTCTCAAAACCAGATGTAGTGATACATGTTATTCATTCCTTTCCATAATGTTGTCCCTCCAGTTTTCTGTTTATTCTCTTGCCGAATTTTTGATTTGCCTACTATTTTCCACTTCAAGTTTTAGCTTTCAAAGAGAAGGCTCACTTTATTCTGGTGTTTCTAAAGCACAGAAGAGGTTGCAGTGCTAACCTGTGTGTTTGGGACCTCAGTACAAGCATTAAATAATAAAAGCAGCTGCCTTGTAATAAGTGGTTATGGGGAAACCTGACTATGTGCAAGTTCAGGTTTATTGCATACTTAATGAATCTCCTGAATCCACATTAAAGGTAAAATTACAGTTGCATTTTCTAAAGCTGTCATAACATGACTGTCTCCTAGGTAGTGCTAGTTTTAAATTGGTTGAATTACACACTTAATTTTCATATCAAATATTTTCCAGCTAAGAATATGAAAGCAATTACCTATTTTGGTACAGATCTTTTTTCCCTCTGAGTGCATGACCATCACCAATGCATGTTGGTCCTGGTGGATGGCATTTACAGTCTATTGCTACCACTAAAGTTATTTTCACACCTAAGAAAACAGAAATTAAGATGGAAAAACTTTGAAAAAAAAATGAAAAAAAAAAAAAAAAGAAAACCAAGATATGTCTGTTTTGTTCCTTTTAGAAGGTGCCTTCTCTGGAAAGTGGTTTTCAGGATAAATGCCTCTTAAAGGAGCTTTTCTAAGAACAACTCATACTGCTGGTTTATGAAGGTTTGGGGGTGTTATACAATAATATTAATAATAAAAACTGCAGTAGTTGAAAAACATGCCTTGATACCACAAAAATAAGTGAACTTGTGTAGGAATAGAAAAAGCAGCATGTAATCTAGAGGTTGCTGCTACCTGTGAGCAACCTCTCAGGATCTGTGGGGACAGGTGGGCTCTGCTGTTGTTTTGTAGCACTCAGGTGGGACTCACGAATGCAAAGATCTGAGGCACTGTAAAAAATGGTTCCCTTTGAGTACTTGATTATAGGAATGGCCAAGCTGAATGACTTCCTTGCTTAAACTCTGGTTATAGGTCTAAGGCACACACATTTGAGTTTAAATTTACAGCAGTTTTTTGTCTTCTTGACAAACCTGTTACACAAAATGTGTAAACAAGCCAGTGCTAACAGGCAATTAGCAGTCTAGATCCAGAGATGCGAACAGGGATGCAGGTCAGTAGTTTGCCTTCAAAGGGGATTCTTGGATGAACTTGAAGGGATAAGATTTCATAGCTGAAGACCCAAAAGTAGTTACCCATGTGGCCCAGCAGAACTATCAGTTGTTGCCCTTCTAGACTAAGGCTAAAGGGCTGTCAGCCTGCTTAGACTTTTGCACAAGGAATGGCTAGAAGAGATAGGAAGCTGTGACTATCTGTGTGGTTCAGAAGCATATCCCAATGTCAAGCTCCTTGCATCTTGGTATCAGGATGTCACACTGCAGTACCCGCCTAAAGACAGTCTATGTCTTTGAAAAGATAGGGCTTGTACATCTCCAGCAATGCATTTTTCTCTGCACAGAATGCATTCTTTAGAAACAACAAAATCTTTAAAGAATACTGCTGGTCAGTTGAGGACGAAGTATTTGTTTGAGATCAGCTAAAGTTACTAAAAATCAGAAGGTCTAATCCAAGTTGAGTGCTTTGCTCTGGCTAACAGAGACACATTAAAAACTAGCATTTCACAGGCTGCAGACAATGAAGAAGCTCTTCTTTAATGCAGGAGCTTTTGAGCATGTGATGTCTTGTAATTCGGTGTATAAATCCTCTAGCAACATAGGAGAATAAGACAGTAAAAATCTGATTTGCTGGCATACCTTTCCATGCCTGGGAAGCAATGTGAAAATGGAGGGGCAGGGTTTTTCTGGCAAGCAGGTCCTTTATGCCCTAAGGTATAAAAGGAGATCTTCACAGGCACTTTCCTGTCTGAAAAAGAAGTCTCAGCATCCCTGCAGGAACAGGGGGTGGAGGGGGGCTGAGTTAGCCTGTGGCGCCTGTCTCTCCCTCTTTTGAGAAATCTCATCAAACAGTCTCATATCAATACTAAACAATAAAGGAGAGAAGCTGTTCCCCTCAAAGTAAACCACCCTGCTCCTGTCATCCATTTTTGCTGTCTGGCAGACCTTTGAAGGGCAGCCCCAAACACGCTGGCAGAATCTCAGAGAGCCTGTGGCAAGGTCTAGTCCCAGGGTGCCAAAGTATCCTTTGTAACCAGAGGATTATGCCTGGCATTAGTCTGAAGTAATTCTGCATGCCAGCAGTCAGTTCTAGAGGGACCCAACTATGCTGGACTGCCACCAAGTGAGTCACGGGTGTGCAGGGCTCACAGTTTCCCTTGTCCAGAGGTGAGAAGGTTAGATACCTACTGGCATCAGGAAATGGTTTATGGGCTCCATCCCTTCATTGCAAGTCAGAATAATTATCTCTCACCTATGTCAGTAATCCAAATCCATCAACAATGACCATACAATCAATGCAGCCATGAAAGTCAAGTAAAGACAAGCCAAGAGAAGCTAGAGAAATATTTTATGTTAAACTAATGATATTTTCATAGCCCAATCCAAGTTCTCAGTGGACACATTCAAACATTTTCATGTAGAACAACTAGAAAGAGCTGAAGACCCATCTGGGAGGTGCAGGACAATTAGGCCTGATCAGTAGAACTACTGCTGCATAGAAGGAAAGAAGAAAAGCTGATATCCAGGCCTTCATGATCCTGTTGAGGTAAAGAAGCAGGTTCATATTAGCTAGGAAACAAAATTCGGAAAGTGCAAGAAGCAAGATTTTCATGTGCTAATGACACTGGCAAGCCCTGAAAGGAAATGTCTCAGGTCAGACTTTGCAAGGAAAGCATTAAAGGTAACTATTAACATGGGTGACTACTTAAAAGCAAAAGAAATAGGCTTTTAACTGCTCCAACAAATCATACTTGCTCTGCAACTAAGATAAGTGGATGGGTGAAGAAAATCAGCTGTACTGCATCTTGAGCCTATCTCCATGGAAACTCAGTCATCTTCTGAAGTCAAAATGTGTTCTGCATGATGATTCAATAAATTAGTGGCATAGATTTTCCCCATGTGTATGTGCCAGGTCCCACTAGAGAATGGAGGTCTGACCATCCATAAAATGTAGGATTTTTCTGGGACAATTCAGGGTAAAAAAAAAAAAAAAAAAAAGAGAGAGAGAGAAGAAGAAGATAGGAGGAGATTTGGGGGAATATTTCACAGAATCATATAGCCCCTTGCCTCTAGTCTTGGGCAACTTAGGCAAAAATTTTGATGATGATGTAGCTCATCTTGGAGCTACGGTTTTGCTGAACTCCATGTAGGTGTGACCTTAATACCAAGTGCAAGTGGAAGCTGTTCACCACTTTAGCAGGCTGGGAGAGAGAGATATTAAATAGAAAGAAAGAGGCTAGAAAGAATTGAGTGTCATGTTCTTAAAAAATAAGTCTAAAAACGAATGCAACTACATCCACCTTGCTGAGTTGGTTCTGAATCTTTTAAATCTGTGTTCAAATGCCTGATTAGACTGATTGTTCTTTAACAAATGAACTTGGCATTCATTAATCCCAATAGTGACTGAAGCACATTGCAGTCTGGGCTTTCCTCCCAGGGTACAACTCCCAGCCCCTGCTCGCAGGAAGCAGGGCTGGAAAAGTGAAGGTGTTATAAACTACATCATGAGAAATGAGGTGTGTTTTGAGTTTTGCAAGAGAAACTTCACATGCAGAGCATCCTCAGGCAAATCACAACCCTTAGTTTGGCACTATGTCAAAGGCTAAAACAATTGCTTACTTTTAAGAACCCATTCTTTATCAGATCTTTTGTGCTGTGACTCCTGCGTGGAAGTAAGTGCACTTTCCTGTCTCCTGTCTTGTCTGAAATCCATCAGAGTAAATGGCTTTGATGGGATTTATTGCTTGAACTGTACGGGCTGACATGCATCCCATCTGCTGAATGGTACAGTCAGATGCCCTAAACTCACCAACAGAAATACAGACCATCCATGCTGCACACAGAAGCACCTGCAGCTCTGACACTGGATTTCAGGGGAGAACAGGCACACTCCCATCAGAGGATTTGAACTGGCCCATCAGAGAAGTACAACATGGCTCTGTTACATCTCTTCAATGTCATGAGCCTGAGAATTACTCTGATTCAGGGATTCAGCTTTACGTTTTTAAAACCAGTGAGAAAGTATCCCCACTTTATACAAGAAAATGCCTTTTTTTTTCTTCTCAAAAGTCTCAGATTGATGGCTGTTGTCAAAGATTTTATAAGCAGGAAAAAGGCTTCTAATTTCCCTAAACAAATTCACCTGGGTACTTCTACTGCAGGCTCTGAAAGGAAGGGGGCAGATCCAGCCCTACTGAGACATCCAGCTTGCAAGAAGGACAGGTGCTGGCAGGGGTCTGCATGCAAGGCAGTGACTTGGGACCTGCAGACTGCTTTGAAACAAAACATCACTGAACAGTGCCCAGTGTCTGTGACACTGTGCTCAAAATTGCGTATCTTCTTACCAAGGTCACCTTAAAAATTTCCCAGTGCTTAAAAACTAGGGGAGTGGGATCTTATGCAGGCTCTGACTGAAGATTTCAGATACTTTGGAATATAGTTAGGAGAGATTTGCTGCTGGAAAGCTCCTCTGCAGTGGCCTGCTCGGAGCCAGGTCTGAGCAGCTGTGTGGGGGAAGGGACCAGAGCATTAAATAAAGCTACTTGTTGACTGCTTGTAAAAGTGGCTTCTAAAGGGAGTGCCACAGAGCACCATCCATTACCAAGTGACAGAGAGCCTTTTTCAGCTACTCAAGACACAATCATAAGTAAACTCTGTGTGTTCCTGTTAGGTACCGTTGGTTGTGGGTTATTCAGTGTAATATTTACAAAAAGGACAGTCCTCTCCCGTGCCACCTTAACCCTGGGCTGTTTTTCTCTTTCATTCCAGATGCTGGAGAGCTCTTCAGTCCCTTTGTTCATTGTCCTCATCCTGCTTTTCATTTTGCTGCTCTTTGTGGTGCTCATCAGGAAAAACGGCACTGCTGCGCTTATCTGGAATGAAATAATCTGGGAGAAAGTAACCAATTTCATCATGAATCAGAGCAAAGAACAGAGGATTTTAAATTTCGTGCTGCAGAACGCAGTGCGAGGAGACCCCCGTAGTGTGGTGGACGCTATAGATAAATACTGCTCCCAGAAAGAGTGGGCCATGAACGTGGGCAATGAGAAAGGTAATTACAGTGGGGATCAGCACCCCAGAGATCCCTCAAGACTAGCACAGAGCAGAACATTTAATTGCATTCACATGGGAACCTCCATCTGCTGCTGCTGCAAAACACAACTCACGCAGCCCTGTGGACAGCAGAGCAGTTCTGTGCACAGGGGTGCCTGCTTGTGTGGATGTTTTGGACCAGGGGTATCCAGTGACTCATCCACAAAGTCACAGGACCAGATCTGGGGGTTTGTGTTGTGGACATTGCAAGTGTGTAAGCAGAGAGTGACAGTTCATGGGAAAAATATAGGGTTCTGTTATACCTCACTTCCCATACAGGGTGCCCCTAAGGCATAATTCATTATGTTATGTACTTTCAGATCATTAACAAGAATAATTTAAAAAAGAAAAAAAAAGGTATGTGGAACTACATGAATTTTGTGTATGCAAGCATAAGTCAGAGGTTTCTGCTGAAGAGAGAAATCCTACCCATGTCCTACAGCATCAGACACTTGCTATTTAGCAAGTAAATCATCTTGTTCTTGCCTCCTAAAGGAAAATATGGAAACAAAGATTTTTTTTGTCTTAGCTGCAGAAAAGTGGCAATCTTTTCAAAAACTATAATGGCAAAATGTTAACATGTTCCCTTATGAATTAGAAACAAAAGTACCTCTTGCTGGGGAAATTTGCTTAGTCTGGGATTATCACAGCTAATGAAATACAACTCTAAGCATTGTAATAAAAATGTTTCTCTGTCATGGGTACAATTTTTGAAAGCAGCTCCTCAGCAGGACAGTAGTTGATGGCTGAGTATGAATTCTTAAAGCTCTAAACTTTGAACATTTGTGATTATATTCTTAATAATTTTACTCTAGTTTTGCTCTGGTAAGATGGCCTTTCCTCAGATGAGAGCCATTGAAGTTAATGCATCTTTAGTTTCTGAGATTTCAGGAGTGACCACATGGCCTCAGGATGCAACATCATCATCATCATCATCACAATATTCATAAGCACCCAGAAAAATATCACTTAATGAAGGGTATATATACATTGAAAAATTCCATGTCTTAGTGTAAAATCCCTCCAAATACTTTTTCAGTTTAGTTATCTAGTCTCTAGCTATACAAGTCAGAGGAAATAGTTTTCTCACAAATAAATACTTCAGAAGGACTCACATAGTACACTGTCACTTCTTTTTGGGAACAGTTTTTGTTGTTAACAATTGACTAATATTTCCCATCCCTCAAAGTCATGTAGTGAATACAAATATTTTGCAACTTCGTAAGTAGATTTTTCTTTTTTCCTTTAAAGATGAATATTTAGGATAAGAAAAATTTTGTATCAGACAATGTTACAGCATGTAACATTTTCAACAAACATGAGCACTCACTTCAGGAGTTATATATTTCACAAATATGCCAAGTTTCTGCAGTAAGTTCTTGGAAAAAACCACTGCATTTTCCCCTTCTAACCCTATAAATTAGTTAATTCAGGGAATGATATGTGTTACATTCAGGCAATATAAGTTAAATCAGGGAATCTCTTACTCAGAAATGTTTATTGTTATTATTGTAAACTAAGAGGGTTTTTTAGTTGAAAAAATTTTGAACACTTCAAATGTCCATGATCAACTGGATCACAAATAAGCCAGTTTGCAAAGGATAAGAGTATATAATTTGGCACCAACCCTTAGTTTTTGAATGTCCTGAAAACTGAGTACATGGATTTTTTTTTAAGTTTCTTGTCACCATTTGATCTTCTGTTTGTGAACCAGTTTGATATTATCGAAAGGTAACCTATTTCCACTCTAATCAGGTTTAATTTTAGACAAGACAGTGGAGGAGGTCAATCCATCAGTTGCACTGGAGCTGGGATCATACTGTGGCTACTCAGCAGTGAGGATTGCTCGGCTGCTGAAGGCAGGAGCTCGTCTGCTCACTGTGGAGTTCAACCCAGAATTTGCTGCCATAGCTAAACAGATGATTGAGTTTGCTGGAGTACAAGATAAGGTAAATACCATTTTGTCTGTAACCACTATAGCAAAACTGCTTAGATTTTGTATTTTTTTTTTTTTTCTTGCACCCACATGTCCTTCTTAATTTAACCAGCTCCATGCCAGGTTACGGTCCCTGACTGAGGACTTCACTTTGTTACCCCCAAACCAGAGTACTGGTTTTCTCCATATAAACTAAAAGGTTCCAATGAGGGTCAAGGCTAACTACAAAAAACTGAACCATAGTCTGTTATGAAAGCTCACAAGAAACAGTTGTACTACGTGCAATGGACTTCAAATGAGAAGTATTTACCCAAATGCAGTTGGTCACCATATATATGTGTGTGTATATATATATATATATATATAAAAAAATATCCCCCTATGCATTCCTTTAACTTCCTGAAGAGAACCTGAAGTACTACTGACATCTAAAACTGCATTTTCCCCACCTGATTTAATCTCCTCATCAGCTATGAGTCATAAACCAGATATTTTCTTACTACTTTCTTCCTCCTCTCACAGTATATGGTGCTTTCCTAACAAGTCCACGTGCAGCAGCTGCTTTCAGTTTAGCAGTACTTATGCCAAAAAACCTGGGAGGAAGATGTAACAGCCTCTGTCCTGCCTCTTTCCTCTCCTGGCCATATTGATTTTAGATACTGTAGCCTTCAGCTTCATTCTAAACTAATCTGTTCTACTTTTTCTTCCCTTGAACTACAAGATTCAACTGAGATGTAACTAGCAAAAGTAATTAAAAGTACTGTTTCTAACAGGAGATTCCCACGTTTCCAGTAAAGATACATATTATGCAACAGAAACAACAGGTCACTTTTTCTGCTGTTATTAAAAAAACCCCAGCAAAACTCCAAAACACCCAAATCCATGTTTTGGAAAATAGCTGAGTTGGTTTGTCAAAAAGAAAAAAAGTACACCTGATCTAACTCTAATGAAATAATTCAACTGACACAATAGTGAGCTATAAATAGGATCGCTGATGTCTGGGCACAATTTAAAATGAGATAGAACTATGTGCTTTTTATTAATGGTTCACAATTCATCAGGTGGATTTGTATTTCAGGTTAAACTCCTAGAAGGTCCTTCTGAGGAAATTATCCCCCAGCTGAAAAAAAAATATGAAGTAGATACTCTGGATTTTGTCTTCCTGGACCACTGGAAAGACAGATACACACCAGACACCATCCTGCTTCAGGTCAGTTTGCACAATTCCAGTCTTAAACATAAAGCAGTAAATGCCTTGATGCCTATGGGGCCTCTGTTCTTTACCAGGCACCTCAGCCTCTATGCAGTGAACACTGGCAACCAAAATGGCAGCCTTACAAGAAAAGAGGATTGGAAGGACAGGACCCCAAACTTTTGTTAAGGACAACTGCCAACACTACAGCTCAGGACCTGGCAAGTGCTGTTGAAGCACTCTGTCTCCTGAACAGAGAGGTGTGCAGTAGAAGCCCTTCCTGGAGGAGTGCATGGTCTGAGTCCTGCACTCCCTGGGAGTGCCTGCATGGTCACTAACCAGAACACCAGACCCAAACCCCATCCTAATCCTGGGAGCAGGAGAGAGCCAGGACCTGCATATCCCAGCTGCACATCTCTAATTTACTCAGTACCCCCCTTTTTTTTTGCCTGGGTTTGTTGTGCCAGCAGAGCCTTTTGATAAAATAGTATTTTGATAGCACTGCTGGGTATCACTTTTCTGTGAGTCTTTACACTCCACCTAATTAACTGGCTGCAAAGCAACCTTCAGAGGAGTGCAGACTGCCCCAGCCAGGCACTGCCTAGGGAAATGCTGTCTAACTCCATGTCCGGCCCCAAAGGTGGAAAAATTATGCTCATTTCTTCCCAAGCTGCCTTAACCATTACTGTAAGCATTACAAAACAAGCTGGCTGTAACAGCAGTAGGCAGTGATAGGTGAGGTAACCACTAGAGGACTTCTGGATAGGATGGTATTTTCAGGTGTTAAATTACTGAGATTCAAACATCTGGATCTGTCAACACAACACATACAGATACTTTCCTACCTTTGGAGCTGCAGGCTGATATAATTTTCTACAACTGCCTGTTTGTATGGAAGTGTCATTTTTCAATTATTTTCTTCACAAATAAAGCAATTTGTTTTTCAAGCTTGCCTCTTACATTGAGAACCTGCCAAGTACTTCCTGACCCCTGCTTGAGTACTACAACATTCTTTTCTGATCCAGGCTCCCCTGTTTTTTAGTTTTAGCCCTGTTTTCCAGAAAGCTGTTTGAAAAAGAAATTTGTTTGGGGTTATGAACAGCCAGTATTGAATGTACACAGCAGTAGCTGAAGAAAATTTTCCCTCCCTGCAGTTATTTTGTACTCAGAGAATGCTTTTCTTTTAAACCGCCTGTGTAGGGATGACTGAGCTCTTTCCACTGGGAAGAGCCAGTGCCTCCTTATCAGAGCTTAGCTTTCAAAACACAGCCAAAATAAACAGGTAGTTTAGTTCTATGGTAATGGTCAGTGTGATGCAACTGTGATACTGAGTTGCAAAAAAACCCCATGAAAAGACAGAGAAAAGATCCTCACATTTGCTCAGATGTTACAAACCTTCTAACACACATTTTTGGCAGGTATTGCAATGTGAATAGTGACTATGAAGTACGAATATAAAATATTCAGATGAAATATTTCTATTGAAAGTGGTCCAGGCATGCACTTCGGGAAAAGCCAGACATGAATTGCATATGAAATCCTGATGACCAGTGGAAAATACAGTATGTTGTCTCTTGTAGGCTTCTGTAAGCCGTGCAGTACAAACAGACTGGAGGGTATTCGACATGTCTCTAAAATCGTTTCTACTGTGCTGACTGGTGTTCAGTCACCAGAGGCAAGAGCAGTGAGCTAAACAGCCTCTGCAGCACACCCATCAACAGAACTGCTCTCACATACTGGGGCCGACCAAAAATACCTCATGTTTTGGCTGCAACTACTGCCTGTAACCACAGGGTAACAACCAGCATGATTAGAAACAGACTTTGTTTTAAAACAGCTGGTAAGCTCAGATAAGCAACTTCTTCTAGACAAAAATACCAATAAAAATGAGGTTTGTAGGTTTACTGAGGATAAACATTGCACTTGAAGTGAATGTTGCAAGTTAATTATGCCTTGTGGAAATTTGTCAGAGTGGTCTTCATTGTGTGCAAACACTGCTTCGTGCCCAGATCCTGAACAAAATGAAAGGATGTTATTTAAGATTAAAGGAAAACAAGCACCGAAAATCTCTTTTATTCACTTAGTGGTTTTGGAGTCTGACTGCGGGTGGCGAGAGCACACCGGTACATGCTGCTTTCTCAGGTGACCTGAAGAACTACTACAACAGTTTAAGGTTATGTTAAAAAAGTTTTTAAACATTAGGCATGCCAGCCACATCAAAGCCACCTTACTGATCATGTAGACATAGCTGGAAACCAGCTAAGGAGCAAACTGTACACCTCCACTGCACTTGATCTGCTATTTCAGAAGCAGCATCTCTAAAGTTCTACCGGTCATGTTCAAAGAAAAAGTCAGTATGTGACCCCAAGGATGCCAGAGCACTCAGCTTCTTCCATGCCTCCTCTCCCTTCCAGACCCTACCGTGGGTTTTTGGATGTAGGCACTCGAGTAGGACATGGTCACATCACAGTACATTTCATCCAAGCCACTGTCTGCTTAACAGCCACTATGAACCCCTTTCTCTTCTTTCTAGGAATGCAACTTGCTGCGGAAGGGCTCGGTTCTTCTGGCTGACAATGTCATTTTCCCAGGAGCTCCAGAATTCCTTAAATATGTCCGCAAAAACCCCCATTTCCAATGCACTAACTACCTATCTCATCTGGAATATATGGAAGTGGAAGATGCTATGGAAAAGGCTGTGTTTTTGGGATAAAGAGAGCCATTAATACTCAACCTTTGTTTCAAATTATGTAAATGCAACTGCACAGGTTAACTTGTTCATGCTTAAATTTTCGGTGGGGTTTTTTTACTTTTTATTTTGAAGTCTGTAATTAAAGCAAGTGCTAGTGGAGACCTTTTTAGACTAGGTGGAAACCAAGACCGGGAACAAGCAGGGTAACTGCTCAAAGTGCCATTGTTCCAGTAAACCCAAGGTGATTGCCTTGCCTTGACCAACACATAAGCTAACAACAGACTCTGTTATTTTGAGCTCAAACCTGAACAACCACAGTTTGGGCTTAGGGTGAGGTGGAGAAATACACTGCAACTTCTGAAGACTTGTGTCTCCAAGCTGAACTCACTAATGGTTACCAAGAGTGGAAAAAAGTACACGTTGCAAGAATGGACCATTTTGGGTGCCCTAAGTTTGCTAAATTACCACCATACCACCTTAATGCAGTGAAGGGTCCTATTGTGGTATCAGACACTTTTGTGTGTATTTACTGCAAAAGTTAATCATCTCTATGTGAGAAAAAAGAGCACACACTGAAAGATGAAAGACCCATGCAGTGATGAGAAAAATGAAACAGAATTTTGCAAAATACAAACAAATAAAATTATTAATGTGCCCATGCAGAGGTATGGAAAACTGAAGTAGTAAACAGATTAAAATAAACACAGTAACAGACAGATAACAAAAGGAACAGACTCCTTCCAAAAGCATAAACCACTACATAATATTTGACCGTGAGAAAATGCTGTTTGTCCATTCATATTGTACATATATCGTACGTGCTTTTTAGGGGGAGGGCAAGCTGCTTCCTCTGAAGTGCTGTGTATGTTTAAGACACTGTATAAAAATAAAGATGAGAGAGAATGGGTTTTACCAGGTGGGTCCTGCACACTCTGGTTAACCTCAGTGCTGTTAACTATGTGAATAGTGTGGATTGTCATTGGGAAGATACAAAGCCAAGTCTGAAGTCTCTAACTCACCTGAACGATGCAAAAATCCAGTGGCAGTTCCAAGCATGTTCTGCTGTGATTATATAATAAAGCAATGGTTGTATTTATAAATAAAAAATGAAAACAAAAAACAATAGACCAGGGATGTGACTTCCATTGTCTCTCATGAATTTTGCTCTACACTTGGAATTCCAGCCTCAAAACAGCCACAGGAAGATCCAACAGTTGAAAATCGGAGTGAAAATGAGGGATAATCATTGTCGTCTTTTCCGGAATGAATTCTTTCAGGCCTGTTAAGTGTCTTCCTTTCACAGCCCACCTCACTGCAGTGGTACCTTCCCTGGCCTGTGTGTTGCAGAAAATCCACCTCCAGGACTCCAGGAAGGAGAGGAGCAGAGGATCACCACACAGTATAAAGGAAAACTAGAACAGGTGACAGACTCAGTTTAGAAATGGACCAAACATTGGTGACCACGGTCACCATGGTGACCCGGCCAGCTTGTAAGACGTACATTTCACAGGGATATGAGAAGGCAACATTATCAGAGTTTCCCTAACAC
>JAWWEW010000036.1:6424594-6453096 GCA_035583185.1 Anabacerthia variegaticeps
AGGATCACCACACAGTATAAAGGAAAACTAGAACAGGTGACAGACTCAGTTTAGAAATGGACCAAACATTGGTGACCCGGCCAGCTTGTAAGACGTACATTTCACAGGGATATGAGAAGGCAACATTATCAGAGTTTCCCTAACACTTTACACTCTGTCACATTGAGAAACACACGAGATTTACTATACTGGATTGGATTATGCAAAAGCAGCCCCTGATTACTCTGCTTGCTGTCCTATGTAGAAGACACCAAGTTCTAGCATTTCCATCTCACACTGTGAATAAGTCAGGAATGTATTCCTAAGATTGCTTAGCATCATGTCCTCTTGACATTCAGCTCAACTCCAAGTCATTGGGGGCCAAAGTCCTCGAGGTGGTTACAAGCAATTTTCGCAAAATTTGCAGCAGAAAATAATCTTCAAGCCCATTTACTGACATACACAGGTTTCTAGAGCACACTGGAAAATATAGATATGTACAGTTGACCAGAAAATGTTTCTGGATGCCTGAGGTCACACCCCCAAAGAATCCTCTCATTTCTGGACTTAAACACCTTTGCACCCAATAGACACTCCTGTCACCACAGGGCACATCCCAAAGACTGGTGACCAAACCAGTCTCTGAAACGTGTGAAGGATGTGTAAGAGGAAGCAGGTAGACTGTTCTGCACTTTTCAAGACAGGATCAGAAAAATACATTCCTACTGCTAATTAATGGCCAAAATTACTGTTCAAGAGACGGTCAAGGAGAGTAGGGAAGGTGGGAAGCTGTGGAGTTAGCATGGATATTTCAAAAGATGCATCAGTGAATAATGTGTGTCTAATATATGTGGCAAATGTAACAGCCACCTTTTAGCATAAAAAGGTATTTTAATTCATTAGAAAGGATCTCCCCCAGAGCAAATTGTAAAAATATACACAGTGTACGTACTATCAGAATATTTACAGAATTCCATATGTAAGAACAATTTTTCCACTTCACCACACTTTTGAAATGCTCTTAATTATTGGTGGCAAGGGATGAAAAGAAAAAAGCCTGACTCAGTTTGCATGACTGACAATTAGAAAAGAGGCTTTTGGTCAGCTGAGCAAATATGATCTGGAGTCACTGACACATAAATGCGAAATCTCCCAGGGATAAGAAGTATTTTCAAAATAAAGTCACGCTTTCAATTCTGGGAGAGGCAGACAATGGATCCTCTAATTTAAATATATTCTAGAAAACTACTGAGTGTTACTGCAACATCAGCTTATTACAGTTAGAAGACACAACCTATTCTTGCTCAAACCACATATGGAACTGTGTGTCTGGGGCATGTGTTTAAGGAGTGCCCACTGAGAGTGGGAAGCTCCCAAGGGAAAGAACTACCCTACAACAACACATAGCTTTCAGCAAATTCTCACAGCTCATGTCACAAATGGTTGATCCCACCAAATACTGGTAATTTACATCTATTTTCCATGTGACAGCGACTCTCTAGATTGTCTTAGTGATTCAGAAAACACGTGGAAGCGGGGTCTGGTTTCTGCCAGAGACCCACTGTAACCTCAAAGGGACACAATATTGTCTTTGAGAATATCAAACCAATTCTTCAAATCACTGTACAAAAAGGAGGGAGATTGATGAGGAAGTCAAACCTAGCACTAATCCCTTTTCCACCACAGCACCCATGCAGGCAATCCTTACATCAGGATTTACTCATCTGAGCAGAGAGCAGGCCCGTTTATATAGGAGCTAGCGCCTCCTCCCACTGGCATGAGGAGGTGAAAAGCAGCCCACTGCAGAATTCTGAGCCGTGAGTCAAACACCAAATACTATGAAGAGAACAGACAGAAACCTCTACAAGAGCAGCAGGAGAGACCACTGAGATCCCAACGCTTCCACCCAAAGTGACAGCACCAGGGCAGTGACGTGCCCTTATGTGGCTGCAGTCAATTAGGCATCATTTGCAAGGTATCTCATGAGTAACCACTGTGATTGCTGTGCACCTACACACACTGAACAAAACACAGTTTTAGTCTTTGCTTTTGACTCTACAGCTCAGGTAATGGTCACACTGCACAGCAACTTCCCCTTCTAAAAAAAACCCTCTGTCAGCTCATACCAGAACGAGATTCTGCCGTTGCTGAGCTTCAGTTGCTGACACCTTCCCAGTAAGGCTTGGGGGCAGAGGCCCTCGAGGATGGCATATTCCCCCCAGATGCTGTTTAAACCTGAAACAGAGGAGGGCTGTGGTATTTCTTGCCCACTGTTACCAGGTTAACCATTCACCTGCAGGACTTACTGCTTCTGTTTGCCCAACCTGTGAGAAGCTAGAAATGAAATCATTTTGACAGCTATAAAAGGTCAGTTGTAAAAACAACATGTTTGTTTTAGCTCAGTACCTTACCTACAGCATCTGCTACTCATTGCCATATTAGTGCATCCACAGAGGAAAAATCAGACTCCTCCCTGCAGCGGAACAATGATGACACCCAGGAGCAGGATGCTAAGCCCAGGAGCCCACATCTTACCTCAGCACTTGTGAAACTACATCCTCCAGCTGCAAGAACAGATCCAGAGGTGATTTTACAAAACTCCTGGGGATACATTTAAGACAACTGAATTAAGCAGGGAAGGCAAGCTGGAGATGACCCTCCAAGTGCTGTTTGCAAACATTCTCAAGTAAGTGCATCCTTATAGTGCTGTGAATGGTACTATCAGGGATTCTGTTACTGGCAACGATTCATCAACCTTTCACTCACAGAAAACCCAACCTCTGCTCTATCTGTAAGACCCTGCAGAACATTATGTCAAAATTTACTGGTTTTGTCACGTTTCACGAAACTGTGGTGGAATGTATGGTGTATTCAGGTGCATCCGTCTCCCTACTGACCTCAGCAACACAGATGGGGAAGTCCTCAAGGGAATTAAGATCTGCTGGTAACTGGCTGTTACTTTTTTAAATACAGTGATGCTTCAGTATCAGGATTTTCTTCCAGCCCACAGTAACGGATGTGAATTATTTGGCGCATCCCTGAAAAAACAATTTCTCATATCAACCAAAAGTCATACATTGCTACAATTTGTTATTCTTACACACTTATAGTTATGAGAACACTTGCCCACATTTCAGAAATGTGAAATCTTTGTAAAGTTACGTGGATTTTATAGCTAAGTTGGGAAAGGTTAGTAACTTCCCAAATGGAAAAAGCTACTAGCAAAGTTAGGTCTGTGCTCACAAATGTGCTGGCCTCTGAACACTGATGCAGATGTCTTTCCCACAGAAATATGCCTGTATATTAAAAAAAAAAGAAAAAAAAAACACCCCATGATCTACAGTCCAGGCTTGTGCTACAACTCCAGCATATGGCAATGAGTCAAAAATTTCCAGCTTTACTCATTTAGAGGATATTTCAATTGCCCTCATTACCAATGACCTTTTGCTAACACAGAGCACTGACCTGAGCTAGGGTTGAATAATCCCCTGCCACAGAAAACTGCTGCTGCAAAGCCAGAGAATATTTGAGATCCCTGACGTAACAAAAAGATAACCAATGGCACATGTATTCTTTCCAGGCATGGTTTATTGAAA
This sequence comes from Anabacerthia variegaticeps, assembly GCA_035583185.1. NCBI lineage: Eukaryota > Metazoa > Chordata > Aves > Passeriformes > Furnariidae > Anabacerthia > Anabacerthia variegaticeps. The sequence goes on from JAWWEW010000036.1 coordinate 6,428,170, forward strand.
ACACACCAAATTGTTATCCTACATACCTGGTTTCTAACAAGCATTCTACTTGTCTGCATTATGGAAAGATCCTATAATAATAATACATTCTGTCACGGTAACATTTGTTCTATGAAAAGCATAATCCACCTTTTTTTTTTTTCCTCTTCATACTTGTAAAATCAAACCATTCTAAGTGTTTCAGTTTATAGTACAGTGTAAATACAATGCAAAATCCCACCAGTCTAAACTACAGAGAGAATGTTGAGCAGTATTACAGAAAACACATTGTTGATTTTTTTTAATTCTCCTACCATGAAAATTTTAAGGCACATGATAGTTACAAACACATTAGCTACTAATTACCAGTAAGCTTCTTAGTCTAGTTATTTTGTTTTTCTGAACAATAAGAACCAGATTGGCAGGCCTTGTAGTATCTGCACTATCTTGCTCCTCACCTTGGACTTCAGATCATCCTGCCCTGATGTCAAACTTAAGACAGAAAACAAAGGTTCGTAATACCTTCCCCTTAAATGCACTAAATTAGTTATTGTACGAGTAAATCAGAGAATTTCTCTGTCAAAGATAAGGAAACACCAGATTTTAGGGGCATCAGAACCAATTTTGCAGGAAACTATGCCTATATAAACACCTTCAGAAACTGTGAGAGCACAACTCCACCCCAACAGCACAGGCACGCTGGCTGCAGGTATTGGCACACGGGAGGTTTCACTGAGTGGGTGGTCACACAGCAGAAGGGGCTCTCACCACTCTGACGTGCCCATTTGGCTTCTGAAGCTTTGCTTGCTCGAGGGTTGGACGTGTGCGCCTCTCTCACAGGTAGCTGAGCCTACGCTCAGCTTTAAGGCAGGTGACAGAAGGTAACTCACCACCTTCAGTCTCGCGGAACTGCTCTAGAGTGAGAACTGCTTTTCCCAGCACAAGCCTTTCATGCTAGAAAGCACTACTGGAAACTGCTCCTCAGAGCTGGCATGAACTTACGAATGTGCTGCAACAGACACGCCGCTCCTGCTTTTGCCATGTGTCACTGACAGCAAGGCAGTTCCCAGTCCCCAGGTCAGCCCCTTTTGGGACATCTTGGCAAGAGAGAATTTCCTTTCCTAAAACAGGCAGTCAGAACCAGGAGGTCTGAGTGCACCAGAGCACAAGTGGGATAGGCAGGTGGTGCGCCCAGAAGACACTGAAGACTGGGACCTGTGGCTGCCCAAACTGTTCTCTGGGGAGCACTTCAAGCTGACAACACATCTTGAGTTGCACTTATGGCTAATTATTCTACTTAATTCCAAGACGGAAGCAAACTATCCTAAAGCCCTGGCTTTGCGCTCTCCTCCTCGCATTGTGCGCACAGACCCACTGCCCTGGGAAGCTCTAAGCACAACTGCTCACACACTCAACAACCAAACTGGATGCTTCCCCAGGGCAGTCAACACACAATGTTTGGGTTTTCTTAACCTCCACAGCTTAACAAAGGTGCTTGTTCTGCAATAATCAAGTGCCATCAGAAATCTCCCTCTCCCTATGTTATCTCGGCCCTGACTGGGCCATCAGATTTTCTCCTCCTCTTTAGCAGGAGCCTTGCAACACCACTGCTTCCTTCCACAACCATTCCTCCCAACAGAATTTCCACAGGTAGAAATCTCTTCTACCCCAGCCCTTTGCAGGCAGATTCCCTCCAGTTTTCACAGTGGAGCCAACAGGAAAAGAGGAGGTCACATACCTGAGCCCTAAAAAGCACCACCTGCCTTTTAGCAGGAGACTCTAGACCCTACTGCAGCTTTAATCACACACATTGCCGCTTTCCCTTCTTTACATACAGTCCCTGCTGCCAAAATACAACAATTACAGGTTCGTCCACCCACATCCCAGAACAGTTCCAAAAGCCAGTCACGCTTGTGCCAGCAAGGGGAGAGGTGAGGGCAGGTGTGGGCACACATCCCACCAATGAGCTTCTGGCCACAGACAAGAAGGACGTTACATCACCACACCTGGTTCAAGGTATCCTGCTTCAGACCTCAGCTGGTGGGCTGATAATATAAGGTCACAGTCTCACATGCAAGTCACTCCCCAATGCGTTTTCCTTCCTCAACATCCAAACAACAGTTTGTTGAGAAGAAAAAACCCCCACAGTAATGCTGAGGATGGGTTATTGCTACATACTTGGGAACTAGTTGTCATTGTAAGGCATGGGAAGGGGAGGGGTTAGATGTGTGATTCCCAGGGGAAGCCTTGGCCCATCGACTCGGTATCCGACTGTGACACACCATCCTTCACTTCTCTGCAGCAATAAACCATGTTGTCAGCTCACAGCTCTGCTGGCTGCCGTAACACTTACCCCCAGGAAAACAAAGAACAGTTTGCTACAATGACCTGGGCAGCCAGTGCCATCTAACCTGACAGGGAGGGTTATTATCACAGGGTGCAACGTAAGTACAAAAAAGACTTTTGGGGGAGTGGGATGTGGTCTGAATTTGCTTCTCAAATACTCCTTAGTGTTTTTAGCCCACTAATGACAGAGACCAAAGTCAACTCCAATCCAGATCTTGAGTGTCCCTGTAGTGTCCCACTAAGAGCCATGGGATATCTGGGACAGGAGGTCATGACCATAAGTGGCCCCAGTCACTTCACTTCCCCCTTCCTGTGGTTTTCTCTGTTAACCTCTTGCTGGCTTTGAAATATCTGTACAATAACTAAATCACAAAGTCTTAGCAGAGACTCCTTTCAACAGTCAGGTCTTTATTTTAAGTGAACTTTTGCTCAGACTCCTTTGGTAAATATATGGTTTGAAGTAGATCAGGGACAGACTGACAGCACGGCCCTTCTCTTACACTGTTCTAATCAGCTACAAAGCAGGTTCCATTGCTAATTACTGAACGTTTTTAAAAAAATCCTTTCATATACAAAAAGAATACACCAAGTACATAACCAAAAGTGATATAAAACTCTTCTGTGTAGCTTGGTTAAAAGGGTCTCCGCGTATTGGCAGAACAAGTATGAAAAGAGCACCATTGATATAATATACAGTCAGACGATGTTTCTGGTTTCATTGCCACACTTTATGTCTACACAGAGAGACGCTGCCCCGACACAGACAGTCACAGGTGCCTCTCTTTGCTTCCCTTGATCCGCTGAGCATCTCTGGCCCAAAAGGACTCTCTCATGCAGATGAAAATACAAATCTTTGCTATCTTGATTTGCTCCAAGCAACTTCACCTTCCCCAGGATCCAGAAGTGACCACTGCAAGGTACGTGGAAGATGAGGGTCAAAAAGGGAGGGTGTGAAGGAGCACACACATCATCCAAATCACTGACAGCTTCTGGCATCAGTCTTTTTCCCTGATTCAACAAATGCTTCCCTCTCCTGCAAACTACTTTACATGGTTTGTTAACCTATCCTCTGCACAACAATATATATATATAGATATATAGACTTTTTTATTTATTTATATATATGTATTCATGTCAAATTTTTAATATACTCAAGAAGATACAAAGCTCTTGGTACTTGCCTTTTTTTAAAAGTTTTTAAATCTTTTTTTTATAAAAAAATGTAGATGTTTACTATTACAATAATATTTTGGGGGAGGTGAGGTTGTTGGGTATTTCCCCTCTATAATTACAAAAGAAACGGCAGGCACTGAAAACCGCAAATGATGTCTGCTTGACTCAAAAATGTGCTTTCCAGTCACACCGTTTTCAGGAGCTTGTTTACAACTAAATGTGGCAATCAAAGAACAGTGGCGACCAAGTAAATTTAGCAAAAGTCCTCTCATGCTACTAGTGAGACATCTGCCCCCTATTCTCATCTGCTGCCCTCCCCTTGACCAATGCCTGGAGAAAATCAGTGATCTGAAGTCATTTAGTTCACGGCATTTCCAGATCTCACAAATGCAGAGCACGTTCTCTTGAGGTAAACATTCCCCTACCCAAGACAGGCCTTGGCATCCTGGAGGAGAGCTGCTGCACATGGGGGATTTTCGGGCCAAAGGAAATACGCACTCTCAAAACAAAAGCAAAGCAACACAGAAATCATGATGATGATTTTAAAAATGCCAAACCAGTTCCCTTTGTGGCATTTTTTATCAGGATCTGTAGCTCGAAGCAAACATGGATCCAACAGTGAAAAATTTACCATCAAATATAAATGACAGACCCATCCAAAATTTAGTGTTTTCAAAATAAGACAACCTACAAAAAAGCTATTTTCTTCCAATGTCATAACAGCTATGGCAAAAGTAGTTGTTAATCATCATCAATGCAACAGTGGTACATTTAACATGTAAAAGCTCCTTATTGCAATCTTTGAGAACATGAAAATAAAAAGCCAGCCAACTCCATTTCTCAGCACAGATTTCTGAACCAGGGACACTGAAACCTTCCATAAACTGCTTTTCAGTATGTGGAAATAAAAACAGAGACATTACAGAATTCAAAAGGCAGAAGTATTGTACACCAGATTATAATGATAATATAGCACTGTGATTGATATAGCTTACTCTAAAAGCAGATTATACAGCTTGCATCAATTTTGTCATCCACTCTCCAGTTCATTTGACTAGCGTTTAATAGTTTTTGTTCTGCATTTTCTCCCTTCACTGAAATCCAATAAACCCACTCAACATTCCTGCACTTTCTGTGGAAATAATAACGAAAACCTAAACATTTTTCAAAAAGCCTTCAAAACTGTTAAGAGTCACAGTTCCAAGGAAATCTCCCAAACCAACAAAACCCCAAAACAAGGAGCCCCAAACCAGAAAAGTGCCATCATCCTCATGGCTACAGCTACGGTATTATCTCAGCCATCCTGCAGTTCCTCTCTCACTGTGAGGCCGTGTCGCCTTTGCCGCCGCGTCACCTTCACTCCTCATCCTTGGCACCATCCACACCTAAGAGTCACCTAAGAATGCAGCCAGCTACATGGAAGCTTGGGTTCTCTTTTCTTGCTTTCTTCTTGCAGGAGTGGGAGGGAGGGAGGGAGGGGGAGGAGGTGGCTGTTTCTGGTGGGAATGTAACTGAGTTAAGAAGCAAACTGTCTGGCTGTAAGGCATGGTGCTCCGGGTTGGCAATGGCAGGCAGGGGGCTGCTCCCCACGCCCTCCTGGACCCTGCAGCCTGGTCAGTGATGCAGCGCCCTCCGAGTCTGAATGGCAGTGGTGACTGATGGGATCCTCTGTGTCGATTCAATGTTTGTTTCTCCCCCTCAATTAAAAAAAATGTGGTTGGATTTTAGCCCTGCAAAATAAAGTCAAAATTGATTAACATCAGTCAGTAACATGGCCTTGGTGATCTCCATCACCTGGTGGTAGGACAGTGACTGGAGATGCCAACCTATCCTCAACATGGTTTCCTTGAAGAGTATGTCTGGGAGAAAATGAGCACAGACTTTGTTTTCCAAAGTCAGGACCCCACCTGTAAAGGCTTCACTGCTCAGGGAGGAGTGCAGGAGTGAAGCAGGCACTACACGCACACATTTATCTCAGCTCACTGCCTGAGCCAGCACAGCCCATCAGGCAGCACTGACCAGCCATGGGAAGCCAACAGTGCAGGGTCTGCCCTGGCTATGGAGGAGCACCTCGCCATGCTGAGAGCCTGCTCTGGGCAGGTGCTTCCAACCCAGGGACAGAAACAACCTGCAAACACTTAGCATTTATACTAGACTAGACAAAAAATACCCAACACCACCCCCACTAATGCATGGGATTTCCATGCAGAATTATGGAGGTGGACAATGGTTCATTATTTGGAATTTGGGCCTTTAAAGGTGTGTTGTACAACTTTTAAAGTTGCTCAGTGCCTTCACGACAGTCACTAGAATTTTCCTTTAGTCATAGCCAGGGGCACAACACCTGCTGTTCCAAACATAGCATCCTCTGATGGAGTGCCAGAAGGTGTCACCGGGGTAACTCTAGCAAGACAGCAGGAGACACATTAACAGTGGCAGGAGTGGAGAAAGGCCAGTGACATTACTGAGGAACTTGGCACATGGCAAAGGCAGACAAATAGAAAGCGACAAAAAGGCACCTTTCTTTACTGACAGAAAAAAAAAAAAAGAAATTGAGAAGTGGGAGATGAGGGTCACTGTTTATTGTGTAACCAAAATTATCTCTCCTTGTGAAGTAACTTCTGCATAGTCAGCAGCTTTCCTGCAGATGGGCAGGGCTGTGTAATGCACAGGAACCTCAAGGGACATCCAGAAATAGTCAAGGATATGCTTTTCCTTAAGTCTCAGCCTAATCCTTGTAATGAGCACAGAGGGGGAAAAGAAATGGTTGGAAGCAGGAACACACTACTCAAATTCATTCCCATGGCCTAACAGCAGAAATATTTCACATTTCAGCTGACAACCGATCATTCACAATATTAATTTCCTGCCTGCTTATTTGACAGGTTATTTTTTAATCAAAGAGTGGTGTTTGATTGCATTTCATTAAAGACACACTGAATAATACAAACACCACTTTTTTTTCTAAAGGCATTTTCATTTATCCAAAAGGACCCCGTTAGCAGTTAAGACTTGAGGAGATTCCACAGTGATACAGATCATGCACGAGAGAAGTTAATCACTAGCCCCAATTACCATTAAAAGGACCTACCATGCATGCAAATTAGACCCAGGAGTCAACAGGCTGGGGTTTAATGTCACGGGCATCCACCAGATTCACCGAAGCCCTGTTACTCCTGTTAATGCTTTTCCTATTTGTGTCATTCTGCAGCACAGGGTGAGGAGTTAAAGCAAAACAGAGCGGATTAATCAAACAAAACCACCAAACAAGTCAGCTTAAAGTAGCACAAAGGAAAATTAGTGGTAGAGAAAGAAACAAGATCAGCAAAGGCACAATACTGACAAAAGCATCTGCAGCAGCCAAAAGGCTGCACTTCTCTGCAGTTGTCATTGAGGATTCCCAGCCTCCCTTGAGCCTCAGAGCTGTGGGTATCACACAGCTTAGGGGCCACCTTTGTGTCTCACAGCACAGGGAGAAGGACAAGCAGCAGCTGCCCAGTTCTGCCCAGGTGAGGGCAGGGCCATGCACACCTTTGATGTGCACAACAGCCTGAATTCAGGTTACCCTCCACTCCTCGGAACCGAGAGACAGCACAGACTGTGGGTCACACTCTTGAGGTGAAATGGTTTTTTTTCTCGTAAAAGCAAAGCCAACTGCTCAGTGAACTCTGAGTTTTGCTTCACTTCAGTCATACACTGAGCTAGGGCTGCTTGGACCACTTTAATGAATACTGAGTGTTAATTTTCCTGCCTTGGCCTATTTTCTTTAAGAAGGCATTTTCTGCCAAGCTCTTACTGATCAACATTCTTGTATCACTCACTGCATCTTGCTTCCTGCTGCATCCTTGCAAAACACCTTAGAACTGTGATGAGTGAACTAGAAAGTTTATTTCATTGACACTGGCTCAAGCAGGGCCATCTCTTGCCAACTGGAGCAGGTGAACACACTGCATGACTTGGGAATCCAACTTAAAAAATGTCCAGCCAGACTGAAGCCATTCTCCAGGGTGTTCCTCCATGGACAGGCAGCAGCAGGAAATGGCTGAGCAGGCAAGTTAATACAGACAGGCCGGTGCAGCAGCACATCTTCCTAATTCATGATCTACACAAATATTTTTCTCTGAACCACATTTTTATTTCCCTTGTTCAGTGATGGGGGGGGGTTTCCTTTCAAATGACTCAAGTTTAACTCTTTCCACTCAAGACGAATCACCTGGATTTTCTGGTATTATCAACAATGTGCTGAGGTTATTAAGGGCAGCCTTCTGCAGACTAGCAATAGTGTTTCCTACCACTGACTCTTGTTTCAATGAATCCTCCTCTTCCTTCTCGAAATTCCTTCCCCAGGGGAAAATCAAAGCTTGTTTTGAGGCCAGGGAGAACTGGTGGCCACAGCATTAACAGACTTTTTAAAAGGCCACTGAAAAGGTACAGCAGTGCAACAGAAATTACACAGAGCCTACTGAGCCACATTTGAACACGACCCACAATACAAAAAGCTGTGTGAAGAAAGATTAAATATTTTCTTTTTTCATTAGAAAGTTGTCTAAATTTGTCTTTAGAAGGCACGCAGATAACTGTGCATGTCTCTCCTTCCCTCTCCACCTCCTTGGTCCACCGTCAGGACTGTGAATGGGTATTGCAGAAATGAGCACTGTTCACCACACTGCTGGACACGGACACACAAGATCACATCTACTTCTCATGGTGAGAACAACAAAGCCGTGTGACAGACTGAAGAGACTATTGTCAGCACAAAGTCTGAGCACAGTTACACACTTGAGGGCCAGGGAATGCTGCCTGGACAAGGGTGACAGAACAAACACTTTCTATTTTTACAAACTCATCCATTTACAAGAACATGGTGATTGCCTGCATTTGCTCCTGCACTAGAAAGCAGTGTTTTGTTTTCTAGTTAGCCAAGTGCTAAATTACAAAACAATACCTTTATGTGGAGGGGAAAAAAAAGGCTCTTTACACCCCTTGGGTGAGTAACTACTGAGTGTTTCTTGCTGAGGGCACCAGACTCCCTTTCTTTTAAAGGCACTGAGTAGCACCCAGCAGTAAGAGGACACTCACTTTTAAAGGTTCTTTCTCGGAGGCATCGCCTGTGTTGTCACTGGTCTTGTACTTGCGCTCCTTGTCGCGGTGATCGATGGTGGAGTATCCATCTGAGGGGAGACCACACGACAGTCAGGCAGGAAGCACAACCACAAGCAGAAACAGTGCTGATGCAAGCAGAGTTCTTCAGCAAGGAACAGCAAAACAAACCACACAACCCAAGGATTCTGGCAGCCCTAGCTCTGAAATTTCAGTTTTACCAGCTAAAAACAAAACCGAGAAGTCCTCTTTTTATAGCACTGCCAGATGCTGGCACTCATTAGCAAGCAGCACTGTTTTCATCCCAGCCTGCTGCACTTTTTAGTGTGCCCAAGGAAAGCAGCAAGTTGTCATCTCATGCCCTGTGGCTAATGAGCTCCAAAATCAGCCCAAATCCTGCGTTCCTTGCTTAGCAGCCTGATTAATTGGCTGTGTTCATTCCCTGAATGCTCTGCAGCCATGTTCCCACTCTTCCTGAGCCTGACTGCTAGCAGGACATGACAATAATTTGGAAGAATCCCCATCAGAGCGCTAAGAAAAAGGGCCTGCTGAGTTGGAAAAAAATCTCGCTGTAAATCCTGCTGTGCTTGGGCTGACTTTCATTATGAAGTAGCACCTGTTGGTGCCTTTTCTCTTGACAACTAAGGAAGAGCTTGAAAGCCTGATGAACACAATGAAGAAAAGTGTGAGAGGGTTTTGTAAAGAAATGGCTCTAATTATTTCAGAACCTTTGCTCTGAATTGTTGTCTGCCAATGCAAAACTTAATTTATTTTTGTGATGCAACAGATTTCCCTCATTATCAGTGACAAATAGATCCTCACCTGCTTTGCTTTGACAGCACTGTAATATGGAGTAAACCATATCCAAATTTATAGCTCCCTGTAGGCTTTTGTTTTTCCCTTTGTAATTGAGGGATCATTAATGTTTTCCTGTCCTGACAAACTGTGTTTTTAGAACACTACAGAAAGGTTTTACATAAACTACCAAAACGCTCCTCTCTTGGTTTATTACTTGCCTGCAACAGGTCATTAAGAAACAGTGAGTGATGTTTTTTGTGGGGTTCCTGTGGCACGAAGAGGCACTGTTTGCCCACATGACAAACAGCACTTGTACCAAACACCATCACAGGGCAGCCATAGCCGGGTCAGACTGAAAAGAGCTGCAGCCTTTCTATGCACCTCCACCCAAAGTGCACACAGACCTGCAGCAAGCACCTGAAGCTGCAAATATTTATGACATCCTGGGCTGTATTAACAGATTATTTAACCAAACTGCCTAAAAATAACTAAGGAATTCTGGAGTTATTCGTGTAGCACACAGATCATAAAGCATGAAAGTAGTTGCTACACAACATTTAACTTACAATTACTTGTTGACAATGAAGATGCCTGACATTCTTGGCTAATCTTTTTGGAACAAAAGGGAAAAAAACCAGCTGCACACAGCTACCCAGCCAGCACTTGCACGGGAATGCATGACCAATAATTCTCTTTCAAATGACAAGTCAGTCATGGCCTAATCTAAGGATTCATCATTTATTTAAGACTAAGTAGTTTACATAGGTATATATGAAATGATGGATACAAGGTGGCTCCCCCAAAGAATCAAACTTGCAGCAATGGAGTGGTAGCTTTTCACACTCTAATGTTAATTACGCTCCCAAGGATGTAATGGATCACTTTGTGGTTTTGCAGTGCTATCATCATGGGTAATCCACAAACATTTTAAAAAGGTATGGCCAAGATACAAAGGAACATTTCACTCTCCCCCAGAAAGCAACAGACACTAAGTGAAGGATGGCAGCTGTGATACTTCCCAGGGAGCAAGGTCATTAGTAAAGACTGTAATCACAAAAAATTAGAAGCACAACAGAGCTTTAATACGACTGAAAAATTACCCCCCCCCCCCCCGCTTAGCCAGGACACAGCAGCAAGAGGAAGACGAGGCTTTTGCACAGTGGCAGTAATCTAACAACAAAGAGCAGTCAAGAACTTTGCTCCTCCTATCTAAGTCCCACCATATTTTGCAATTCATCCTGTTGCTGTGTGGTCCAAGCACATGAGCATGAGTGGGTTATGTGTTTCCAAAATCCACACTCTCCGCTAAGACTGTCAAGATAAGCTGCAGCAGAGATAGGAAGTTCATGACTTGGTCTGATAAAACGAGAAATATCTTCAAGGAGACTGCATCAGAGAAGTAATACCTCAGTGTCCCTAAGACCACAGCTCTGCAAAGAAATTAGAAATACTGCTTCTCCCATGTTTCAGATTGATTCTAAGAAGCAATCAGAATTAACTCTTTCTGTGGTACAAGGAAGGTCCATACAGATCTTGCTGCTCCAAGGTGTAAGCGCATTATTCTGACTTCATACAATCCCGTGTGGAGACAGAAGTTACTCTGGCCAATAGAGGAATGTCCCTTTCCTGGCTTGTTTACTCCTCTCTCTCAACCTTCTGCTTGTTGTCTTTTCTATTTGCTTCACTATCTTCCATTCACTCTGCAGCAACATTTTTATGTCATAACAGATTACAAGACCAAATAAACGCCTGCCAGTGTCAGCCCATCTGTGCCTTTATACAGCTCTCAGCTTAAAAAGATCAAACCTCTGGAGGAGGAGGAGGAGAAAGTTATGCCTGAAGATGGGCATGGAGGACAAGGGCATCTGAACTATGTGTATCTGGTCTGGTCTGTACCAGTAACTTGTGAAAGCATAAGGCAACAATTAATACTGAGACTGCAAACAATCAGCACTGCCCATACTGCAGCACCTGCCAGCACACAGCTCTCCTGCCAGGCAATCCTCTCTGAAGTTATTTTCTTCCATTGTGAGAACAAATGTTTCAGTGTTCCCTCAGGCAAAACACACATGGACAGTTGATTCATGGCAGGTGGCATCTCATTTTTCTAAGAATACAAAAGGTAATATATACCTCTTATTTTACTTTCTGAACATGCTTGGCTTTCAGCTTGGTTCTAACTTCGTATTTTATTGAGCTACAATCACCAATAGCTGTATATCAAACTGTGTGATCCGGAGGCATTAATATAGGCATATTTAAATAAAAATAAATTCAATTGGAAGAAGTAAAGCAAATTCTCAAGAGAGCATACAGCACCTTTATCTACCTTGGTAAAGAAGAAAACCCTCTACAAGTGTTACTCTACAGAGCTTATCAATCTCCAAGCACATGACTTTCAGTGGCTGTTCTCAGTCTAAAGGAAAAGCCATGCTCAGCCAGGTGCAGGTAAATCAAAGTGGGGCCAGGAGTATCACACACACTAACTTATTTGTGGTGTGACCTACAAAAACAAAGGCACAACAGACGTAAACACAAGCAATACACTGAGGTAAATTTTCAACTCTTTTTTCTTCCTTTCTGAATCCCCAGACTTGCGGATCCGTAACAGGGAATGCAGCTGCCTCAAGGGCCATAGACCAGAATGAAAGCTGGTCAGTGTATCTCCAATGTATGCCTAAAGTACTGGAGAAATTGGTGTCACACTCCACATGTTTATAAAGAAAAAAAAGACAATGACCAATCTTTTATGAGGTAATGTTCTGTTTTTAAATGTCAGCTTTATCCATCTGAAATAATATTTCCTAGAGAAATAGTTGAACTTTCCTGTGAGTGACAGTGTGCTCTATTGGAACAGACAGAGAGTTTGATCTATGACTGAATTTACCTGGGCCAAGTTCATCCATAGGTATCATATCACGACTCCCAGACTTCTCATTATCTATAAAACAGAAATATTAAACCACCTGAGTTACATTTGCTTTTCTCAAAACCTGGTATTTCTAAATTAGTCACAGAATCAGAGAGGTCCATAAAGTACTGAATGCGGAGATTACTGTAAAAAAAATCCCAAACTATTCAACTGTTATCCATTCAGAAAGGGAAGTTTAATTGAAGTTCTCCAGAGAACACACGTAATCCTTAGATTTTCTGCTTTAGCACTGTAATATAGAACTCTCTCTCTCTCCAAGTGACAACAGAAACCACAACTCTGCTCTGGACTACCTACCACTAATAACAAGCTTCTCCCTGGTCTCTCCAGAATAGAAGACAAAGAAAGTAAGTAAGGGTGCAACTTCTCACAGCACAGATTCCAATCCAGCTGCCTGCTGAGCCAACAGAAAGCTAATCCACAAAGTAAACAAGTTTCTTGTCACATCAGCAAACTGACCCAAATCATCCTCTGTCTGCATAATCTGCCAGGTTTGATCACAGGCAGGGAAGGTGGAAACAGGCAGGTCAGTGTGGGGCTGTCCTTTCTGCAGTACCCCCCAGTTACACCCCATAAAGTGCAGCCCCACGAAAAACCTGCTGTTCCCAACCAGACCCACGTTCAGGGACAGAGCAACCACAATGAAATCAAGGCTGGAGCATAGCACCAGTGCTGCTATGGCTGTGCCTCACAAAAAAGCACAGACAGCTTTAGTTGGAACTTGGATAAACTCATCTCCCTGCACAGTAGAGGAAGAATCTCTGCCAAAACAGGCACACGTCTTAAGAAAGTAAAAGACTCAGGACTGAATAGGGGTAGGCAGTGTCAAGCCTATTTCCAGGAAGATTTAACTAATAATGTTGCACACAGGTTGATAAAACAGTGTCAGTAGTGCTAGTTCATACAGGAAGGAATACTATCCATACCCAGGTAATAAGGACTGACCACTTGGGAACTGTGGGGTAAAAATCACCACACCAAAAATGCATTTTTACTCCCTCATGCTGTGACACAGTTGTAGCAAATCCAGAAAACAAGCAAGCAAAGCACTACAGAAAAGTGATAAAGAGCAGAACTGACCTTGACTTTTATCCACCAGAGGCAAAGTGCTGTCATCATAGCCAGACCTGCCAGCAGTACCTTTGGAACCCTTTGGAGCAGAAGAAATGGACTACAAGACAAAACCCACATAAATAGGAAACTGCTATTCAGAGAAATTGAATAAACAAACCAACAGTATGGAGAGAGAATATGGAATGCTGCTAAGCTCCCCTTCTGTTGCTAATATGGCACTGGAGTATTTTTCTGTTTTCATACAGATTTGCTGGTGGAATTTTCTTCCTGTTGTCTAAATGGCAGCATTGTTGCTCTGTGAAAGGAGCAACAACCCCTTTGCACAAGGAAAGATGAGGAGGCTGCATGTCACGCACAGCCCTGTGCTGCTACAGGCAATGTTTCAAATGAGACACAACTAAGATAAGACATGCTAATTCTTCCTCCAGTAAAGCTGGGGTGTTTGGCCTGTACAAGGTGGCAAACCTCCCAAATCTAAAGAGCTACATTTCCCAGACCATAGCAGCACAGCAAGTACACGCATGATGGTGTGACTGGGCAGAATACAACCCCTTGTGCCATCCCCCAGAAGAACAGAAGTGAAGCCTACAGTCTATCAGACTGCCATATTAGACTAAATCAGGACATCTTCCACTCAGGCATTTCCAATGCTAACCTAAGATCCAGCACCTTTACCTGAAAGTGTGACTTGTTCCATCCATCCTTCTGAAGGGCATTTCGTAACTCTTTGTAGCTCCAGATCATCTGAAGAATGTGAGATGCTGCTTTTGTTTCTCTGGAAGACTGGCTGATTTGCAAGATAAAAGCAGAGGTTAAGTATGAAGCAATGTCAGATTATTCATATGTTGACACCTAGTACTTCGTACAGCTATTACTAAAACCGGTAAGTTATGGGATATACGTGAAATCATTCGGTGACTTCTTCATACCTATAGGTATTTGCTGACGAAAACAGAAATCAGAAAGTTGTGAACTGTGCACATTTCTGGGTTTTCACTTGTATTGCTGGACAAGCACAAAGACTAGGATGACCCTTTTGTCTTGTAGGTGTCATCAAAAAAACCAGATTCCCTCCTGCCTGAATTTTTTCAGGGAAAAAAACCAAAACCAACTCAAACCAAAAAAACTTTTAAGCCACTTTTCAAACCTTCACCCCCACGTACATATATTCCTCATAATTCAATGAAGTTGCTTTGTGGTTTAGAACACCTTACAAAGTAATTTGGGTCAACAAAAAAAAAAACCAAAAAAAAAAAAAAAAGCTGTTTTTAAACAGAAAATGACATTTTTCCATTCCCTACTAAGTACACAAGTACCCTCTATAAAATAAAACAGCCCTAGAGCTTTGGTCAGCTCTTGTACTTCGTAACAACACAACCCAATACTTCAGGTGCTCTCCCAAAAGTTTGCTGAAAACACACCTGCAGCCTCTAACTGGCCAAGCTACACAAAACGAAGTTTTCTCTAAAGCACTCAGATCACAGTTTTTCAACAGAAGTGCAGAGAAAAAATTTGTCACTTCAAATGACCACCACCAGCCCTTTGGCCAGAGCAACTACTGCACATCATTAACCATTCCACTTGAGAGAAACAGATTTCATCACTGGCACAGAAAAAGGCCTCCCACAGTAAAAATAAAGATCATGGTTTCACTGCAGATGCTGCCTGCCAGTGCATACATGGTGCTAAGATGTCTCTGACAAGCAGAGAGCCTGTCATAACATGACTGAAGGGATTACTCAACTACCTGCCATCGAGTAAACTCATTAAAGGTGCTGGCTGTTTTTACTCTGCATACATTAACTGCAGGAATCAAAGCTCTGCAAGGTGAGGATGCTCCAATACTTCCCAAACCAAAAGCTGCCGTTCATGGTGACATTTCCATGTTCTTATGCATTTTGCTTTCAACTGTCACTTACCTTGACTTGCTGATAGCTACCAGCTTCTGAATGCCCTGTGTCTGGATCAGAGACCTTGCATTTTCGGAGCTGTCAGTAATGATTTCATGGATGGTGTTCAACACCGCGACCACTGTATCCTCTTCCAGGTTCTTTGCAGATCTCTGCTGCCTGCTGGGCAAATTCCTTACCAGCTCACCCATGGCATAACTACCTAGATAGGGGAAGAGATACCATTAGGCAGCCCTATCAATTCAGCTTCCCATCCTGAATGAAAAAACTCAAAAGGATTTGCCATGTGAAGAAAAACTTGATAGTGCATGTGTTTTGAACCTCAAGAATGTAACTTCACAGGGTATTTATCATTCATTATCTCAAGGTGATTGAGAGTTGATACCCAAGATAAAGTCCTTCATCATGGATTTGCATACCTCGAAAGGTACTGAGAGGGGGGAAAAAAAGCAGTCTTTACTGAGAATTCTACAGCCAGCATCTATCTTATTTTACAAAGCCTGAGGCAAAAAAAGCATCCCGCAGCTGCTGCTAATGCCACGAATTCATGCTAATACATGCACATGGCTTACTCACCTTAGCCTTGTAACAGGCCTTCTGGGGCAAGGTGTGCAGCCATGCATTTATTAACCTTCCCCCAACAAAGGCAGTAGTATTTCGTCCTGGGGGCAGTTAGCCTTCTCCAGGTATAGTACTGGAGAAAAAACAGGAGCCTGGACTTTAGCACTCCCACGTGTCCGTCTGTACCTTTGCCTGGCTGCACCTCTGAACTATTAAAGAGAGAACCTGATGTATCCCACCTTGCTATTTCCTAGTATCAACTTCCACGATGGCCCTAAACATGGGACCAGTATTTCCTGGCCTGACAAGGAACTGCTAGACACTAACCTGAAGAATATTAAGTTGCTTGGTGTTCAGCTTCTGCAAGCATCCCCACACAAAAGGATGAGAAGGGAAGGAGGAAGCCAAAAACCCCAAGGTACAACTTTAGAGCCCACTCCACTGCCCCCGGTCTGCTCAATGGGCCACGGGTCAGACTCCCACTACATCTCTGTGATCACCACTTGTGATCAGGAGCACAAGTCCTACGTCAGGAAGAGACGAGAAACCTCCTAATTCACCCAATCCTCTGCACATCTACCCACACTCCTCCTGCAAAAGTCTACATCTGATTTTACTCCCAAGTTAGAAATCTCCCTCAACCACAGCTTGTTTGAGTGGGCTGGAAATACATTCTGAGCTGACAGCCCCCAGCTTGGTGGCTACAGGGTAATTCCAGACAGCGTGGATGCAAACCGCACACAGAATGGATCCTCAGCACAAGTGACAGAAGATGTGCGGTATCTCAAGGGCACCCGAGATCCCAGCCTGGTTAGAGAAGTTGAGAAGATACCTATCAGATCTTTATTGCGACGATCCATGGAGAGGTTCCTCAGGGCGATGGACACGGCCCTCACAACCTTGTCCGAGTCGGACTGGAGCAGCTCCACCAGCACTGGCAAGCCCCGCTCCTTCCGCACCGTCGCGCGGATGTAGGTGGACCACTGGTCGGGGCACACCAGGGAAAAGAAACAACACAGAGTATTGTGAGTTCATATTCCTGCCCTCTCCTTGCCCCTGGCATTTCTTTCAGTGCTGTAATTAATTTTTTTCCCTGCAAAGACTAATTGGGTTGTGTGTGTCAATGCATTGCGTTGTCTTAACCCATCATTCAAGTTCATCAGGCACCAAGGAAGAAAGGATGTAGGAGTTCATCCTACAGCTAAGCAAGCTGCTGGGGAAAGAGGACAGAAATAGAAGGGAGAAGGGTCATTCACCAGCATCTGTTCTATACCCACCTCAGTGTTAAAACACATCCCCTTGGATTAGGAAAAAAAAAGAGGTCATTTGGAAGAAACAGTAAAGCATCTAAAGCATCTGTTATCTTCCTCCTCCTCCAATTTCATGCTTTTATCCTGTTTCATGATTGATTTTAAACTAAGCTGTATTCAAGACAGCTGTGAAACACCATCCTGCTGACCCTCAGGCTGCTCATCAGTCCCCCTTTGTCATGTGGTTCTAGAAATGATCAGGTGTACCTTGGAGAGAACTGCCTGATTAGTGCTGGGGATGCTTCAGAGAGGGTATCAAAGGGCACCGTGGAGTGCAGTGATCTAAGCAATCTGACAATCCAACGAATTAAGTATTTAATTACCTAACACCAGGCTTTTCTGAATGGGCAAAGCGAAGGCTAAGTGGTTTAAGTAGTAAAATTTGCTCATGGTTAAATTGTGATGAGCTCAGTGACACTTCCACTAGGTAAACATCATCTGTTCAGAAGATGCAAAACGTCTTCAGTGAGCAAATGGAAATGAATCCTTTAGCATTCCCATCTCCTCCTTTCTTAGAGGAGATGCAAATGCAAGAAGTAACAGTGCACTTGTAATGGGACGTGGCTTTGTTCTTTACTTACAGAAAGGAAACAAAAGAGACGGAAGAGAGGACTGCACTCACCATCCAGTTGCCAGCACTAAGATTCTGCAGAGCTCCTGCTGCAGCTTCCAGAGTGTTGAAGTTCTGACTTTCAGTGAGGATGGACAGGTACAGTCGGACCACATCTGGCTGGTACAGTAATTCAAAGCCTGCAGGTGGAAGGGGAGAACAGAGGGAAAAGAAGCAGAAAAGACAATGTATCAATAAACACATAACATACCTTTATTTATTCACATCAGAGAACAGCCAAGAGAAAGCCGCTACACCACAGAAAGAAGGGCTTCTGCCACATCCAGGACATTCTATCCACAGGTGCTGGAAATGGTGATGGCAACTCCTGTAGAATGTTCATGGGGGCTGAAAGGCCCTTTCCTTGTCTTCAGGCTGACAACTCCTTCTGAAATCTGTGCTATCTCTATACTGCCTAGCACGCATGTAATGACAAGGTGACAAGAGACAATTTTTGTCTGCAACAATTCTTACTGCATTTCTAGACCGGGCTGAAAATTCACCTTGAACTCCTGTTTTTGAATCTATCTCACTACCTTTAGAGAGACAAGCAGCAGGGCCAAGGAGAACGAGCTAAACCATCATATCGGCCACCCCTCCACACACCTAGGGGACAAGAGGGAAGATGTCCAAGTGACTGGAACCCCCAGTTGGGAGGACAAGGAGGAATGCTGATTCCAGTTCAAATATTCAGTAAGGAAATCCACTGGCCTCGTAACACACTGGGAGACAGGGACAGACACACCTGTTTACTACATGTCCCCACAGTCACCGTATCAGCTTCGCATTGAAGCACCACAGGAATGAGAACTATTCCCAGCTCTGCCACGGATTTCCTTTTGTGATGCCGTTTAACTGACAGTACCATCCGTGTCCTGACTTCCTCATGCATAGGATTAGGATTTTTCCATCTACCCACAATAAAAAGAGGGTCTTAGGCAACAACTTCATCATTCCAAGTTGCTGCATGATTTGAAGCAATTTTTATCCACCTCTCTCCACTAAGTGTAGCATGACACGCTGCATCGAAGAGGGCAGAGCATGCCAAGCATCCGGTTAATGGACTGGCCACACACACAGTCTCGGTGCTGTTCAGAGTATGTGAATAAAAAGCTAAACCCCTGAAGTATTTTGGTGAGTGCAGGAAGGCACAAGCAACTCTTGTCAACAGAGATTCATCTGCAGTCCCTGTAGCTGGCTGGGTGGCTTTTCAGGAGTTTGCACTAATAAGGTTCAGCAGGCACTACCCAGGAAAAGGATTTCCAGAAAAACATGACATCAAAGGAAGCATAAAGGTGTGAAGGAACTTGGGCAAAGAGAGAATCTGAAGCTTGATTTGAGCAAAGGAATGTTTTGATTATTATTTGTACACATGAAAAGGATATTTTTCACCTCATCAGATGCTGTCCTAGAAGTGTAGCATAATTCAAAGCGAATTTCCACTACAAGACGGGAAACCTACAAACACAAATCACTTCCTCTCTTCAAAATCACCCATCTCTCATATACATATTTTTCAGCACATATCACAGATTATCATATTTTAGACATCTCAGATCAAACCTACAAGCAAGAAAACTGAGCAATGCTATCCTATCCTGTGGATATTCTATGATTTTCTTTTTCTTCTTAAAATTCTGTGTTGGTAAAGGCTTTTGAAATGAAAGCCTTGATTTTAAATCAGACTTTTCTTCATATTCTTCATACTAGTTACTGCTATGGGGCTATGTGAGTCAAGATCTCAGAACTCAGTAGTTTACACCTTGTATAACGCCACCCATAAACACAGCTGTGTTAACCCCCTGGGCATACAGGGGGTACATAGCTATCCTGTTGAAAGTAAGAAAACACACTTAGCAAGCCAAAGGTTTCCTTGCTCCATACCAGAAGACTGATGTGTGCACGAGGATCCCTAAGCTCCCATGTGCTCAGGCTCTCACCCCCCAGCACGCCTGAATCCTTCTCCAGTGGCTGGACAGTGAACCCGCTCCTTGTCTGGCACCGCTCTTAATGCCACCACTTGTGCGCTGCACATGACACCTACAGATATGTGCAAGCTGCAACAGATGGCAACCCCCAAAGGCATCCTGCCAGTCCATACCACTGACTTTCCTCTTCTCCAGTGTCCTCTCCTTGTACTGGGATCATTGCCCTCTATATTGAATGCTGAGGAAAAGCTGTCGTTACTTAATCCATGAAGCATGAGCAGTTGTATAGCTTTCCTCCGTTCCTCGAATAAGTCTGTGATTATCTGACTCCAATACAACCTTCATATCACCTTTTTCCCCTGCCACTTCACAAGGCGAATTGGCAATCTAAGAACTCTTCAAGAAAAAACACTGCTGATAAGCACACAGTATTCCTTTCCTGAACAGTAATACTTAAAAATCTCTTAGGATAGCCTACTGGAATTTTGACACTGTGTTATCTTTTAAGGAAGCTTTGCTGAAATGTAAATCAGATCAGCAAAAGAGATGAGAAGGCAGGTTCATTAACAGATAATATTAATACAGAACATTTACTGCTTCTGTATCTGAGCTCAGACTTGCCTGTGGTTCAACAAGATGCAATTGTTCAGCCAGCCTTCTGTTTTTAAAGTGCCCACTTACCATTTCGGCACACCTGGAAACAGCCCCACACGTTCACCCTGTGCTGTTATTTAAATGCAGTCTATGATGTGCCCTTTCTGTCAGTCTTTACACTCCTTTTTGGCTGGACACTCTTCCTTCTTCTGCACCTCCCTGTGTGTGAATACCAAGATGCTCCAACCCTCTCACCTTTGCTCCCCTCCTGCAGACACAGCTGCATTCCAGTCACGCACCTCCCACCCGCTCTCTGTCATTACCTCTCTCCATGCATGAAAGCCTCTCCTTTTTCCTACTTACTAATGTAAGTGCATCTCAAAAATGTCTTCACCTTCTCTCCTCAATAATGCACAGCGTTTGCTCTACCGGCTATCAGTACATTCCTGCTCTGGGGAATAACTCCTTCGCCAGCTGGTGGATGATTCCCACCTCATTCCACACATCCCCCCTTTCCAACCATATTTATGCCCCTGCCCTACTGGCAACTGTTTTAAACAGAGTTAGTAAGTGCTACACACCTTACAAGGAACTCTGTCCTCCCTCCTGCCTCCCCAGCTCCCCTCACTGCTGCATCCCCCAGCACTGCAGCACTTCTGTCCCCCTGGCTATGCCAGAGAAAGGAAGCAGGATTTGCTAAAGCCAAATATTAAGAATGCCCCTCATGGATCCTGTTCATTAGCAGGGATGAGAATCTAATAGTGAGCAACTTACTGCTGCACTGGAGGGTTTTCCCTCGTTGACAGCAACCTGACACTTCTCATAAGCGTTACAGTGCCTTAAAAAGAAACAAACAAGTTTTATATTTTCTCCATCTGCCTCCTGTCCTAATGAATCCAGCTCTGCTATTTATAGGATGCAATTTGTCTGAATTATTATAAATTTCCTTCCAGTGTTGCGTGGAGGCCTCAAATATTTTTCCATGAAGCGCTTCAAGCACGTTCCTGGAAGCACAGCTGGTCTCACCTCCATTAAGCACCTGCTTCTCTTCAAAACTGATTTCCTTAATTTCAAGATCATCTTAATTATTTTTTCAGGTAATGCTACTTTTATGCAATATACAGTTAACTGCTTCTATCCATTTTTTAAAATGAAAATGAGGAAAGAGGGTCATTAGTGATGGATCAAACGAGAACAACATCCACTGTTTTTCTTGCTCTTTAAAAAGCTGTGTTAATTATAGCCCAGATTCAGTATTGCCCTTAAAAAGATAATTTTCCTGGAATAAATGAAACTTTTCTATCTGTTATGTCTTTGTGCTGAGTTGCAATCTACACTGTTTCCTCCTGGAAAAGCAGAGATATAAGTAATCTATCGCTTTTTTTTCATTGCAGAAAGCAAAGTAAACAAGTTCCTTTTGCCTTTTAGAGGAACGGAGAAATGCCTGGAACACACTGATGTCACCGTGAGCGTCAGGCATTTCGCAGTGTCTGAGCGTTCCCCCAGTGCGCAGCATGGACGTGTCACAGGGAACATCTTCCACGCTACGCTCATCTCCACCAACACGCTGCAGCCTCATCTTCCTGAGAAAGAGATGAGCTTCTGCGCAGCAGAGTTGCTCAAAATTGGCAAATGGATTAGTTCTGTGTGAAGTTCACACTACCAGGAGGTGGCATGTGGATTATCCTTTATTTGCCCACAGAGCAGTGACAGCACAGACAGCAATTTCAATCCTGAATGGAAAACACCTGAGGAATTAGCTGGGGCTGATTAGCCATCTCCATCCCTTCAACCCTCAGTCCCCGTGCTGAGAATGACGCAGCAGTTCCTGGATTATCTTCTCTACAAAACTATTTGCTTTCAGCTTGGCAATGCTGATCCTGTGCCTATACTTAGCTGCGTTCTGGCAATAACATAAGATACTGCACCAGGTGCCTATCTCTGATACACCCGCTTTATCCCAAATTCAGACAACTCTCTTTGGAGCAGGGCTGCCAAATCTATTCCCCTTCACCACCCATTCCATTTAGGATTTATTCCCCCCCTACAGGCATGGGAAATTATACACACATGTATATGGTCAGATGAGAGACCTACTGCTGCAGTGGAAACAGGTTGCTTCATTTTCTATCACACAAAAACTCGGGGTTGCTGTTTAAAACAACTGGCAAATTTACACAAAGCTGGAAGGATGCCGGCAACACTGCAGGGAAAAAACCAAACCCGACCTCTAAAAAACTCAAAAATCACTGAAGTGACCCCTGATAGCTACCCATCCTTGCAGAGTGCATACGCAGGTGCACACTGGTGTTTTGACTCCCACTTAACTGCACTTTGGTTCCCAGCAGAGAGAAGGTGCAGCACCGCCTGGACACCTTTTGGGGTGACCCCAGAGCCAGAGATGCCCTCCATGCCCTCAGCCCCGAGGGGTGGCCAGCACTGGCAGCTCCAACTGTGGTGCTGTGACAGCCACCGGCAGATGGAGCGAGAGGAGCCCCGAACGCACCTTCCCCGCAAGGTCACTGCTAACAGTGAGAGAGCAGCTCCCTCAGCAACCGGGAAGCTGTGAGCCAAAAGAAAAAGGATTAAAAAAAAAAAAAGTAAAGAATCATGTCAGTAAAAGAAATGAACAATTAGCTCCTGCACAAAAGAGAAGCTCCGCAGCGCTTGGACTCCTGCCCTCTGCCGACAGCCGGCTGGTACCTTCACCACAGCCCGTGCAGCTCACTGTGTGCAAGCTGTAAACCAGGGCTCAGCACTGTCTGCTACAGAAAGGTTTTCAGAACAAATAAGCAGCAAATCAGCCCAGCCGTTCAATCCTCCCCTCCTGGAACGCCTCACCCCGCAGTGTAGTTTTCCAGCAGACTACATGAAAAGCCCAATAAGAAGGCTGGGGCAGCTGGTTACTTTTACAAAAACAGTCATCAGATCCCTAAAAAACCCGACCCATCAGCTCCATTCCATCTGCACATGGTGCTTCAGCACCCTGTGCACAAAACAGCTTGAATGCCAACGTAAACTTGCAAGGTTCTTCTAATTGAAAGGCTTAACAGTGGTGAGAACGCAGCCAGCTCCAAGAGAGCCAAAGGCTTGGCATAGCTACTGGAGAATGCAGCTCGATGCAGATACATGCAGAATACTGAGTGTCACACAGCTGAGGCACAGCAAACTCTGCAGTGAATGAAAACAAAATAATAGGTGGAAAGTTCTGAACACCGTCCCTGTAGCTTTCACTTCAAGGTACAGTACAAGTCAGGACAGGTATTGAGCTTACTGCAGAGATTCAATCACGAATGCAGCATCCGCCACTGTGCCGAAGCTCGGAAGACAGAAAGAACAGCCTTTGAATAGTACTGAAAAGAACCACCAGAATAATACGGGACACACGAGACTCCAATCAGGCTTGAGGGAATGCTTAAGAAGAGTTTTTCCATTTAGAAAATGAACACCACAGTGTGTGACCTTTCCAACTAATCTACTAAGTCACACAAAAGCTCTAGAATGATGTAAACTTTTCCCAGCTTACCACATACTCCCCACAATGAAAGCAGCAATAGCATGCCAGTTAAAAAGGGAAGCAAGCAAACCCCCAGCCCAAAGGATGAAACAGGAATGTTACCAGCACTACCAAGTGCCGAGGTATGCAAAAAACCAACACAGGGAGCCAGGCTGACAGCAGGGAACACAGAAAGGCAGCAAGGCAAGGAAATAGGAGGGCAAGGCAGTGCAGGAGAAATAAGGATGCCTGGGAAAGCAAACTGTCTTTTGCTATTTCTTTACATTTCCCAAGCTGCACATGCTGTCATCAAAGTACTTTCTCTTACAGAGCATGCTTTGTAAAAGGTTAGTTATATTCCACTTCATATCCAAAGAATATGCAATTCAACAAAGAGGTGGCTCAATTAAACACAACTCATTTTGACCTTGTGTGAGTTCCAGCACTCCTGTTTTCTGTGAGCACACATTTTAAAGCTAATACAGTTTTCCCTTTCTAAAGGACCCTCAAGCAGCGTTCCTCCCAACAGCGTTTGACAGGCTGCCCAATACAAAGCCTTTCTTTCAAGCATATGCAGCGAAGTCTCTTGGCAACTGGTGATGTTCTGTTAACAGCCTTCTCCCCTCACTAATCAGTAGCAAAGGCTCTGGAGGACCAATACTTAATAAGGATCTGAAAGTTGCTGCAGATAACTGGAGCACTACCCAAGCTGCTAGTTCAAAGGGGGAATGTGCTGTCCCCAGGGCTGCTCCTGAAGGGCAGGGAATCCCCGGCAGCCAGGATGATGCAGCGATGGGAGAGCTGCTCGAGATCTGCACCGACAGGGAGAGGAGGCACGTGGGTGAACTGCAGCACATTTAAGCATTTGTAGGTCACCTTTGACAGTTTGTTTTTTTTTTTGAGAAACACCATTGTTACAAGCAACAATGCTTTGGATCGGAGTTAACATTAAGCCCTTTGGCTGAGTGATTAAAATGGAGAGTCCATGTAAATGGCTTCCTTTACCTCAGTCCCTGAAGACTTGCAGCTGACCTTGGAGACTCTCAGTACAGTCCACGAAATGTTAACACTTGCTTTCTCGCCAGCTTCTCTAATCCAAAGTTATTTTTATTTACT
>JAWWEW010000036.1:6453196-6487843 GCA_035583185.1 Anabacerthia variegaticeps
ACTCTCAGTACAGTCCACGAAATGTTAACACTTGCTTTCTCGCCAGCTTCTCTAATCCAAAGTTATTTTTATTTACTTCACAGTGATAACTGAATGCACTTCTTTTTAAAAGGAACAGGACAATCATGTTAATCCAAAAGCAAGTCTGTTTTGAAATGTAATTTGTATCTAAAAATCAAACATTAGAGAACAATCTCTCCCTCCCTTCTCAGGCCCACAGAACACACGGGGGAGACTCTGCTTTGTGAGCTCCATATCAAACACAATCCGTTTGGAAGTACAGGTTCCCCTCTTCCCATCATCAGCTTGCCGTGGTGTTTGCAAGCTCCCAGGCCCTGCAGCACCACTGCAACATCTCAGAGTGGGACTTGGTTCAGAATCATGGCTCACATGGGTAAGTGAATACGGAACTAATTTACGTCAAAGCCCTGCCAGCTCTGCAGGGTTTCACAGCGTGGCACTGCCAGCCGTGCAGGGGTTTGTGCTCCTCAGACTCTAAGCCAGGAGTGAACACTCCTGCCAGAGAAAAGCTGCGTCTAGGGTAGTCTTTCTTACTGGCTGTCCCTTACTCTTGTCTCAAGCACTGCAGTGTGTTAAGACAAAAGACTGATTAGGCTTATCAGGCTGGTGATCTCACTGAAACGGGATCAATATGCCAGGAGAGCAGCAATGCTCCTAGACGTGGGTAATCCTGCCTGCTGCCTCTAGGGAAGCCCCTTCCTGAAGCTTTCTGGTTGGGCTCACACCTCTGACAGCTGATACCAAAAGGAGCTCGGCACGATGATGATGTGCACTGCACTGGGGACTTCTTAAACAGACAGCAATCTGGCCCATGCATACAAGATCAATATCAAGTGTGTCATTGATCATGTTTCCCTGGGAGGGGAAACCTGAATTTCCAGATGTTGTCTGCTACATCACATGGATATCACAACAACAGTGACAAGGTCAAACATCCATGCTTGTTTTAGATCTCTGTGCTGCTGCTGCTCCTATTGACCATGGGTGCTTCTGCCGTGTCTGTTCCCGTCTCTTCGAGGGTCCAGAATTACATGACTGGTTTTCTTTCTCCTCTCTGAAAGGACCCAGATGGCAGTGCTTGGTGGCCGCTCACATGCCCTGAGGGGTGTCTCCTTGTGCGTTTCAGCAAACAGCTCTATTTTGTCACTCCTTTTCAGCCACAGAGAGCAATTGCAAGGACTGAACAATCCACGGCGGAGAGAGAGCACTGCCCAGCCCGCCTGGCTCCTGGCACTTGGGCCAGTGGCACCAGTAGAAAACGCAGAAGCTCAGGAAGGTGTCAACTTGCTGTCCTCAGAGCACAAGCCAGGAGCACGTGGGGATGCCACAATAATCCAAACCCAGAGCACTGCCAGAGAGCACTTCCTAAAGGCCACTCTGCAAAGATGCAGCAAGGAGCTGACACTACAGAAAGCCTCATCTGGAACAGGCAGGTGGGAACTGGACCTTTCTTCTTAATGGGGAAAGGTTTTAAATGGAGGAATCTTTCGGCTGGAACATGTTTACTCTCTGCCTTGGTAGGGCTTGAATCCACTGCTTTTTGGAGCGTATTTCAAATCTTTTCCATTTAGCTAAGCTTTCCCAAAGGAACAAAGGAAATAGAAAGATGGCTGGCAAAGCTAATGAGGATGGGGAACCTGAGGAAAATTATTACTTTTCATATTATATAAACAAATGTGTTTTTACAACTGTGCATGCATGTATTCATGCCAGAACACGTGTGTTTTCAGGAACTTTTCCTTAAATTGAGAAAACCAAAAGCAGGCAAAAACGTTTTCCTTACACCCCCCACCTAAAGCTCTGTAAAGCACAGCCCTGCTTTCTGATCACAGCTGCCATGTGATGCAGCTGAAGAGACCCAAGATCCAAGAGAGACTCTTTTCACTGCCATGACTAAGGCAGATGCCTAATTGTTAGCCCAACCACCAGCAGGTTTGAGCTTAGCGTGTAAAATGTGTTTATTGAAGAGAGACAGAGTGATTCCCTGAAGGAAAGCTCATAAACAAAAAGTTACAGCACAGCTATGTCCAACAATAAAATACAATGTGTTGCTGTTAGCATCTTATCAATAAGTCCAAGAGCCTTGTAACACAAAAATGTCTCAGAACTAGAGCCATCATTGAAAATCAACAGCACTGTTAATGGACTCCTTCCTTTAACTTGTGGCTGCCTAAACCTACCATTTTCTTTCCTCTGGTCTTCTGTGTGTGTTTAACCAAGGATCATGTATTCCAAATTGCCCTTTTTTGGCCTCAAGCCCCTGTAAAACTCAGCTTTGCAGTTCCAGATGCCAATCAGCTGCTCTGACTCCAGCAAGCTAACGAGCTTTTAGCTTCCTCCCAGCTCAGTAGTAGAAACCTGTCTGCAGAGAAAAGCCTACTGCAAAAAGAATCATGCATTAGTCCTTGGCTCCAGATGCCACTTAAATATATTTATTTTATTGAAGGGTTCTGACATTATTCAGAACTGTTTAGATTCTGAACAGCTTTATAAAATTTCTGTCATAAAATGCCAGCAAATAGGGAAGCACAGCAAAGGGAAGAAGAAACACAACAGCAGACAGCTGCATGGCAAAATGAAAAATCCTACATGGTAATAGTTACTAGATGAAATATCCACACACGCTCAGCGTTATGCAAGAAAGGTGGAAAAAGCACAAAAAATACTTTCTTACCTCTTCAGTACTTTCTTTCCTGTCTCCAAGGACTGCATGAAATGCACTGGATGATGAGGCTGGGTATGGTCCCACCAAGTGCCCTCTCCTCCATGACTGGGGTTCAGGGGGCGACTGCTGCAAGTGACCAGTGCCTTGCCTGGGTGCAGCAGCCACACTCCTCCAGATCTGTGGTGAGCCAGGGTGTGGCAGGACCCCCAGCACCTCCTGTGCTCAGCCCCTCTCTGCTCTTTTGCACTGGAGTGCTGGCACTACAACTAACCAGCCAGACAAACCCAAATCTTCCATCACTCGGGAATTTACAGAAACAGGATTGCTTTGTCAGGTGTGTGACTATGGGGGTTTCCACTGACTGCACTCCAAACCACCCCTGCTGCCAAGGGCCCCTCTCAGAGCTGCAACAGACAGGGAGCCACAGACAGCAAGCACTTCCACCTGTCAGGTTCTCCCCCTCGCAGCCTGTCTCTGTTTTATCTTCAGTGCCAAGGGAAAAACAACTTCAAGAAAATCCCCAGTCTTTCAGAGCTCACACACTCTGAACTCAGCTTAGGAGCCAATTTGAAAGCTTCTTTCTGGGTTACTCATGCTTCACTGAGTCTTCTTATACTTCCACTTCTCATCATGATTTTTATATAAAGTCTCATAAATGGTCATAAGCCATTACACAGGTATTTGGTTATTCATATAAATTCAGCTGCTTGTTAGGGGCCTGTCTGCTAAAGGCAGTGAAGGGCTGCACAACTCCACAGCTTGAATTCCTCAAATAAGGAGGAAGAATAAATCTGTCTATTCTCCAGTGGATCTACCCTCACAGAAACATCAAACATCTCAAAATACATCCCAGTAAGAAGGAAATATTTGGAAATAAACAACTCATCTTTTTTGAGGGAAAACTTATCAGAACCCAAGCTGAGCAGAAGCCAGCAGGTCCAGTCTTAGCCTGCAAAAATGAAAGGTCAGTGGCTCCTAATCACCAGGACTGGGACTGAAGCCTGTTTGGTTCTTTACATGCAAAGTCCTGCAATCTTGCCTTTATAAGCATTTTATAAGCAACTGCCATATGGAAAGACTCCCTCATGTTAATAAATAATTTATTATATGCCAATCCAAATACTCCCTCCTCTTTGTGTCCTGAAATTGCTAATTAGTTCCTGCTCCAGCTTCCAAACTCAAAAGTGTGTTTCGATTCCTCTCTCCATTTCATGAAAACTGCCGCATGCACCCAAAGGCAGCCCAGTGCCTCTAATCTGTCTCAATTACAGTCAGAGCGCTGCTGTCAGGCAAGTATCTCCCAAGCATCCAAGAAAAAGAGTTTGATGTTTTCAATGTCAAATAAATGTCAGGCCAGAGTGGAAGCAGCAAGAACAGAAGGTTTTCTTCAACTTTTCTAACACAAAATGGAACCCTGCAGCCAGTTTTTAAAGTATAATATTTGGGTACTTAATTCTCATGGATTTCAGTGTAAGACAGAAACCCTAATGCCTTCAAGCACGGAAATTCTGCACCCATGTTCAAAGCACCATACCCAGGCAGGGATCACACATGAGGAGAGGCAAGAGGAAGTGCTGCTGCTCCCCCCTCATTTGAACTGGGATACCCTGGGATACACATCGAAGGTGTGGAGTGAATGGTTACTCTGCCCATTCCTGCCAACCATTCTCTGCATCTTCCTGGAAAACCAAGGAAGTTTCTATTAAATGTAAACCTGCCTGCTGTTTGGTGCACTGCCTGAGTGTTGGATAATCACAGGCAGAACTGCCCCCAAACTAGCTCTGCCTATAGAATTAAAGGTTTCCTTGAAACACAGATCTTGCTATAAAACTTAAATTTGGACTAGAATGTGAGAAGACAACATGACCTGGAGAGAAGTAGCTCCATGAAGCCTTAGCTGGCCAAACACACACACAATACAGCCACAAATACATTTATTTGCAAATTAAAAAGAGACTGAGGCCCCAGCGTGTAGCAATGAATGAGATACTCTGCTGAAATGAATAGAGGGAACACAGACACACTTTTCAAGTGGCAAAGGGGAACATTGCACAGCATCCAACTGCAGCCTGGCCCCATCTTCACCATTCTACAGCAATGGCCTGCATTCACAAGCCACCAGAAAATCATATGAGAAATTTCACAACAAAGCCACAGCAGCCACTACCTCAAAGCAACTCTGACAGCTTCTATGAAGCCACTTCATCGCTGTTAAAATAGTGAAAAGATCCCTAACCCAATGGCCACTTTGTCTAGAATGGTTTTCAATGTCAATGCAGCTTTGTTATGGTAATATTATGCAATTAAAAATTGAGCTTAAAACTACCCGCGTAAAAGATTCTAAGCAGAAGCTGACATTTACTGTGGAGGTTGTTCATGCCTATAGAAAACTCTGAAAAGGTCACTATAAATGTAAATAAGGTGAGATAGTTCCTCAAGAGCATAGAAATTTCCATCATCTTACAGCCTATACCCATTTCTAATCACTCATACTTGCAAGGCAACGTTATCACTGCCCTGGCAGCTCCTCATGGGCCATCTGAGTCCAGAGCTGGATCTAGAAATAGGTCTCCAGATTTCAGTGAGATGACTGGGTCCAAATTTTAAGTGTTTCAGGGAAACTGGGATCCAGCCATGCAGAAAACTGCCAATACAGTTTAATGTTGATGGGTTTGATCTCAGCACTGCTTTCAGCAAGCAGGTATGTCTGATTTGGAAGGGACGTGCTTATTAAGCAAAACCTTGCAGCACTGCCCAAACCTAAGTCACACATGCCTTTCCCAAGTCTTAACTTTTGGACATTAGCACTAACCTGAAGTACTCCCCTGGAAGCAGCACTCGTGTAATTGAATAAATGGGATTAGGCCTCATGCTCCTAACACCCCCGGTTTCTCATTCCTTGAGAAATCCCAAACACACTGCAATGCACGTAACACCTCGGTCATCCTTCACATTTCTTATCTCTCCTCTCACGTATCTGCAGGTTGTCTTCTGTGCTCTCATGTTTTATTACTCAATGGGCAAAGTATCCTCAAAAGGGGTGTGGGAAACCTGCACCTGCAAGGGATGCAGACTTCCAATTTCCTAAGTGTTTAAAGATCACTGGGGACACTCCATCTAAGGCAGATCATTTCTCTAGACTTTCCTCTTGTCCCCTCATACTTTGAACAAGTCTTTGGAGATGTTGTTCCTGCTCATCATTTTTAAGCTCTCAGCAGGACAAGATGCAACTATATGCTCAATAATGAGTACAGATTCACTGGTTGTGATTTTAGAAGTCTCAAAACAAAATTCACTAGATTAAGTCAGGATCACAGAATATGCTCAGTCAGAAGGGACCCATAAGGATCATTGAGTCCAACTCTTAGCCTAGCACAGGACCATCTCCAAGGGTCACACCAAGTGCCTGAGAGGATCATCCAAACACTTCTTGAGCTCTGCCAGCCTGGGTGCTGTGCCCACTGCCCTGGGGAGCCTGTTCAGTGACCAAGAACCTCTGGGGGAAGAACCTTTTCCTGATATCCAACCTAAACCTTCCCTGACACAACTCCCTGGGTCCTCTTCCTGGTCCCCACAGATCAGAGATCAGTGTCTGCCCCTCCTGAGGAAGCTGTACCTGCAATGAGGTCTCCCCTCAGTCTCCTCCAGCTGAACACATCAATGTCCTCAGTGTCCTCACACACTTCCCCCTCAAGGCCCTGAACCATCCTTGGTGCCCTCCACTGGACACTCTCTAATGGCTTAATGTCTTTCCTGCACTGCAGTGCCCCAAAGTGCCCCAGTATTGCAGGTGAGGCCGCCCCAGTGCAGAGCAGAGCGGGACAATCCCCTCCCTCACACAGCGATGCTGTGCCTGATGCCCCCCAGGGCACTGCTGGCCCTCCTGGCTGCCAGGGCATTGCTGACTTGTGGCCAACTCTCCACTGACCAGGTCCTTCTTGGATTTGTAAGAGAGGGACAAGAACAATGGACATTTGGAGTGCGCTTGCTCACCTGGCTTGTTAGCCTGAGCAAGCAAGGAAGATACTGCTTTAGGAATCAGGGAAACTCATGCCTGTTCCCAGCTCTGCCACTGAAACGCCATGTAACTGCACACCTCACTGCAGCAGCCCAGGGCCCCTTCCCCTCCCACACTGCTTTGGTTGGCTTACCTACACTCAGCCTGTTCAAGTAGACTGTTCCAGTGTGTGAGGTATTTACACTTTACTGAGGCTACTGGTAAAAGAGAACACAAAGTTGCTCTAAATGTCTCCTAGAAAAGCAACAATATTTTCAGTAAAGAGAAAGCAAGGTGTGCAAAACACACCTGGACTGGACACGAGAGGAAAAAGCTGCTCTTCACAGTCTCCTGCCAGAGCTGCCTGAATCAGGGTCTATTCCTGCACAGACAAGTAACATTTCATGCTATTACAGACTTCCAATTTTCCCTATGATCAAGACACAGAAAATTCAGGGCTGAAACTAATGGTCTGTGAGGCTGAAATAAAAATGCTCTCCTTTCTACCGCATACTGATCAACATTCACTCTGATCACCTGAAAACACCTGGGTCAGCAATCAAGCTCTCAGTGGGTTCAGAGCAACCAGAAGTTGGATTGACATTGCTTTCTAAACCACGCAGAGGTAAGATTCCCCCACCTCCAGTTGACAGGTAAATTTAAGTGAGTGCCTTACAATGTAAAATGCCTGCCCCTCAGTTCAAGGTCATTTTTCTTCAGTCCACAGTCAGAGGTAGATGGCACATTAAGTCATATCATTCCCCTGTCACGTTGGAGAAGGGGGGAGCTTTTAAGCCTGTGCAGAGCACTCGGGGTTATAGAAATAAATATGGCTTTATATAGCAGCTTTCACACTGAAGATATCACAGAGTGGTTTACAAAGTAATGAGTCAGATAATGGGGCTGCAGCAGCTGTGCAGGTACACACACTAGAAATTAACACTGAGAAAACAGAAGTCTTAATATTTTGATTCTCTGTATTTGCTGCTCTTCTGCAAAACATGACTGCAGCTTCAGTCTGACTGATGAGCATCAGTGGCTTCTGCAATTTAGAATGCACGGGTTGACAATCTGGTTTATTTTAATTTTGAGATTAACTCCATGATTAAAGGTCTCCATTAACTACAATAAATACTGTTCAAGCAGAAGAGGAGAAAATGCATGTACTTCCCTGTCTTGGCTGCACAATAAGGAAGGCCTCCTTGCCTGATCTCTAGTAGCTCAAGTTGCAATTAGTTCAGAATCACACAACTATTTAATTTCCATTCACTTTTCTCTCCCCCATCATTAGTTGTTATAAGCGGATCCTCAAAGGCTGCTTAATAGTGTTGTGATGATTCCATGGTTTACTGTGCTGGCACCAGAGAAAGTACATATTGTCAGTAAAAATATATTTGTCTTTTAAATAAGCCATAACTGATATACGCCAATTAAGATGCATTTTGCATACACTGTCCTTTCCCAAGTGCCACAGGCAAACGGACTCTTCATTCTTCTCATCTGAGTCACCTAAATCAGCCGTCACGGATTAAGCTGTTTTGGAAAAATGTGCTGGTTTTATGTAGACATACTTTTTCTGGCTGACTTTGTAATTGGTTAGTAAGAGTCACACAGAACAACTTGAAGGAGAGCGTGGGAGGTCACCTGGGCCAGCCTCCTGCTCAAAGCAGGCTCAATGCCCAATTCAGACTGAGTTATTCATGCTTTTGTCCAGTCAGGTCCTGAAATCCTTCAATGACAGAGAACCCTTCAAAATCCCTCCAAAGAACCTGCTCCAATGCCTAATTACGGGGCATTAGCCTGCATTTTTGTGGGCAGAAGTAACACCAGATGGGACAGACAAGTGCTTTCAGTAAGACTCCAGAGATGTCTGTCCACGGCTGAGTTTTGAAAGCACCAGAGTCATGCAGGGCTCCCAGACAGCCATCCACATTCCTCTTACTCCTAAAGGCACAGCCTTCAGAACACTCACCCGGAGCTCTCACTACTTCCTTTACTTCTGCTCACGCTATTTCTGGAAATCTGGCAAGGGATTTAAATCAACATTACACCATTCTTCTGCCTCAGCTGTTCTGAAACTTTCTGCTGTTCTCTTAACTTGTCAAGCAGCTTTGTCAGCACAACTTTGCTGCGGTACTTTTGATGGACACAAGAGACAACCGTAACTTTGTGCAACAAGGTTTCTGTAATTGATTTGGACGTGAAATTCCATCTCTTAATTCTGACAGAAGCTGAGTTCCTCTTCCCTGCACTTCATGGCAGTACTGGCCAGGCAGTCGGGACAACTTTCTGATCTGTACCCCTCTTCAAAGCGTTATCTCATTGTTTATGCTTATGCTAAATGGGGGGAAAGTCTCTGAGATGTCATTTGTTACTGTTTCATAACTGGAAGTGGCACGGCAGAAGCTGACATAATGCAACAGGGAGGGATGGAGGGATGGATGGATGGAGGGAGGGATGGAGGGACGGGGCAAGTCTTTCACTGCAGTGACTGAGTCCCAAGACTGAGGCAGTTACAGTTATGTGGGATAAACACCTCCCCAACAGCTCCTGCTTCTATTCCTGGCAGGCTTTCTTGGCACACTGTCATTTTATAAACAGTCCTTGAGCATCATCTGTATAATGAGCTACACTCTGTAATAACAGGTATTCTATTTTAGAGTAACAATTAGAATTGCTTGTAGAATGGAAATGCTAAATGACACATGCAAAAACATATACATAACCCAAAGTGTGGAGAGGGAAGAGTATTAACCATTCTCTGCAGGGCAAACAGTACAGAAAAAGCTGTGAGAAGAAAAAACACGTGACTGACAACTATAGCTTTCCAACACTAAGTATTTTTTCATTAGAAATATTAGCCAAGTGGAAAGGACATGAAAATCTAAGCAGTGTTTGGAGAGTTAAGATCCTGCACTGCCAGAGAAAGCACCTAACATTTGAGTTATGCACTGGTTTCTGTACATACCTATCTATACAGAGCACCATAAATAATACAGTTGAACTTCTCCATAAAACACACAATAAGTGCAATATGCACAGTGAGAATACAAAAGAAATTCACAGTATTGTGTATTTTCAAAATACCCTCTGCCAACAAGAACTCCTCAGTCCATTCCCACAATACCCTGTTAGGGCAAGCCACTACCATCCAGCTTTAACAGAAATTATGTTTTTATTTGATTTTTATATCACTGTGGTGCTAGCAACAGTTGGGAATCACAATACTTTCGTAAAAACAGCAAAATTCTGCCAGTGTATCACGTGCACTCCACCTGCATTGGTTATCACAGCAGCAGTGAAAACACTAATTACTTGTGAAGGTAATTATTCTAGTTATTATTTTAGTGAAGTTATTTTTCTAGTGAAGACAGTGGAAGTAGCAGACACTTCACGAACATGTTCACTACAGCCCCAGCAACTGAAGGCAATTAACTTGCCTAAAGGCACTTGGCAAGTCAGTAGCGATGCTGGAATGGGAAAATGAGACTCAATTCATCCAGCTCTGTCTTTAGCTGAAGATCCAGATCACTCCATCTCCTTATTAGCTGCTGTAATTACCATGTTCTCTAGTGGAGCTCCTGCTGTTTAGTTTTTCATGGGCTACTTTATTATGCCAATATATATAGGCTGTTCTAGTTTAAGATGTGTAAGTCTCATTTTCTGTGCATTTATAACTTGGCCACAAATCACATCAAGTTGGAAGGGAATTTACCACCTGGGCTTCTTGTCGTTTGAAGATACTGCTAGTTATTGTAGCAGATCTATATTCTTGGGTGTCAGCCTCCGGCAAGAAGGAGCTGGAAGCTGCCTACTGAAGTTATTCTGTACTCCCATGAGAGCCACAGGTGAAAGGACCTAAATGTGGAGAGGAAAAATCCTGCCTCCAACTGTCAGCTTTTCCCCTCCACGCACTGAGGGAGACTAAACATCCAAGAATGCAAGAGAAGGATAGAGGAGGAGTAGCTGTGGATGTTGATTCACTATTTCCAAGACAACCAACATACCTCAGAGGTGAGTCAGATTTTTCTCATTCAGAAGGAAAAGTCTGAAACAATTCAGAAACAAACCTGTCTTCCTAACTCATCTTGCATGTTACTTCTAGCTGTGAAGACAGAGGTAGAAGACAAAAAGAGTTCTACAGGCAAACAAACCATAGCAGAGCCAAGCAGAGATGGACAAGAACCACCACCTTATGATTTCACAAAGAGCTTCATATTCTCAATTCCATATAAATAGAGAGCTGTATGAAATTCTCCATCACTGCAATTGCTCCTCCTGTCTCTCTGCCCCAGCAGTTGTTCCCCACTACTCCCTCAGCTTAAACTTCAGAGCTACGTGACCTAAACCTCAAAGACATTCACACCATGAAGTGTCCATGCTGGGGGTGGGGAGGCCTTAATGGCATTTAAGTATCACAGCTGAAATTTCTTTTCCAGTTTATATTGATTATATACCCTCCACGTAGCCAAATTTTTTCAAGTTCCCAACTCAAACCCTCCTGACACAATTGCTCTTAACTGGGCCATTCGTAGGATAGTCTAGTCACACAAACATTGTGTTTCCCCTTAATACAGCTACAAGAGCTTTTCTGTTCCAGAGACGCCATTTCACCCCTGCTAGGAATCTAGCCTGTCTTATCTGTAAACACAATTTTTGCTTGGATGTCCCTATGGACAAAGCAAGGACTGGAAATCACAGCTCAGCACTGCAATGTCGAGGGGTTCTCAGAGGCAAGAGAGCACCAGTTTGACAAACGTGGCAGCAATTACCAAGATGCAAAGCTGTAACTATTCCTCACATTCCTGAGCAGGCAGATAACACCAGGGCAAGGGCTGGTCCTGTAAGGGTCTCAAATTCCTCTCACATGATTTGGTGGAATAACTAAACCCCACACAGCAGAGCTGTGAGTCTCAGCAGCACAACTGTGCAGTTTCTGGGGAGGGCTTCAGTCATATCATTACTATTTCCCCCAGAAATATATTTGTTTCCTCACCGTCTCCAAAGGAAGAATGTTGTAGGATAGAACCATATTAACAAGTGAAACGAATTAGTGGCAGAGTTCAGCAAAGTCACACACATTTGGGAAAAGCAAGGCTGAACTGTGAGACCTCACTTACTGATATTTGAATATTCCTGCAAAAATACCTACTATGAATACACAATATTAAATGTCCACATGAATGCAAGTGATCACACCCACTAGTCATGACAGTAAAACTACAAATAAAGCAGACATGAACCTTGCACCTCCAGAGAGGGCTGATGCCAAGGCAATGCATGCACACCTCAGTGGGTAACACATGTACGCAGTGGTGGACAAACACTGCAGTACCTGGGTAACTACTCAACTACAGCCATCATGTGCTAATGATTTAATTCATGCAACGTGTGTGCAGCAAGGGGAGTTTATCACAAGACACTGTGAATTGCTAACGACCAGGACTGCCTCAGAATGAAGACCAGCAGTCTACACATGCAGGACACAAAGCTACCATAAAGAACTGGCTGATCCTGGCAACAGGCAGCAAGAACTGAGAAGAGCTGGCAACAAGGAACACTGTGACAACAAAACAGTGTTTATTCAACAGGTTTTAAATTCAGCTGTCCTTGCAAAGTGAGGCAGATCCTTCTACTTGCTCCTTCTCCTGCCTTGTTGGCCTATATAAAACTTCTCAAGCAAGAATTGCAGAATGTTTCTAATTGGGTACAATCCTACAACAAGTTTCCTTTTGGGTTCCCTGAAGTATATATTGGGACTAGGACTGAGACAGAAGTCAAAGATAAACATCTTCTCATCTCTGCAGATGAGTCACCATCGCCCATCACTGCTCACCTCATCTCCAGTTTACAGAGAACTTGTGTTTTCTGTAATCTCTGTAAAAGAACTATAAAAAGAACAACACCCCTACTGGAATGATTTCCTGTTTTAAGATGGTCTTACCAAGTTAACTACCAGTGACAGAATTTTGCACTCCATTTGAAATCCATACTAAGTGAGTAACCATTAGACCTCTCAGTTTGTGACTCCTGTAAGAAGCACGTATCACTAAAACACAGAAGGTGTCAGTGAGTCATTGCAGGCAACAACTTCTACAGGCTCAGGCCACTGTACTTGAAAAGAAAATACCAGTTCCATAACTCATTTGCTATTATTTAAAATTGCTTGAGTTGTCATGTTAAGAACAAGAAGGTATTTCAGAATCATTCTTTCCATGGGAAGAATATATCTCAGGGCAGAAACAAGGTCAGAGAACTTACAGTACCCCTGGACTTCCAATTCACATTCCAGCTGCATCTCCCCATACGACTTCTCAACCCCTTCAGTGCAGCTCTAACTTACAGTTTATGTTCTACATAATCAAATTTAACAGATCCATAAAGATCCCAAATGGGGAGTTTCCACCTGTAGAGCACAGCTCAGCAGGTCAGGAAGCAACTCATGCACGGGTCAGCCAGCTCTGAACAAACAAGAGCGTCCAGCATAAGAACTAGAGAAGATCATGACAATAAAGGCAGAGTATTCCAGAGCAATTAACAGTCAGATGTGGAAAGCGTGTTTACACAAGAAAGGAAAAATCCACATGTGCCTGCTGGGAATTTCTTGCAAATGTTGGGAAAAAGAATGGGAATTTACAGGTACCAGGCTTGAGAAAGTTTGGCAAGGGCAGGCTCCATATGGGAATTTTCCTATTCAAGGCTATAAATTTTCTGTGACTCAGAGCACTAGAAGACAGATGAGAAACCTTTCACTGCTCTGTAAATTATGAAAAACACATGGGACCTACACAAACACTCAGATTAGTAAAGCAACAGAAGTAAGAAACACTTAATAATTCTGATAGGAATTCTCAACGACATGCATGAAATACTCAAAAGATGTTAATATAAGAACATGTTACCTGCTCTCACAGACCTTTCCAGTCCCTCAGTTTTTACCAGCAGGCCCAGGAGGGGTCTGGATGGTACCATTAATCAATCAGTTCTACTCACTTATTCACAATGCAACAATCAAAATTAATGATTGAAGGGAGCTGGAAATGGCAGGCGAGTGCTTGAGTCAACTTGTAAAGATTTAAAGAAAGCAAATTTAAATAGCAGTGAAATACAAACAGCAGCCAATCTTAATTACAAACCTAAAGCCAAAGTAAAGCTTCGGTGAAGTTTCTCTCTCCTTCCACTACATGTTGCCTTTAGCTGAAGACAAATTGCTGGCACTTTTGTAATCTACTAAGTTAAAGTCATTACCCTGACAGAGCCAGGAAGTCTAATTTCCTGGAGCAGTAATACAAAGATTTATAAGGGAATTTAAACACTCACCTTCTGGAATAGAAGATCTATCATCAGCATCAGGCTACATGGAAAGTGACTGAGGATTTCAGATAATGGAGAAGAAGAAATTCACCTGCTGACAAGTTCATCCAAAATCTCATTCCCGGCCTACACAGGCTGCTGACCAGGGTAAGTGTATACACAAAGCTGAGCTTTCAAATAAATTCAGCTTTTCTGTGAGGTCCCCGGTGCAACAAAACAGACCTGTTCAATTACAAGCAGCTTTAGCACTGGTTCAGTATTTCAGCACAACTCTCTCCTAAATATGTTCCCATTAAAGTTAGCTTAAGTAATCAAAATGGAAAAGATGAATTAATAACCACTTGAATAACTGATTTGAGGGAGAAAATGAGTTAGCTCATCCACCAGGCTAAAATGTAAGGCATGTCTCCTTATGGCTGAAAAATTCCACCTCCCCAGTGAGATAAATTGAAATGAGAGCTGAACTTCAACGCCCAGACCACCTTAGGGCATCTACTGTTACACCATCAGATGTTTGTGGGCATAAACAACAAGCCATGAGATTTGCTTAAGCCAAACAGCACAGAGGTCTGGATTTAATTAGGGATAACCTAAGTGCTGATTCCACATGAAAAGCTGTCTCCTCTGGACTTTCTCCTCCCATGCTCCAGCACTGAGGAACAGCGATGGACAATCCAACACCTCCACATGAGAAGGACTCGATGCTACAACCTCTGTAGCATCTTTGGAGGGCTGACACACATCAATCCCAACTCTTCTCAGCAAACCTTATCGCAGTCTGCCATCTGAGACTGCTTTCCACTGCACAGATATGATTAATCCTGATGTTTCCCCAGTGCACGAGCCTCCTATCACTGTTCCTGCTCAGAAATAAGGACCCTGTGAATGAAGGAGAGGAGCTGTACTACCCCACGTATTTAGTGTGTACACAGGAGAAATCAGCACTGGCGCTGTGGTGGTGCAGAGCAGAGCACACTGCACAGGAGGCAGCCAGCGCTGTACACCACTATCAGTGACCTACTTTATACTGGGGAAGGGATTTCTGCAAGACTTTTTCCCCCCTCCTCAAAAAAGCAGCAATTTTTGAAAGTCCTAAATTTAGCAAGGTTCTGAGACAGCATTCATAATTTCTTGTCAGTGCTGTTCCCTTCTCTGTGCAAGCTCTTATCACTTCCCCCTGAAATTTATCCTCTCTTTGACTGTCAGAAAAAAATATGCTCCTTTCAACAAAGAGGAAAACAAGAAGCTTCTCTTCCACAATCTTTCCTCATGAGGACAGCAGTACTCTGGACATTGCCAGAGCACATACATTTATTTTTTAATATCAGATGAGACAGCTTCTAAAAGCACTGCAAGTTCTCCCATCTGACATTATCCAGTTTACTACAGATAACAACCCTGAACTGGAAGCTTTCCCCTGCCAGAATGCCTAGCACATAAAATTATTAAAGGCTTAAAAATGGTTTCAGGGCTGCTCAAATGATGTGCTGCAGCAAAATCTGATTCCCATTAAAAAACCAGGAGCAATCAGGAGGAGACCCTAGTCCATCACTCCCCAAAAAAGGACTGCCTTCATTCCTTCATTCATTCCTCTCCAGAACAAACAGATTCCAGAGAAAAAAGTAAAACACTAGCATTTAAACTAGGTTATAACTCACAAGACTCTTTGGATTGTTCAGAATATGAAGCTGTTCCTAAGCTGCTGTACCAGCAAGACAGATGTCCTAAAGAAGGACTGAGAAACCTCTGCCTCCCACACAGACACAAGCCATACCACCCACAAAATCTACAGAAGTTTCTGGTTTTATGATGTTTGGCTGTAGGACAGGCAGCGATTCCTACAATTAAAGTAATTTGGAGACAAAAAGTTTCCAGAGATGATAGAAAATAGGTCTGAACTAGTTTGCTACTGCTAACTCATGGTTTCAAGGAATCATAAGCATACTCTCAACCAAGCTCAGTGGTCATACCTAAGAATAGCTTGTAGGGAAAACATGATGTCAAATTCTTGACACCTCATCTGTAGATCCACCGGATGAGCTCCATGGATGTTGACTATAGAATTACAGGAAAACACTACATCTCAATATTTGTTAACTACCACAATGTTCATTTGCTGCATTGCATGAACAAATCTTATTACTGCAGTTTCATTTGCCCACAAAGATTCCA
Organism: Anabacerthia variegaticeps; assembly: GCA_035583185.1. Lineage (NCBI taxonomy): Eukaryota > Metazoa > Chordata > Aves > Passeriformes > Furnariidae > Anabacerthia > Anabacerthia variegaticeps. The sequence goes on from JAWWEW010000036.1 coordinate 6,469,366, forward strand.
GCTGAAAACTCCCTTTAATATGGCTTTAATAATACATGAGATTAATCTGTAATTGTTGATTTTTGAAATAGCACTTCATTGTGTCACTCAATCTGAGTGCTTTTGATCATTAAAACTTGCATGCTTTTTCAATCCTAGTAAGGAGGTTCTGCTCAGCTGAGAGCTGATCTCATCAGAGCCAATTATACTCTATGGCAGAGATCAGACCAGAGCTCTTAAGGGTTTTAAAACTGCAATTTTATTTTCCTTATTTTACTGAACAATTTAAAGTTCAAGCAACCTTGTTAGAAACTTTAATATCCAGGAACTCTCATGCAAACTAGATGCTTGGCAGGAAACTACCAGTAAAAAAGTGAACAAAAATGCATCACTGAGATGATTTTTTTACTCTTAGCACACAAGTGAATAATTCCTCTTGCCTTTTTCTGTGTCAAAGGGCTTCTTTCAAAATGCTGCAGGAGTAATCTCCTGACCTTATCTAGCATGAGATATGTAGCCTATTTGACTTAGACTAAATGGGAGTATCTTGAAATTATCAAATAATCTCTTCAAGAGTGTGTGATTTCTACCAACTGAGTAAGATAACAAGCTGTGTAAGCTCCGAGACAGACATGGCTCCCATCAGATCTGCCACATCATTTCTATAGTAACAGAGCCACACCAAAGATTTTCATCTCATTTTAAAGGCAGTTATGCAAGATACATTTTTTCACAGAAATCCTTGATTTCCATCTTTTCCCTTTAGTGGCACCTACATTTCAGTGGCAGTCAAAAGGGAATGGAAACACTAAAGCCCTTGCTATACTTTGCATTCCTTTCTTCTCCTGCATCCTTAAAATACCTCTTTGCTCTGCACTGCAATCAACACCCAGCCCTGAACTGATGGCATTCCAGTAAAGGCTGGTGAGGAGAAGTTTCCTGCAGCTCTCCCAATAGGATGGCACTGCAGCTTCTAAGAGGTACATCAGTATCTTGAATCCTGTGTTATTGCACAAGATTTACTGTATCTTGTGCAATAATGCACCAAATGAAAGTTGGTGTTTAGACATGAGACTAGAAATTTTATCCACTGTAAATAGGTTAGGTCCATCTATGTATTAGGATTAGCTTGCATATCATCAATAAGAGCTTCACTGTGAATTTAAGTGAGAGTGTAGCACTACATATGTGTAATTATTATACCATCACTGACTATCAGTACATCTCTGAGGATCTGCCCTCAGTTAACAGCAATGAAACTGAAGCACAAATAAATTGTTTTGAGCAAGGTCACTAAAAGGGCATAAGTCAGCTTCATAATTCCAGTCATCCCACACCCATGGATCTCTCCGTTGAGTCGCACTGTCTCTTTATACTCTCCAAAATCCTGTGAGTGAAGTGGGAAGAGTTTAAAATTTTTCTTCTGAGGAACACTCAGGTAGTTCAGGGTATTCATTAAGGTGAAGGTGCTCTGGGAGCTGACAGGGTGGCACCGCAGCAGTTGCCATGGCAGTGGCTGAATCTTTGCAGTGACATTGCACACACTTCAAATCAAAACCTGTGCAAGTCTCAAAACACCATCCAATGCCGTAAGAATTCTAACAAGATCCCAAATCACCTCCTAATCTCCAATTAAAAAAAGTACCATGCATGCAAGAAGGGAATGCAGACTGTGAAAGATTTCACCTATGCTGGAGCTGAAATACAAAAGGGCACTGTAGAAGAATTTTTCTGTGAACCTCCTGATTTTGGAAAACTACAAGTACTGCTCACTACAGACAGGGAGCAGTACCATGTTCAGGGGAAGACTATCAGTAAAGGCAAAAACCTCATTCCCTGCCATCACTCTCCAATTCAAGAGAACAGTGACAAAAGACAGATGCCAGGGAAGGGAAAAGGTGCGGGGCAAGTACCTTCCTCCAGTGCAGTGCACAACTCCTTACAGTCATGTCTGCTGCAGGTGCTTTACAAATGGAGCTGTAAAGGAACAGACAGCACGTACTCACCCCCTCTGGAGTTACAATCACCTAACACCAAATCGCACAGACTTCTGCAAGACTCCACCAATTCAGCAGCTTTATATAAAAGCTGATTATATCCAGTATTGAACACTAGATAACAGCACGCACTGACACATCCATTATTTCAATTAACTGACTACAAAAGAAAGAGATCAGCCTGATATACTCATGTCTCAAGTTCTTTTAAGAGCCTCCAGCTCCCAGGCTACTTGTGATTTCCAAAAGCACAAACATTAGCATTACCTTTTGCTGCTTCAGACCGCTTAGGCAAATCAAGTGTGTCAAAATTCCTGTCCAAATCTCCATTCTTCTTTCCTGTACAAAAAAACAGAAGACAACAGATGGAAAAGGCTGACAGCATACTGACAGGTAAGTTACTGTCATGTGCATCTACAAGATGAGAGAAGATACAAACTCAGAATATAAATCACAGACTATTACCCATAATTGTATATATCTGACTTGCAGTCCAGCTGCACAGCTGTGGTTTCAGCATGAGCAATTTAGGGACAAAAACCTGGGCTACTTTCAGGTTGATCTGCAAGCGTGCTTAGGACCAGCATTTCAGGGGTCTTAAGGGTGCTTAAAATCTTGGAAGTTTGTGCCATTTTCCTTCTTGGCAAAGCTGTGCCTCTCCCTCAGCAGCCCAGTATTTGCTTGTTATTTTCACAGAGGAATTTTGACTTGAAGCCTAGCTGAAGCAGAAACTCAGCAGCAGAGCAAAAATCCAACAGGCTCGCTTTGCAGCCTCTGTTGTCAATGTAACTACCAGGCAGGAAGACCTTGATTTAATATACTGTAGAGACAGCAGCCAACAACTTAACCTTGAATTGCCCTTCAATCAATACAAGTGTCATTTTTACGATATATTACAAACTAATGGAAATACTTCTACACTTTTGCTAAGAAACAGTTTTAAACCATTACATCAGCTTTAATTTATGCAATCCCTCACAGAAAGCAGAACAAAACTGGTACACTTTAGCTTTACTTAGGCTGAGAATTCAAGGTTAGGTACACAGGTGGGGAGAAAAAGGTTACTTTTCACCCCTTCTTCTCCCCTCAAGGAGATGAGATGTACTGCCTTGGGTAAGCCCACACGGACACTGTGGGATAAGCAGGCACCTTGCCATCGGAGAGACGGATTTGGAGGGCAGTGCAGGAATCTGAATGGCTTCTGAGGACAGCAGCATACAATTTAGCTTTCCCAAATTACTTGGAGGGGGGGGAAATCAACTGATTTAGTCCCTCTCCCTCAAGAGCAGGCAAGGCAGGTGCAATGGGATGAATTCAGACAACACAATTTAAGCTGCCAGAAGTGGCTTCTGCACAGAGACTGTACCAGGCTATTAATGGGGGTTTTACAGAAAGGGCTGAAAGCTTCACCAGTTAGGATGACTAAAATGCTCCTTGAAAATGCAATGAGGAGATCAGTGGGAGTCTTGACTGGTAAGAGGTCATGAGATGGGAAAGGCCAGTCCCTGCCTTGTCCTAGCAGGGGTTTGGTTGGTGCATGCACAGTGAATTCAATGGGTCACTCTCAACAAAAGGAAAAACACACACAGAGTACTGTACAGAGGACAATTAGAGCTTTTAAATACCAATACAAATACTGAGAAATAACATCAAGAGGAAAAAACCCCCTCAAGGTTGTATTCCATCTTCTCCTTTTCTTTGGGAGGGGATGGAATCAAACACTTTCATTTCTAAACGCCAACACAGAGTACCAGCCAACTTCCACTACTGTGCAAAGCAAAACATGCATCTAGAAGTTCTGCTTATCTGAAGTAATTTCCTTAATTAAATTATGTCAAAGTCCATCTAAGATGTCAAAAGGTCATACAGCCAAGTACCACAGGCCACTCTTTGAACGTAATCTTTTCTAAAGGAAGGGACAGGAATTAGTGGCACTTTGCAGCCCTCCATCAAGTTTTTGCTGTGTGGAAGAGTGAGAAACACGTTGCTTGGGGAACCAAATACTAGAGAGAAAGGATGCTGTACATCACCAAAGGACACTGCATTTCATAATGGCAGCTGAACCCAGTTACTGGCTGCAAACCCTTGTTGACCCTTAGAGCATTGACAGGAAAAAGCAGGGCAGAGGGAATAAAAAAAAAAAAAGGCACTGAAGGGAGGAAGTCAGTGTTTAGGAAAGATTACAGACTTCAGGCAGACCAATAAATGTGACTCCTTCTTATCTACAAGTAGGACAAACTGTTTTTTCACATGACTCCAAATTTCATGTCTCTGGCACCAGCTAGTTTAAGCCTCAGAACATGAACTTGGAGAGCCAGACCTTACTCAACACAACTACTCATTGTAGAAGTTCTCTCTGTAATTTAAAGGCTGGGTTTGGCACTTCTATCAGCTCTGCAGAACCGAGATGGCACAGTCAGAACCCCCTTCTTTCCATTGGCAATTTGGTAAGGACTGTGTGTCTGTGCACAACTTGTTCAGGAGGAGACTGTCCAGGAGCACAGCGTTGGCTGCTACACCTTTTGAGCTGGCAATGCCAAAGCAGCTGTTGATTTCCTAACCCATCTTTCATTCAGACAGCACCCTCCACCTGAGCTCTGGGTTCCTCAGTCCCTGTCTCTCCATTTCTGGGCCACACTGTGAACACAGGCTGGCATCCACGAGCCTTTGCTCATTTGTGTCTCAGCCCTCTGACAACTCACACCTCGCGGGCCCAGTCCTGTCTGTTCCAACCAGCAGCTGCCACAGCTGTTTACCAGTGGCACCAGTTCAGAACACAGAGCTATGACCAAGGGGATTTCAACTCTACAAATTACTTGCTTAATCACACAGAGCAAGGGCTAGGTTCAGAAATACCACAAGCACCAACATTTCCCAGAGCTTTCCTATAGAGAGAAAGTGAGCAAGCTGTAAGAAAACTTCAAAACAAATCCACCCAGAAGGCAAAGGTTTCGATCTGCAGCCCAGCTGGTATTTTTCCCATTTGATTTTCACAGGAACCACAAATATTGGAGTTTCTAAAAATGTGACCAAATTTAGCAAGTTCAAGAGTCTTCTGATTACGAAGCCCTCAGCCATCCCCATGCCTAACTGACAGCATGAGAAAACCAGCTGCAGTGCCAGACCCTGCTCTGTCCCTCGACCCGCTGGCAATGCTCTTGCATTTGTTCCCAACAGGGATGTGAACACACGTGGCTGGTATTTGTGCAGAGCACACCACTGTCGCTTCCCAGACCCTCACAGTTCAGGGCGTGCAGCACAGGGATGCTGAAACAGCCACACCTGAAGTAGAAGAGAAGTCTAAGGTCCTGGTTTTGTATATTTCAATTTCTACCCTTCTACGCATCTCCAGAGTCTCCAAGTTTTCCAGCCCAAGGTATGTGAGAGAAAAGCCAATGCTGTTGGATCAGAAGCACAGCTCCAAACTTTGCCAAGAGACAGGCAGAGCTCTGAACATGCCTGACAGGCCTGTTTTATGAGACCTGGCTGTAGGAACTGGCACAGCACTCCAGCTTGGGAAAATTGCCTGACATGAGACTTGCTTGGGCAAGATGCAATTTAGAGTCTCTGAAACAGTGGGATTAAAATTCTTTCCCTCTCCCTCCTCACTACTTTTCATCATGTAAGAAACAACCAAAACACGACCTTCGGCATTTTCAATCTGTCAGAAACTCAGCACAGACTGTGAAGTGTGACCCAATGTTATTAACCACTAAATGTTGTTTTGATCTTCCTCAAATGTTGCTTTGCTTTACTGGAAAATCAAACCAGCTATGCAGTCACACTGTTTTTGCTGGAGGATTAATCCCCAAATGCTTTCTTTCTGGTTAAAATAAAAGTTCTAAGAGGAAGTGACTCTTCATAACACTCCCTTTATCCCCCCAGTCAATACTGTTATTGCCATACAGTCAATATTATTGTTAACACACGCACTGAACTGACTACAGTGGAGCGACAGAAGCAAGGGCTGAGCTCTGTCTTGCCAACAAGCTCATCCTCCACAGGCTCACCAGTCCCAGACTGAAATCAGTGGCTCACAGGACACTACCAAGCACCATTTGCTGCGTGGAACAGTTATTTTGTTTGGTTTTTTGCTCCCCAACATTCTCCTTCGGCTCAACCCTCCAGAACCCACGATCTGAACCAAGCACCAGCTGACAATGCCTCAGCAACACAGACTGCAAAGCACTCAGAGCCTATCAACTTCCCAGCTGAAAGGCAGGGAAATTTTAGCCTCAAGACCTGTGTACTGCAGTTGCAATGTTACTTATTGTGCTGGGATGAGAGGCTAAAGGGCGTGTCCCCCGAGGCAGTTCCTGGGGGCAGCTGCATCCACCTCCTCTGCTTGCCAGTACCAAAGCGGCAGCAGCCCAAGCACACAAAACACCAAGGGCCCCGGAGGATGCACGTCCAGGCTGCTGAGTCTCACGGCCACCACTGCCCAGACCAGCCAGCAGAGCCCTCCTCTGCCATCACAGGGCTGTGAGGCAGCTCACACACTGTGGTGTTGCCTCTCTCGTGGGGTTAGCAGGCCAGCTGCACATTGATCCCCTTACTGCACTCACACCAGGAAGGAATAAAACCTTGCCATTTCTATTCTTGGCGTGCAAAGACCAAGCTGCAAAAGCTCCCTCAGAGGATTTCTGTGTCTGCTGAAATGAACAGGAGGATGTGCTGGGGGAGCAGAGGAGAAGGTGATGAACAAGACCCTGATCTCAGCTCTGAGCCTTGCACAGGAAAGCTGAACAAAGCACATTATGGCGATGATGACAAGAAAGTATTGCAGACTCACCTTGATTGAACCACTCCTCTAATTACCAGAAAAGCAGCAAAAGGAAAACAAAAATTTACAGGATGAAGAAAATACAAAGGAACAGTCACAAAGAGGCAGAATTTCACAGAATAGGTTCAAACCCTGAGTATTACAAGAATACTACAGAATTTTCATCAATTAAAGAAACCCGACTCAAAACAAAATTTTCCACTTTCTCCCTTTTGTTCCTGTTGAAAACACCCAATATTTCTCCACAGAGATTTTTTTCTTTTTTTTTCCTCTTTTCATTAAATGAAAAGGTGCTCACAGAATTGAGGGGACAGAAGGATGACTAGCCCTTTGCAGAGGTGTTTGAAATGCTGAATGCTGTGATCAATGACCATGAAAATAAAATAAAATAAACATGGAAACACTGCGAGATTAAGCAAACAAGAAGGGAGATAACTGATCTATTTTGAACTCCTAGGCTGAGAAAATTAATGCAGGTTCAGACCAGTACCCACATAAATTTAACAGCAAGACAAGGGAGCTTCTGTTTATAATTTTAAAAGCACATTTATGAATGGATTTTAGTTTTTACTTTTTAAACACAACAGTCGCCTGTTACCCTCTATCCTTCTGACCTACATCCTACCAGCTGTGAGCTCAGCATTATCACCAGCTGATTTCCCTCTGGGGAACAGCACATTTTAAAAAGAGCACTGCAAAAAGGGGGGAAAAAGATTACAATATTCTTTGGAAAGCGTAATTTCCTGCTGAACACACAGAGAGAAGCTGTCACTGAGTGCCTGCACTGCTCGCTACAATCCACAGGCTCATCCTCAGCATCAGATGATTCTGAGACCTATTTGTCCAAAAAGACGTGATTTGATGCTTCAATGATAAACAGAAAGTCCTCGGGCATTCAGACACTGAGGGTGTATCTCTAGGTGGGCCCAGAGGCAGCAGACACTTGACTCAGGACAGGCACCTGAGAGCTCCTTTTCACTGCCATCGAGGGGATGATGACACTTCTCTATCAGCACATTCCCTCCTCCCACAGGGCACTCAGAGCTTTCATGCCTAAAAGTGTTTCCATTGACTGTTGCTCTCAAGCAACAAAACAACAGGGACTGCAAGGGGCAGGGAAGAGGCTCGAGTCAGAACACATGCAAGGCTTCCAAAGGGTATCACTGCAGGTTCAGTCATTCACTGTGAGAACAGGCTGGCGAGGCAGGGAGAATTATTTCTTTAGTTTTAGCCCCAGTCATTAAAAGATTCCCATTACATTTTATTTTTTTCAAAAACCACTTAAAATCTAGTTGATGACAGACTAGTCTGCAAAAGCAAGTTCACACTGTGATGACTTGCCTAACACATATGGAAACATGTAGCATTTTAATAACACATAGAGGTCAGATCAAAGAAAGGGCAATGTGCAGCACAGCCTAGCAACTTCAAACAATTCCATATCAGTTCTTTAGGGCCAAAGCCCTTTCTTATACCTGGCTATCAACAGTAAGCCAGGATGTGTGTGCACATGAATGAGGAGAATGAAGCCTAGACAGAAAACGGAATTAATTATCTCTGAATTTATCTAGAATAGTCATTTCTCTAAAACAACAAAGAAAACAGAATTCAGTCCAGAAGAGCAGTTTCTTTAAAACAACAAAGAAAACGGATATAATTTGAGTGTCTCTTTGTGCAGGAAACATGGAAGGGGGGGTTACTAAGACTATTAATCCTCTCTTATAATGAAACTCATTTGCAACACTCATGCCCCAGAGGAGAGAACAGGTCTAAAAGTGAATGACAATTAAAAGCTACAAAATCATGTTTGCAATTTAAATTACTGAAAGAGTGACTGAATTAGAAGGTTGTACATCTTGGTTGAGTGGGAGGGTAGGCTTTTAGCTTGTTTCCAAATAGGAGAGCCTGGAGGCATGGAGGATGTACAGCCAGAAGTGCCATGCAGAGGGATGGAGGGATGCATGCTGGCCTGGCTGCCTGGGCCTGGGCCATGAGCAACATAGCCAAGCAAGGGGGCTTAGCACAGATTTGACAGATGCAAGAACACAGGAATGCAGAGGGGACGCAGAGCACATCCACCTTTTCCCAGCAGCAGTGCCATCTTTCAGCATGCACTACTCCTATTTCAAACCAAACTATCTAGCAGTGATGCAACACAGGGGATAAACACATGCCATGACACTGCAAACATGGACCTCCACAAACTGCATCACTCCAAACTAGCACGATGAACGCGCTTGCAAGAGCAGGACAGCACAGCAACATCTACCCCCAAATCCATTTCCAGTTCTGCGCTCTCTGCAACACATACCTTTGGCTTTTTTTCCACCAAAACAACCAGCATCATCTTTCTTCTTCTTGTGAGAGCTTCCTGTGCCTGTGGTCTGACTGGCATCTAGTTCTTGGTACTTGTCAGCTCCAGGGACCTCTTTGTGGACATGGTAGGAAAGGTTCCTCATGATGCACACACAGTTCTCCACGGACTGTTACAGAGAAATGTATGTTATAAGAAGTACTGCACCCTCTTACTTGAAAACCATTATATTGCATAGTGGAGGGTTTGGAGGAAATACAAAAAAAAAAGCCCACCTGTCCCAGGAAAGGAATGTAGCTTTCGAGGAAGATTTAGACAAGATCCTTAAATTAAAGTTCATTCTAGTTCTAAACTCAATTCTTCTCTTTGAGAAGGGAAGTACTTCATAAATAGTACCCATTCACAATGAAAACTCCCTAATCAAAAATACCACTTGATCTTAACAAAGAATACAATTCACCAAAAGATCAAACACACAGCAGAAAAAGATCATATAAGGATCTTATTTTAATACAAGCCTCTCTCTCATTCTTCCAACATTTACAATCCCCAAGGGGCCCCATTTTATTACATTTTCTCTGGGCCAAAACCTAGGCCTTGTGGGGATTTCAACGAGAACACACGTTGTCCTGTAGCAATAGCTAATCCATAGCACATCGGGTTCTGACAAGAGCAAATCTCTGCTGGTTGCAATGGAAACCACCAGGTGGTTACAAAATCCACTTCCAAAATTACCTGATTAAGTGACAGGGCTTTATAACTCTCCGGTACAGGCCATCACATGGTGGGACTCAAAAAGAGTAAAATAACGATGCTTCACAGGCCTTGCTGGTGTTATAAAGCAATAGTCTGCTCTTTTTTAAACAGGTTAAACTTATGATATTCCTTATGCATATAAATACTTTTAAGTGCCCTGGGATGAGATGACGATAAAAACAGATTAATAAAATCTGCACCAAAAAAAAGCCACAGTCAAAGTGCTGCAGGTCTGAAGGCATTTCTTAATGTCTATGCACTGCAGTCTTTAGAGATGGTGCTGAATAAAATCCTTAAAATGGGAACTGACTCTTTTGCTGCTTTGTGCAAATGAGACTCACTCTGATATGAAGACTGCACTTATAAAAGCCAATTAAGTAATGCAGAACAATAGTAATAATGTCCCTGCCAATAAAGGACTATTCTCCCCACCTCTCAGCCATAGAAGGGAACAGAGCAGCATCCTGCTGATACCCCATCAGGAGCACCATGGATACCAGAGAGGAGAGGAAGATAATTACTCTATTTTCTGAAGCAAGCATAATCCTCTTCTGATACCAGCAAACAAAGTCAGATCCCAGTACAACACTTCAACCCCAATTAAAGGAAGCATCCACTAAGCTTTAATGCTCAAGTTCACCTTATTGTCTGTATCCTTCTTGCCAACGGCAGACTGCAAAGCATGAAGGAGGGCATCCACCAAGCCATCACACTCTCTTAGTCTTCTGCGTGCTTCTGCTCCATCTGAACTTACATTCCTAAGAGGAGAGAGTTAAAACAAAATTTAGGCCTGTAACCTTCACCATAAAGTTGAAGGTGTGTTGATTTATACTCCAATTATTACAAACTCATCACCTTGGATGAACAATTAGGAGGCAAAGTAGACTGACAAACATACTAAATCTCAGTAAAATATGGGGCAATGCACATCTGCAACTCCCTGAACCTGAACAGAAAGGGGAACACAATCACAGAGGTGCCTACAAACACATTTCTTTGCTTTGCTGCCGAGTACACCTTAAACTGGGTCAATTTTCAGAGCCAACAATACAGAAACAAAAAATTTAATTTCAAAGCCGGTACTTCTCATCTGAAAAATACTTCCACTACCTTAGGAAAAAGAAGCAAAGTCACAAGATTGCTCAGCAGTATTCCTGGCCACAGAAACTCAAGAAGCTGTGTGCAGCAGATTCAGCAAAGAGCCTGGATCAGTCACATTTAGTAAGTAAAAGATGACATTTTATGTGCCTTTGAATTTCTCAAAGTATTGCACAAGAGAATGGCATAGGTAGAAGATGCAAGAGGGAAAGGCTACTGGGAATTGTTAAAGTTGTGCATTTCAATGTCTACAGAAACTGTCAGGGGGACCATGACCTTGGCCTCACTCGCCCAGCAATCAAGCAACACTGCAAACCAAAGCCCCAGCCTCGCAGAAGCATCAACCTGCCATTATCCAATAAATAAATAAAATTCAAGTCCATTTTCCAAATCCTGGTTTTTTTCTTTTATTTTTTTGAGGGGAAAAATGAAGTGACAAAATTCTTCTCAACAGTGCTCACTGAACAAACCTGTAAGGGAAGACTTCCCAAAGCTCAAATGCAGTAATTTCGATGACAACACAGACAACCTTTCAGTTTTCAGGGCCTTTGAATTCTACAAACCGGAGTAGGGTTTGTTCTCAAAAGCTCAGGACACCATCATTACCTTCTGCTATCAGGATTGTGCAGCCAATTTTTCTTTTTGACTAACTAGAGGGCCTGCCAATCTCCAAGTAATTAACAAATCAATCACGGTCCCTTCCCATGTCCCTGGCCACTCAGGCAGGCTGCTGTGTTAATTGGATAGTAGGGAACCCCGCATTTTCTCTGAGACCTCTCAAAATCTGAAGGCACTTAATTGTGAGCTGGTTGCTGTAACAGCACATTAACTTTCAATTAAGAACACAAATTAACTGCACAGATAAAGGAATCCTTTCCTCAAACCCTAACACACAGCCTCACCTCTAGCAATGGCTGATAAAGGCAGGTAACGTGGATATTAAAATGATTCCGCAAGATATATGAAAGAGAATTTTACAAGCTGTTTTCCCATCTCCAGTTGCACTAATCCTTTTGCATGAAAAACACAACTGTGAATTTTTATGCCAAGTCTTTATGAAACTTAAATTAGAATTCAAATTCTCCGTGATACCTTTCAGGAGTTGTAACAATAAACGATAGCAGCTCCACCTCCAAGCACATCTATTAATATGGAACAGTACTTATTAAGCTTCAGGGTGACAGAAATGCACTATAACTGGTCTTATCTGGAGCTGTGTATCACATGTTTTTTATTCCCTCATTAAGTCTCAGAAATAGAGATTTAAAATTCATAAGAAACATTTGCAAACTTAAAAAAATATTCAATTTTAGCAAAAGAAGCCCAGCCTTCACACCCTTCTTGCCTCATGGCCCGTTCACAAGAGGTTTTTCTACAGTCCATTTGTGCCACCACACTTGTAGCACATTTGTTTTACTGCTCTGGTTATCAACAGCATCACAGGATTCTTTACCCTGCTTTCTTATTTCTTGACCTGTATTGGGATGAATATTAAGGTAGACATTGATAGGGTTATAATTGAAAAAGGTATTATAGAAGTGCATCAGTAAGAGTGTGGCTTGCTAATATCACTTAGTTTCTTCAACTATAGAAGAAGTTATTGAAAATTAATGCCTCAAGAAAAAAATTCCCACATATATCACACATAAATAAGCATAAAAACTCTGCAGGATCAAGTTAAAAGCGAATTACTGCTATGACCAAGTTATCCAGACATCAAACTTTGCAGTTTTACTGTTGTAACTAACACATCAGAAAATGTGTCCTTCTGAGCATGTCATGCAGAAGCATCTGCTCTATAAATACCCAACTGCTGGGGTTTTGTGAGACCTCACTCCTTGGATAATGAGATTCCTGCAGCCCAGGGGAGTGCTCTAGCATGGAAGAACAAACCCCATTTCCCTGTGTGTCACTGTAACCCAGACCCACAGGAAGCTCAGCTCACATTCTTCTCACAGCAATGCAGGCACTGCAGATCTCAGGGGGCTGAGCCCAGGGAGGTCAGCACATGCCTCACCCCATCTGCTCCTTCTGCTGCTCCAACACTGTAAAAGGCACTGAACATCTCCCAGCTCCCATGGGAATATTTCTGTTTCAGATCCATGCATGAGTCTGCCAAACATCTCTAAGCACCAAGCAAAGGTGGGCACGGTGAAGATGAAGACAGTACACTTTGACTAAGCTGTCGTGGGGCAATGCCAGGAGAAGTGCCCCCAGGGTTGGCTTCCATAATCCAGAGCAACCTTCACAGGTCCCTGCAATGCAGGAGAATAACAGGCTGCATTTATTTTAAGTCAAAGATACTTTTAAAGTTTGAAAAATTTGAAGAAGGGACTCCACAGGGCTTTCGAAGCACTGATGATGGGCAAAATCCTGTCATAAATGGAAATAAAGCTGACTGCCTGCCCCAATGGGTGGGAGCAGGGAGGAGGAACTACTCAAATTCATTTTACACAAGCCAGTGACAAATGAGACCTGCCATTCACCCCTGGTGTTCCTGACAGTCACCTTCCCTTGCCTTGTCTCTTCACCCCTAGAGCAGCCTCTGCTGCTCTCCCTGACCTTCCTTGCTTTTCACTACTTTCCCAAGAGTCTATTAAATGAAAAATGTATTTTAAAAACATTAGTGTCTTTCTTATGTCACACTGCAAAGGGTAATAGAAAGCTTCACTGTAAATAAACACAACACACTGAAGAACAGTTCTAGGAGTAAAACATGGAATTACTGACCATGTGACTCAAAGCACATTGGAAGGAAACCAAATGTATGACTGATTTTATGTAAAACAGTGAACCACAAATCTCATTCCAGACATTTTAAATCCCCAGTCCTTAGCTGGAAAAAGCAACCTGGATTCTTCCTCAAATTCCTGGAGTCCACACTGTAGCCAGGACTAGTGAAAAGACAATTTGTAAGGATGGTGAAATATATGCTTTCCCTGGGAAAACAAAACAGAGAAGCACTAAGTAAATGTTAAATAAATGTAAATACCTACCAGCATAGAAACACATCATGCTAAGAATCCAGTCTGTTGGTATGAAAGACTTCAGAAAATGGGGGGGAAATCTGATGAGAAATCTGTTTATGCTTTAGATAAGGTTATCATTATCACCAAAGAGCTGTCTTGGTAATATGCAATTCTGAATGCTACATTTACATCTGCAGGACAGAGCTGGCATTCATCACCCCTAGGACAGGTGAGCTGTTACTACTGTCTGTGCCACACACCAAAGTTATCTTCATCTTCAAGAGAAGAGATTTAAAAGTAATTAAACACATGGTACTTAATTTGCACTGTTTCAATGCAAACATGTGGCAATGCCCCCGCTGTGCTCTCCCTAACAATCCGAAAGGCAGAGGAGACACAGAGAGCTTTTAGGTGGTTTTTTTTAATGATAAAGAGAAACTTGAAAATACAAGCACCAGAGACACATTTTTCTCTGAACATTAAAACTAGGATTTCCAAGACTATTATTGTGTCTGCCACTTGGCTGGAGACGGCCATCAGTTGCTACCCCACAGTGCTGCAGACAAACCTGGATGCTGGAGTGTCACTGAACGCTCATCACCCTCCCACCTTAGTTCAGCAGGGGTAAAAAGCACTTCATTTAGAGATCTGGCTAGGAACAAAGACGATGGGTTTGAGATTTTGGGGTTTATACACACAGGAAGCTGAACTGGAACTTTTTTAAGACATCCTCCTAGTAACACTTCCACCCTTCCCTGGAAGAACTGTGGCCGAGAGCTGGTGCTGACACAGTGACTCTTTCCAAGAGCCCCCTTGTGCACACGGCAGGGTCTCCGTCTGCACAAAGGAATCCCACTTCTTACTACTGTAAGAACCTTTTAATAGCTATTCTTGTATTGCCAGGCTAAAAAGCAACCCTGGCTGCTCCTCAGTGTGTCTCAGCACTGTTACAGAACATAGGGACACCTGTGATCATTACAAGCTGTGAATGATGGGGGGGTTCCCGATGGGTTGTGTGAGGGGCATGTCACAGGTGGAGAAGTTATGGCAGTGCTGTGGTGGAGCCGACAGGCAGTACAGACCCCTCACCACACCCTGACCACACCACCACTGCGGCTTCACTGTACACACGCTTAGTTTTGTAAAATTCAGCTGATAAAAATCGACAAGCTTCTCATAAGTCACACAAATGTCTAAGTTGTACTGTCCACCTATTCTGGCAGGCAGAACCCTTGCTATACAAACACACACACTTGGCTTCAACAGTTAAGAAATTTTTATTTGGATGCCAGCCAGAGGAGATTGATCAATAATAGTTGTAGTAAATGTATTCTATTTCCTAGTGCATTTCTAGGTCCAGTGTGTCTCAAAGGAAGAATATACAACATTTAAAAATCATTCCATCATTTCATGCAGAAATAGAATGAATTCCATACTTCAGTTCACATGAAATACCAGAAAGCTTAATTGGTATTAAATTCATTGTTCTGAAAACAAGACAGAGAAAAAAAGAAGCTGCCTGTGACACAAAGATAGCCTGATCCAGGCAGTGCTGGTCAGAGAGCCTTGTACAGCACAGTGAAGTTTGGCAGCAGACAGCTGAATCAGAAATGAAGCAAAGAACACGGTAAAGAAAGCAAAAAGAAGTCAAAGTCTAAATGGCATGAACAGAAAGCTAGAGGAGTTCTACTGATGGTGTTAGGTAGGGAGCAGCTGTTCAGCTGAAAACATGAGTATTAGACTTGGGCAGGAGATATCACTGGAGACTGCTGCTCCACTGCAGCATTCACTTACCAGTTACACCCAAGAGAGAAGCAGAAGAGCAGCCCCAGTTTCTTTGCATGTAAACCCTTCTAGCTATCTGAATAAAGAGATTGGTTTTGTTCAGTTGATCAAATGCCCAGAAGACGACATACCAAAAGCCACTCCCCAAAAAGGGCTTCATGAGCTTGCTTAGTCTGTGCTCCAGTGACACTGGCATAGAGCAAGAGACCAACAAGGCACATTTGATGTGTCTCATACCCATGTCAGCACTGCCTGTAAGAGCTCCCTGCAATAAGCAGGGGCTCAACTGTACAGTTTAACAAAGGCTGGACTTGACATATGTACCTTGTTATTTGTGGCCTTCTATACTCAAAACATCATGTAGTGTCTTTTCAGTAAAATGCTGACTGGTTACCTCCTGCATGACCTACTTGGAGGGTCATAGTTTGTTCTCCTGGAATGCAAAACGATTCAGAAACACATTATACAAGAATTCCATGATGCCCTGCAACTACTTAGCTTCCAAATTATTCCAGTCTCTGCTTAGAGGAAAGGCCAAGGGGCTCTGCTTGCTTTATCACTCATGCTTGCTGCCATGTGAAAAGAATCTCAAAAACACAAAAGTGAGGTGGTATTTACCTAATAAAGGATCATGTCTTGCAAGCAGATCCTTCCAAAGCAGACTATGCCCCTCACAATGACTGCAGCGAGTTTTGCTGCAGTCTTGTTCTTCATCCCACCACACCAACAGCTGTTTTTGTAGATTCCCTTCACTGACAGCCAAGAGAGGATGGACCTAGATTCATTTCTAAGTAATGACACAAGGCAATAAGCAAGTGCACAACTTTAAATTTATACTTCAAGATATGATTGTAACGCATTAAGGTTGCATGTAACTAGGTTATGTCTCTGCTGTTAAAATCTATGCATAATTTATTTATATTACAAGCTAAACATCAGGAACTGTCAGGAGGAACCCTAACAGCTCCTTACTAGCACGAATTAAACGCTCTGCTCATCATATAAGCCCCAGGACAGCCATATGCTGTGATCCTGCACAGTATCAGTAAGCTAATTAAGAAACTGCCTTTGCTCACTCCTCTCTTTTGTGTGGGTTTTTAATTTGAGTTGATTTTTTCCAGTCTGGGTTGGGCAGATAAGCTTCTCCCTTTTCGTGCTGCTTGCTGCCTCTAAAATGAAGATTCACAGGCAAATTTTGGTTCAGTTTTTATCTCGGTCTAAAACTATTCCTTCTCTGAAAGTCCAGTTCCCACATACCTGTTGCACACTAAAACACTGACAGTATCATTAGCTCCAGCACCTGGAGCAGCAATCTCCCCAAGGCTGCACCCACTCTGAAAACACGAGTGCACCAGCACGGTGGGTGGGCAGAGGTGGCAGCATCTGCTCTCTGCTCCTCTGGGTAGGACAGGGAAGCACTAGGGAAGCACTTCCTTAGGAAGGAGCTCTCTCCAGGCCTCCTTTCTAAAACAACTGCCCTACAAAAGTATAAGAAAGAACTACTTGGATAGGCAAACACACTAAGTGAGAAGAAAGTCTTCTGACTTTGCCAAAGAACCCTTTCTGGAGTTAGGAGAGAAGTGTAGCTGCCTCAAGGAGGGCGCTGTACCAATGCTAATTTGCTGTTGATAAAAAAGAAGAAAATAAAGGCTGGCACCTGAAAACTCACATTTCCCTCTCTTGCTGTTCTGTCATGCTTCAGTGAGCAAAGCTTCCCTGACACCAAGGGCAGCTCCTCTGGCAGCACCACAGCAGCATTACCTGAACTTCACCTCCTGCACCCTGCTCTGCACTAGACAGCGCTTCCAGGTCAAGGATTTGCACTTAAGTGCCTTCTTACTTCACTCAGCTGGAGATGAAGGCTGCCTCCAGTACAGAGTGCACGCAGGACAAATATTATGTGACTGTCACCACATACTATTATCATGCCTACAGGATCTAAAGATGGATAGAGCTTGAAAGTAATGCACTTTGAAAGCTCTAATTCCCAGGCACTTTTCTTCAGAGAAAAGCCACACATTAATCATTAATAAGAAAGAAGGGCATAAGCACCTGGCTTTGGCAGCCTTTCTTCCTTTCAGTCCTCAAATTCAGCACGCAGGGAAGAAAAAGCAGGCACACCAGTCTCACTGATGCACTCAATGCGGTTTCCAGGGTGCAAAGACAGAGACCTTTTCTGCCCAAAGAATACCACACATTGCCTGACAAACTTTCTTTGCCTCCATGTGTCTCACAGACACACTGCCCTGCTACAAGCAGCACGTGCCGTGGGTGTATGGGTACACACACATAGAGAGACACGAGGACTTGAGGAACACACCCACTGCCTTTGTTACCTGCGACTGAAGCACTGCAAGTTACATCTGCAGGACAAGACGTACGTGCAGGCAGCAAAATGCTTCCTGTCCTCCTCAGAAAAAGAGGCTTATAACAGTCCCATTAAAAAATTCTCTTTGACACATCCTAAGTATTAATGATTTACCATCAAGCTTTTGCAGCCATCTTTTCTCTAAAGTACCTAAGAGGAACCTGCAGATACTTATACATCATTTCTCAACCGGGTGGAGTATGTTTCTGGCTCTAAATCCACTGAGCCCTTATCCCACACTTACCAGGCCTCTGAGGTTTTGATTCCATGGGACCAAACTTAATTTATACCTACAGGAGTTGCTTATTCCCAGTTGATATCTCTAGCATAAACCACTTTGAAATCCTTGAACTGGTATTTACCAATTTCAGGGGAAGGTACAGGCAGAGGTGCCAGTCCCACAATACAGAGAGAAAAGTGAGGACCAGG
>JAWWEW010000036.1:6487943-6567462 GCA_035583185.1 Anabacerthia variegaticeps
TGGTATTTACCAATTTCAGGGGAAGGTACAGGCAGAGGTGCCAGTCCCACAATACAGAGAGAAAAGTGAGGACCAGGGACTGAAGTCCAGATCCACTCAGAAGCCTGAATCTCACCAAAACCGGAAAGAGATATAGCTATTAAAAGCTTGACCACGAAAAGGTTTATACCACTAATTTTGCTTGTAATGATGTCAGTGCAGTAGCAGAACAGCAAACAGATCCAGACTTCCCAAGTCTCACGTTACAGCTCCGGTCACCAGGCTGTCCCTTCCCTTCTCAGGAGCTGATGTTGGACAAGCTGTTATGTGCAAACTTGATCTGAAGAATGCATGTTTTTGGGAAAGTCAGGTGGGTGCAGTTTGTTTGTGTTCACACACCACGGCCAGGGCTCTGAACCCTGGGGCTCTTTGTGAATGCAAATGTCTGTGTACTTGGAGAATTGACAAGAAATGCTGCAGCTACAGATGGTACCCCTGGAAAAGGAGCACTTTGCATCTGTTTGCTATGCAAATTAATTCATTTAACATTTGTTGACAGCAGGTCAGTTTAGCACAGGAATCAGGCTAGAAAGTTGGCAATTTAGGAACTAAGTTCTACTCTGTCCTCTTAGAAGTGGAAAAATCCAAGAGAGAATTGAAAGTAATTAGGCAGAAAACAGCAATTAAGCCCAGAATGAATTTAATTTTTAAGCCATTAAAATCCTTGCTGCTTCCACAGAACTAGGAACTGTGGTGGATATCTCCACAGAAAACAAAAAAGATGATGTGACTTCAGCAGTGGTTGGACCCACAGATCACTTCCCTTCTGAACCAGGGAAGCACCTTAGGAGAAACCTGGGGACCCAGTGAAGGTCTCTGGCACTGCCTGGGTGCACATGAGCCACAGCTCCATCCTTCCCACGAGAACTCAACTCATACTCTTCTCCTAAAGCATCCCAATGTCTGGGTCAAAGTTGTAGGAAGGACCACCAAAAGGCTTTGTTAAGATGCACGAAATCATGGCATTATTTCAACTGAGTACAATTTGAAAATGCTTCTGGATTGCAAATCCCAGTAGGGATTTTAGGAGCGTAAAGATCAAATAAAGAAGATAGCAACTAGAACAGACACTCTTCACATACCTAGAGGAATAAAATACAATGTGAAGACATAAAACTTGCAAATGAAATGAAGGAATATCTGTGCATATTTCATCATCATTCTAGCAAGCAAATGTCTTCCTTACTTTGTTCCCAGTCCTACTTTTTCATAACCAAAAATTAACTTTGCTTTGGTTTTTACTGTTTCTTTCCAGACTTCTACCATACATGTTTCTCTTACCAGCTTCAACAGAATATAAGAACACCTCTATTTCATAAAATTACACCCAAGGCAGCATCTTTCACATGGCTCATGACCATTTTCAGCAGTAAAATGATTATGGATATCGCAGATCCATTCATCATGTTGGGCCTGCTCCTAGAAACAAAGCACAGCAATGCAAGAGGAAATATCTTTTTCCTGATCTCAGGATGAGACTGGAGACAAAATTATCACCACCTGCACTGGATTCTGAAATCCTGGTGCAGATTACAGCAAAAACATCCAATTAATTTCATTATCAGAGCATACTTTGCAAACTGGATGTGCTGCCAAGTTTGCAATGAGGAATACAGGATTCCCAAAACATTTACTCAAGCAGAGTTTTTGGCAAGTCAAGTACAGAGTGAATTGCACACAGAACCCAGTAGTCTTGTCCCAGATGAAACCAGGGTTCAGAAGACCCCTGGGAGAAGGACTGACTTTAAATGGAGTCCTTAGAATAAACACTGCTCTCCAGAGTCAACATAGACTGCAACCAGGTGCCTTTGCCTCCTTTGATTCCCACTGGCTGTGCATGTGTAGTTACCTACAGTAGCTTGGAATGGACGTTGCCAGGGATCCTAGGTTATTCCAGAATTAAATACCATGGAAAAAGAGAGAGTACAGAAATGGCTTTCCTGATGATGACAAACTGCACTTTCTCTGATGTCCAGGTGACCAGGTCCAACGTCACTCAGTCACG
Source organism: Anabacerthia variegaticeps (assembly GCA_035583185.1). Taxonomy (NCBI): domain Eukaryota; kingdom Metazoa; phylum Chordata; class Aves; order Passeriformes; family Furnariidae; genus Anabacerthia; species Anabacerthia variegaticeps. The sequence continues at coordinate 6,489,988 of JAWWEW010000036.1, forward strand.
CACAACGAGCAGCTTAGACAAGTCCACTGCTGAGTGCACGCCCTGTGGCCACACAAAGTAAAATCAACATCGAGCATCACAGAGGGATTTTTGTTACTTCAGAAAGTGGGTAAATCAGGGCTATACAAAGCCAGTAAGCTACCTCAGCTTTAGCCAAGTGGCAGAGAGCATGGATCACAGCTCTTATCTTGTCAGGTTAATTCCCAGCTCTGGTGCAGATACAGATGTGTGCTGAGGTACTGGCCCCAATTACTGACCCCACACGAGCTGTGCTGTAACACCAGCTGGTAACACACCCTCAGGCACACGGGGGCCAAGGTGACCGCGTGGGATACAACTCACCCTGACCTACTCAGAGCTGGACATGCACCAGCACCTGAATCCCCCCAGCCAGGAGGGAGAGACGCACACAAATTACACAAATGTATTCGTGACAGGACTGGACTGGAGAGGAAAAGTGAGAAGGATCAGGATTTGAAGAAAAGATACAGGTAAATAATTGTAGTGTTGCGGTTTTTTAATTACTTGTTTTTAATTATTTTAAAATAAGTGCTTCCATGGCTCCACATTATTAAAGGAGAGACCTAGATTAAGAACAAAGTTAAGATGAGTAAGCAGTGTCAAAAAAAAAAAAAAAAAAGGCAAATGATAATTAACTGACAGTTCACGCTGTGAATCACTGAGTTTGAAACAAACTCGCCCACATCTGTTGATAAACTTCATTAACTGAAAAAATGATACTGAAATAAACACGCTCCTGCATGCATAATGCCTGTTCTGCTTAGATACATAAACTGCAAGGACATCTGAAACCTCAGAAGCTCAAAGATTCTCTGTTCTTTTGGAAGACAACACAGCTCACACCTGAGGCTCATTTCCAAAGGGATCGGGGAGGCTGGCACACCATCAGGAGGACTAACCTCCCAATTAAATATCAAATTGGTGAACAGTTTGCAGTCTGCAGTAAGCTCCATTCATGGAAAAAGGAATTTCTAAGACCAGCTAGTGTGTCAATGAGAGAAGCGTAGGCAAAGGGGTTTTTAAACACTGATGTCTGCCAGACAGATGGCTGCAACAATTTATTCTCTGCCGGTGTTAACTATTGGATCTTGCTGCTGCTTTTAAGGATAAGCTGCAGAGGATTTCAACAAACACCACAAAATTATTTCCAACACTTTTAATGTTAATTACTTTTGCTATGTCCATTTACATCTCTAGATCTGGAAGTGCTCTACAAAAGGCAGGTAAGACCCATCAGAAGTGGAAGCACAATGAGCTGAAAGATGGCTCCCACCCACCTCCTCCAGCATCTGTCTGCTCCTGCCTCACTGGCCTCGCTGCAACTCCCCTTCATCAACACAGGCAGTCGTAATTCGCTGCTCTCCTGATGTTTCAAGTGCATCAGGACTGCTTTTAAATACCAGAAATTCAAATTCTCTAACATATCTCATAAGTACTATGCTCCACACCCCTTTTCATTAGCTTTAGGAATACAATATCCATAGGGGCACATAAGCTTTTGTGTTTCCTGTGAAACCAGTGCTTTACTTTAAAATTAAAAAAACCAAAGAAAAACCAACCAATCAGCAGACCCGAAGATATTCTGGAATGCAGAAGTTCAAGTGGATCCACATACTACTAAAATTTTATGATGTGGATTAGGCCAGTCTACTAATGATCAGTTTATTGTCTGCACTTACTGGAGAATCTCATATTCATCAAGCTCATCCTTTTATTCCCCTACCATGACTAATTTCCTCTTGCAGAACATGGTTACAAAGTGAGACACTGGTAAGTAAAACCCTGGGATGGCTGGAGCCTGCTTAAAGGACCTCAGTTTCCAGTGGGACTGCAAATAACTTCAGTAATGGGCCCTTTCAGAACACTTTTCATTACTTTCTTCATGTATGAAGTTACTCAGGGGAATAGTTACTGCAGTTTGGAGACCACAAGCCCAAGAAACAGAAATGAATCAACTTCTGAAGATGCAGTAATCAGTAGAAATTTGACAGAAGTAGACTTGAGAGCAACAGAAGGTATGATGCCAAATCTTTACTAGTTTTGTTCAAACTAATTGACTTCCTCACAAAGCTGAAGAATCTAAACTGGGCATCACTGATTCATCTCAGACGAAAAGCAAAATGAGAGACACTGTTAAGGGAGTATTGGTTCTCCCAAGTTTTTCAGACTCCTGACCCCAGCATGTACTGTCCTGCTCCCAAGGTGCTTTCAGAAATGCAAACACAGTATTTAAACAGACCAGGCTTCTTTACACGGAATAGCAGAAGGAATATTCAAGTTCCTAAATGGTCAGTAGTTCAGATTCTTAGCTAATTTCTCAGAGGTTCTTGGTCACCTTTGTTTAAAATAGGAGTGTGTCCTCAAAAGGCTAAAACTGGATCTGTATTTCAGGGTCTGTGAAATTCCATGAAACTTGTTTCCTTACAACTGCAAAAAATGCCTTTTCATAGGAAAGGGCCTAAAAACCAAGGAGGGAGTTGTCTGAAACCACAGTTTTCTAATACATAAAATCAGCACCATGAAGGGAAGCAGGGAACATACTGAAGTTTGGAGGAGCAAGACCTAATCTCCACACTGACCCCACTGGACAGACCTACAATGAGTGATGAGTCCTACACCAAGAGAGTCTGTGGCAGGCAAAGCACAGCTGTTGTGGCCACTGAAATGGGGATATCTCTGTAAAAATAAAGATACACGATATGTTACTTCTAAACAAAATTATTTCAATGAAATACAGTCGCAGGACCCGGTGAACAGACTAACAAGCCCCAGTTCTGCCTTACCTTAAGCAACCAGAAGTGTTCTTGAAGACAGTTGTCCACTCAGCATCACGAGGCTTCGAGTCCTCATTTGGCTCACTCTCCCAGCCTGAATGGGGTATAATCACCTCGTTGGTGAGGGTCTGCAGTCCATGGTTAATGATGACCATCTTCAGGGGCTCATAGGAGGATAAATTCCACAGAGTGCCTGCAGGAGAAACAGTGATTATTAAATAACAAGAGAATAACATCTATTTAAAATCTCTAGATTAAACAGAATCACAAGATTCACAGAGAATCGCTTGAAGGTTAAATCAGAAAACTAAACAAAAAGGCAAAATGACTTGATAAGATGCCAGACCAGCACTAGCACAGGGAAAATTCCACAGCTGGTGCAACAGAACTTTTCAAAAGCATGGATGCATTTTTATCAAGACACGGATACTGTTGAACTCAAGCCCTATAGAGTACATAAAAGACGTGTGCTATTGGAGATTAATGGGATTTTTCTGCTATATACAAATTTGGTTACACTTTAAAGTCTAGCTATGCCTCAAGTAAAAATTCATCCAGTGCAGCAGACAAGTATATTGAGCAGGTCCTAGGAGGAATGAATTTCTGAAGGATCATTGATCTTATGCTTATCTTCTGCACAAGATAATATTTCATTCAAGTCTCCTCTCTATTATTTACTTTCACATTTTCCTGTCACAGGCAATATCTGTGTTCAAATCTCCTGGTGCCACAAGCATATGATTCCTTGAAGAAGCTGAAAACCAAAACTCCTCTGTCTTTTCATTTTTACCTCAGTTATGAGGCAAAGCAGACAGAAGTCAAACATCAAAACCAGCGTAATGGAACTACAGATTTAGAACTGCAAAACACTTGGTGTCAGATAAGCGATGTAACTTCCCAGCAGACCTGTACCAGTGTCCTCACAGTTGTTACTCATTAGAGTAGCACTGAAACAGAACGTTCACTTCAGAGACATTTCTGCATAGACCCTGCCTGGTACCATCTGAGAAGTGTCAGGAGCAACACTTGGAAGGAGCAAGACACACACTTTTGGTCTCCAAGGAAAAGTGTGAGGACTAGCAAAACTTCAGAGACACCAAATGGAACAGCTAAATTCCACAGAACACACAGGAAATCTTTGCTAAGCAGATACAGGCTTAACCTGAGGCTCCCTGGGTTACTACAACGATGAATTTGTGCATATTGGAATGCAAACTGGAGATCTCCACATCCCCTTACACACCTTGAAAGCAAGACACACGAGAACAGCAAAGGTGTGACTGTTTGTTTCAATCTCCCGAAGTTCTAAAACCTACAGTTTTCTAACTTGGATGGCCCAGCATCCCAGTTCAACATCCAAGCATTACCCAGAGGGTCAGGGCAGGTACCAGGGCAGGACAGGAACCTGAGCTCTGTTTGAGGAGTGGTGGCACTGTCACAGCACCTCCAAGGCTGAGGACCAGCACAGCCTCAGCAGCCGAATGCTGCTGTGTCTCCCGTTCAAGGTAAGCATTACAAAATCCAGGCATCTGCTTAAACTTGGGATACCATGCTAACTAACAAAGGAACTCATAATAAACTGGCTCCAAAAAAATAGAACATACAAAAAATAAATGCAAGTCAATATTTATAATAAGACTATAAAAGCTGACATGTAAGCTACCCCATCAATTTTAAATACTTCACTAGACAGTCTTTCTTTAGTTATTGTACACCAATTCCTTAAGCATATCAGAGTCACTGATATAAAAATAATAACTACAATTAAATCCCTAAATGCATGGCCAGCTCAGGACTTCAAGATTTAAATGCAAAGTCTGAACAGCTAGCAATGAATAAGATGGATAAATCCTAGGAAATTATCCACAATCATCATCTCTGGAGCAAATGCAGATTTAAACAGGGAACAGTGGGTGCAGAATTACCCTGGTTCTGGAGGGTGATGTCAGGGTTCCCTCACAGGCCCACAAATGGAGCATATGGCATTTGCAGTGGTCAAAAAACCACTATTACAAAAAGATGGCATCAGTCAAGGAACCCAGTGCAATGTTCTTCTGAAACAGTAAAATAGTGCAACTGGAAACAATGCTGAGATGGGGAAAGCTAAGTTTTAATATCTGACAGCCCTGCAATTTTAAAAGCTCTTTCCTGAGTGCACATACTACTTTTGCACCCGAAATGATAGTCTGCCTTTTCTCCTTTCCTGGAGCAGTGACATAATCTGTTATCTCCAGAGTGGAACTACAAAGGCAAATTTCACTTCAGAAGAATTAGGTAGACATGTAAGTAAAAAGTGAAAAATACCTGTACAATTTGCAAGAGCTCTAATATTACAAGATTGTATGAAGTTTTCCAATGCTTAACTCTTACTATCAAAAAAAAAAAAAGGTAACACAAACTCTTCAAATTTTTCAGAAGTGTCAAAGCACTTAAATGTATAAAAATTTTCCTTGATGATTGCATGAGGGTTCCAAAGAATCCCTCTGCTGAACAGCATTCAGCAAGAGAAAAGGCACAGCACTTAAAGGAAATGTAGCACAGGATAAACCTGAACAAGGAAATTTTGTGGTTCCAAAGACAGAAAAAAAATTCAGGTTCAAGACTGACTCCAGGGGGAAAATATTCCACAAGAAAGGATATAGAAAATAAACACACTGACAATGACATTTTTCTTATTTAAAATTATGAAACAAAGAGCTCTAAATCCCAGCATCCTTTCAGCTCTAGAGACAACAAATCCTATGGAAAACACAAGGGTAGTGAGAGCCAAGGAACAAATTCAGATCAGACTGCAGCATTCAGCAGTATAAGAAAAAAATCTGACAAACAAAAAAAACCCAAAATCCCTGTAAGTTTGACATCCATCTTTAAAAATCATTCCCTGCCTCTATTAGCATAACACACTAATGATCTAACAAGCTGGAAACACTGTTTTTAAAACTCTAAGTTTAATCAATTCAAATGAATAGCACTCAGGAGAAATCAAGTCACTCACACAGCAGCACAGGGGAAATGAAGTTATCTAAATTTTCCACAGACTGTCACTACAAGCTTTGGCCTTTTTGACCACAGATTGTGTGAGTTTTATGAGTAGAGAAAGAAGATGAACTATTGCTTTTCAGAAGATGATCACAACCATGATCAGTCTTTACTTTATTCATAAATGCTATTTGTAATATAGATTTCTAACTATAACCATCACCCCTGACTTTTTGGCATTTCTCAGTGGGGGCAATAGCTGCAAGTTTCTATTTTGAAAGTATTGATTACTGTAAAAATACATTAAAAATTACTATTAGCTAGGAACTATATGATTTATGTAATGTTAAAAGTGATTAGGGCCACAGCCTTCATTTCCTAAAACCCTGCCTCCTTGGAGCTGTGGAAAAATTCATAGTGAAACGCTGCCGAACATATACATGCTTTTATCTTCTGCAATCCAAGGAAAGTCTGTTCCTTGCCTCGCTTATTTGCAAAAATCCAATGTCCCCAAGAAGCTAGAAGCTGTTTTATTCCTCTTCTGTGGCCCATACCAGATAGTTTACCACTTAGAAAAATAAAGCACTTCTTGTTGCATCTTGGTCCTGAAGGCAGCTGTGTGCCAGATGTATTGGTATCAATGCCCCCAAGACTGGAGCTGTGCTCCTTCAGGTGGTGGTCAGGTTGAGAACCTCAACATGAACTAGAGTGTGACAGAACACAGCACAAAAAGGTACCTTCTCCTGTGCAGCCTTCTAATAGAAAATGTTAGGAGTGAACCCCCTGTGATGAGCAAGCTGCAAACAGCAGGGTATTTGAAGGAGAAGGCCATACCTGACCAGCTGACAGGATCTCAGCACACTCCAGTGCCCAGGAGGTGTGAATTCTGAGCCAGCTGATCTATCTGCCAGTTGCTATTCAAGCATTAGATCAAAATATTTCATCTGCAGAGCGTTTTGAAGGTCAATCATTTTTCAATTATAGCCAATTCGGCAATGGGAAAATCACGTCCTGCACCACTTAAAATCAGTGCAATGTCATTGAACAACAAAATTACTCCAATGTTCTCACAAAGAACAAAATTATTCATTAAAGCTACCAACTTGTGATTGCTTTGCAAAGAATGTAACAGAATTTTTGTACTGCATATCTGACGGAAACATTTCCTCCACAAAAATCTTATCACTCAAGATAAAACTTTTGTAGCTTTCCCAATCAGAACAGATTTAATTCCTTATCAGCCTAATCCTCATTTCTCTCTGTTTCTCAAGAAAATGATCCACTGAGAGTTCAACAGAAAAGCTGCAAGACTAGAAAGAGATGCAAGTAAGAAATTAATGGAATACTTCTCAACACAACTCTACTCATGGTTTATTTATGGACACTCTAACAGTTAAATCAAGTGCAGTGGATGGGAAACTTTTCGTAACTCTAGACTTTAAAGGGACAAAAAAGTGAAATCTGTGGTATTTTATGAATGTATCTTGAGTTTTGAAGGAATTTTTTTACAGACTTCACAGACAAGGGATGTCAAGCTTTAGTGCCATTTGCAGATGTATCAAGAACATCTGGTAAAACAAAGATGGCACTAACCCAGAGAAGTTTTTCAGATGCTGCTAAACCCAGTGCTATCTAAAAGAAAAAAAATACAGACTGGCTTAATCTGGCAGTAGTGGTGTGTCAGTACACTCAGCCTGCCTCCAAAACTGCATGGCAATACGGTTATCTGTGTCCTCACAGATGCTGGGAATTGGTCAAGTGAACACACTCCTGCCACAACAAGCCTCACTTGTCCAGCACTGACATCACCCCCCAATTCCTCCCTCGTGCTCCCCCGATGCTGCATCTGCCTCTTCTGTGTTTCTAACATATTGGTGTGGCTTTTCCCCCACTCCACTGATCCAAGGACCAGACCCAGCTGGAGGCTTGATTCGTCCTGCCCTGGGCAGCTGTGGCTACTGCATCAGATCACCAAGTAAATGAGAAGCCACAGAACTGTAACTAAAGCCAAGGACTGACTCCCAAATTAGATGAGAATGATGCTCTCTTGGCCAGAAAACACCATCTCCAAGCAGTGTGTCTCACTGTACGCTCCCATGTACCTCCTGTCCTGCAGACAGGCGGTGTCCCACATCCACAGAGCCAAAGCTTCAAGCACAGAAGTGCTCTTGAATTCAGACAACTGAATTATTTAAGTTACTTCTTTAAGTCACTTAAATCTGTCTGGAAAGCAAGATCATTTTATCATTTATCCCATCTGGGATGACCAGCTGATGATTTCTATGCAGCTTTTGAAACGCAGCCAGTAGTGAGTTAAAGAAATATTAAACCACAGAAAAGTCAACGTGTCATACTGAACTTCAATTTGTAGCCTGTTAAAAGAAATAAACAAGCAAACCCTGAATGCTGTTCTATTTCCTTCTTTTTTTCCCACTGCATTGCTGATGAAGTCCCCAGAGATTTCACTCCAGACAGAATGACAAACTTTCCTGGCAAAGGCAGGTTTTGGTTTATCACCAGAGAACAGCACTCCACATAGGAAGCTGGGATTGCTTCTCGGAGAACATCAGAATTGGGATCGGTCGGAATTTCTGAGGCTGCACAACACGGCCCTTTTGCAGCAGCCCTGCCTGAATGCTCCCTTTGCACTTCAGGCTGGCTCTTGTTTCTCTCTGCTGACTTTTGGAGCTCATTTTCCGACCGGACAATTCCTCATTGTCAGCCAAAGCTTTGAACACGACTGCAAGTGCAGCAGCAGCCATACAGCATTGCTGGAATACTCTTCTCTTCCATGCTGATGCTTGCATGTCTCACACCAGATCTGGTGATATAGTTTTAGAAGTGGAAGGAAATTATTCCTGGTTAGGTGGAGATTAAATGCACATCATGTGTTACTGGACATCTGTTTAGGTTAATGCCCTCAGTATTCCTGGTGCCTCTCAGTAAGAGGAAATAAAGAGCTCTAAATAACAAAACCAAAAGTGGAATAAAACTACTACATTAAATTTCTAAGAACTACTGCCAAATAAAATGCATTTGAACTATAGAGCTAATTAATCAACTGGAAATCAAAGCAATAGCCATTTATAGTGAAAAGGAAAAACATCCAGTTTGTTTTTGCCATCTCAGAAGTGACTGATTACCACTTAGCATTATAATGATATTCTTTCAGAGTAAATTATAGACTGGCTTCTCCTTTCTTGAATATAAGGAAATAAATTTATTGCTTCTCAGCACTCCAGAAATGAGTTTTGATTAAACCAGAACAGTAGATAAACAGATATTCTTTATTTAAAATAAATAAATAAATTTCAGTCTGCCATTATACTAAATAAGCGCAACAAACGGAATATAAATACTACCTGCAGAGTTTCCACCTTAAGAGGCAGAGCACAGACAGCTATCAAAGCACAACCAGCACGTGCTACTTGGAGGGTCTCTGACAAAAGAGACAGCTCTCCTTTTTCAGCTCACTGGAAAAATAACCCTGCTAGTTTCAACACTGTATATTTAGACCTACTTTGCGAAATATCCTGTAATGGCTGGGGAAGAACAGATGGAACACCCAAGGCCACTGCTCAGCTCAGAGAATTATCATTACCAGTAAAAACTTAGAGAGCTACTATAATTTTTTGAGGAGATTATGGAATTATGATGCTTATGTCTAATGGCTTAATCCATGTTTACAGTAAGGTCTGCCTGCAGAATCCAACACTGATAAGGTAGTTAAACAGTTTCAGCCCTGTACCCATTTTCACCCTCACAAAGCTTTCTGAAAAATTCTATTCTGGCACTGAAATTCATTGGTACTGCTCTGGTCTCCATCCTAACATCCCCTATGGCTTCTGAGAAGAGAAAGGGAAATCTATTTCACTCCTCATGATTTATGGGAGACTGAAGAACAATATCTTTCTCCTTACTTTAAGAGTTGACATACTTTTCCACCCTTTTCCACTTAATGGCTGAACTTTGAAACTTGGCATATACTTTATTACTCTTCTTGGACAATGTCCAAGACTAACTTCAAATACAAACAGGTTAAATAATGGAGTGATAAGTGTTTGAAAACTCCCTGCAAAGTATGCACGAACTCAGTAGTCTAAAATGTAATTCTCCTTTTTCCCATCATTACAACAAACCAATCCACATCCAGAACAACTCAACAGCAGACCCTACACTCTCTAAAATCTGAGTTTTCCAGCCCAGAGGTGCTGCAACTTTATACACAGTCTAAGAGTCCCCAGCACCAGGCTGGAAGTGTTCCTGAGGAGGCTGAGTGTTCTATAAATATGAAGGAGTGAGGACATGGCAGCAGGATTGTTTTATAAGAGATTAACAAGGAGAGATTTAGATTAGCATATCTTACCTCATGATTACAACACGCTGAGGGCAAGCACACTACAAATTACCTGTCAATGAAGTTGCTATAACTCATTTAAGCTCCAGTAACTCAAGCAGTTGCCTGCTACATCCAAGAGAGCATCATCCATCTCTCCGCAGCGAGGAAACCCAAGAGCACTACAGACAGAGACAATCTCGCCACCCTCCTGACAGGCAAGTGCGCCTTCGGTGCTCTCACACCACAGATGTGGTGCAGCCAAAGAAACAGCTGCAGCCAAAGAAACAGCTGCAGTCAGTGATCTAAGTTTTCCTTCAATGCTCCAATCTCCAGAAATTCTAGTTCCTGAAGCCGAAAGGACTGTTCTAAAGACTAATTCATTAAAGAAAACACAGACACTGACCTGTAATTAGCTCTCTGACTTCCATGTCGTTAGTTTTTCTCAACAGCCTGATCAATGCAGGGATCCCGTCACAGTTCTTTATAGCCACTTTGTTTTCATTATCCTTCCCGTAGGAGATGTTTCTGAGAGCACCGCAGGCTTTACGATGGACCTCAGGCTTTGGATGATCCAGCAGCCCCACCAGGATGGGGATCCCTTTGAGGTGCCTCACGTCCTTTTTGATTTTATCATTCTCGTAGCACAGGTGCTGCAAATAGGCCGCAGCGTTGGACTTGACCGGGTCGATGGGGTGGCTGAGCATGGCAATGACTTCAGGCAGGTCAGGGTCCCTCCAGCGGGGGTCCTTTCGGATGCTGTCAATGGATGGGGAGCGCTTCCCCAGACGGTCAATGCTGGCCATGCTGCCCCTCTCCGGCTGGGCCAGCGGAGCTGCGTAGCCACCGTGAAGGTACGGGATCCTCTCCTCAACCATCTCAGTCTCGATGGGGTCGTCGTAGCCCCTGTAAGAAGCAACGGTCCCACGATAAATAAAGGGGGAAAAGAAGAAAGAAAAGCACACGTGAAGACTTTGTAACTGTCAGTATAGTGATTTCAGCCACGAGCAAACCTTTTAACATCACAAACATCATTAGCAGCAGCATATTTACGATTTCCAATAGTTTATTTGACGTAACTTGAAAATTAACCATAGTTGAGTTCTCAGCAACATGGGACTCCTGCACAGTGTTTGTTTGTCTGGCAATGAAATGATGACAGGAACTGCAAGCCATCAAACAGATTGGTTTCACTTTGGTCACTTAGCAAAACAATTACAACAGAGCTGAATTACATTTAGTAGTAAACACTGATCTTCATTAATGCCTCTACTTCTGCAACAAACCAAAACTCTAATGAAAGGCATTCAAGGCCTGGGAAGAAACCACAGACACTTTTCACCACATCCCAGAAGTTCCAGTACATTTTAGTGTTGATGCTTAAGTGTACTCCAACACTATTCTTAATTAATGTTACCACAAACCAACTTTTTCCATGAATGTTCTGTCAAACCATCAGCACCCTTTTACCTTACTGGCTTTCCTTGGACAGGTTTGTTACTGTCTTGGTATTACAGTTAGCTCAGTCAAGCAAGTGGTTTTAATTGCTACAAAATGATTCTTAAAATCTTTCATCTGAAGCACTGAATGATGTTATTGAACCATTCCTGATGTCATGCTCAAGTATAGACTATCAGAACTCAGAAAACAGAGCTTGCTGTTATCCCAAAGAGACTGCTAATTAAAGCAGGCTCTGGGGACAAGAGCAACCGGAGGTGGAGACTCAACTTAGTCTTGTACAATTAACGCTTTTAATGTTAAAAGCGCCTCTCCTGACTTAAAGTTGCTTTAATTGCTGTTCTAGACCATAAACCGAACGAAAGGATAAAAATGGGCAAGTATCCAAACCCCAGAACGAATCTGAAGAAATCCTTTTATTGATGCAGTTATTTGTGTATGTATAATTCAGTAGTTGCTCTACACAGTAATTTACAATGTCTGGACAGGCGTATTTTCTGTTACAGAACAAAGATGTTTCCATCATTCCAAGAAGAAAGTAACAGCATTGAAAAGACTTACTTTTGTGCATGTACACAGGGCAGAAGGAACAACAAAACCGTTTAGCTACTCTTCAAGCAAAATTCTAATTTCACAAATGCAAGTGTGTGACAACCAGCATTAAAACTACAACACAATCTCATTTCTCAAACTCATCCTCATGTTAAGTTCTTATTGACTGCATAAAAGTAGCAGAAGATTAATTTTAATAACTGCCCTCTGCACAGCTGTTGTTTGCTTGACTTGGTAACTCGCAACTCAGCACATCTCCGTCCTACGAGCTGCCCACAAGACAACTGTGCACCACCTCAATTACACCTGCACAATTAAGTTTCCCTCTCCTCCTCATCCGTGCAAATACACAAAGATAATTACTGTCTTGGGATGCAGTTTGTTTGCTTTATTTCCATAAAGCTTTCCAAACAGAACCACACAGATGGGCTCATCCTCCTCATGCTGTATCCTCTTCCCTGTGCACACAAAGTTCCTTGGTTTCCTTATATTTGCCAAAATAAAACTTCAGTTAGGACTTTAAATTGCAAATCTGTCATGATGAAAAGAGAGAGTACCACATAACTCTTATACCAACAACTTTTTTTAATTGTCAGTCACTAGTATTATATGAGCGTGAATACCTGAAGTCAAGAATCAACCACTAAAAAAAAAAAGAAAGGCAAAACTAGACCACAACCCAACTTGCTACTTATTCTAAAAAAAGTTGTTTTTAAAAAAAGTTTTTTCTTCCATTGCTCCAATACAAAGCCACTGATGCACCAAAGGTTCTGATGATCCCTGATGAAATTCCCCAGGACACAGAGCTGGGGTAGCAGAGGGTATGGGAAGACACAGCGTGTTTCATGCTGCAGGAAGAAGCTGCATTCCTGAGTGCTGTGGATACGGACAGCTGCAGATGGTTGAGGAGGAATCCCACAGGATGTGGTGGGGAGGGCAGCACTGCTCAGAACCCACCAGGCACCACTCCGTGGTGAAATGCTGATCCCAGCACATAGGGCTGGCCCCATCCCCACAGCAGAAGCAAAGCATCCCCAGGGAAACACATCCTGAACCATAAGTGGCATTTCACAACTGCTGGCATATTCATACAATCTTATTCTTACATTCACCGGTAGCTGTTCCTGCCAATCTCAACCTGCTTCTGCTGGACCATCTCCTCAGTGAAAAAATAAGAATGCACCTCTAACAGGCCAAGGCATTGTCTCTCAAGCATCTGTAGAGGAAGGATGAATACAAAAAAAAACAATTGCTGAAATAAGCCCACACAGGTCACGTCCAACCAACACAACCCTGAGGATGAAACAGTGTCAAGAGCTACCGGTTAATGCACCAGCAACAGAAGTCAATGACTTTACCTGGCAGCAAAGAAAAAACCTGGACACTTGACCTTTTGAAGACCCCAAATCATTATCTAGAAACTCTGAGATCCTGTATGATTTAAGAGCTGTAGAAGAAAGCCCAGTGAAGAAAAGCATCACAGCAATTCAGTCACGTGAGTATATACAGCGATCAGGGCTGAGAAAGGTTAAAAGAAAAAGGGAAAAAACCTTGACCAAACAAAAATAACTGCAAACATACCATCCCATAATTAAAGAAGAATACTGAAATATTCAGAGATTGCCTTGTAAAGTATCAGCTTTATTGTTGTTTAAGAGCACTGAAGGGAAGCAGTTTACCAAAATGGATCATGTGCAAAGGAGAAAAACGACTGCTCAGGCAGCACAAGGCAGAGCTGCCACAGAGTACCCCATGTCCTCTCCATGAACAGAGGGCTCAAAGGACAGGGAAGGGCAGATTGGCCAACAGTGAAGAAGTCAAAAGCAAGTGTCTACCAGGGAGTTAAACACACCCTGATCACCACTGCATTTACACACAAGGAGTGTAAAGAAATCATCTTCTTGAGTCACACTGGTGTGGGCCAAATGTGATTTTTCACTTTCACGCCATGGAAGCAGCTACACTGGGAAGGAAAAGCCACTCGACACAGGACTAAGAAGGGCTTCAGCAGATACAGCCGTCTGTTCTCAGGAGGCCAAGAGCCCTTTACTCGTGGGACTGAAGAGATCTGGGAGTGTGCCAGAGTTGCTGACTGCAAGCATCTTGCCTTCCATCTGTTTTGGAGCAAGGCAGCTGAGTTTTTAGGATAGCATGGGTCTCGCTAATCACCTGTCTCAGGGAATTGATCAAAACATGTTCTAGCACAGATAAAAACTGGGATCCCAGCACTGTGGATTTATCATCTTCCTTGTGGCTTCAGCATAGGCTCATTTGAGTAAACAGGTGAAGGATTTAAACATTCCATCCTCAACAACTTATACAAGTGTTACATTCATCGCAGTTTGCAGCTGGCGTCTGCTTCCGATAAAAGACTAGGAAGGCTTGGGATTTCAGGAGGGAACTTTGTGCCAAACACTGAAGAGGAAACGTAAAGACTTCGCAAGACTGAGGTTCTACTTTTGCCAAGCTCTGTTCCCTGAGAGGATACACAGAAGGATTCAAAACTGGAGTGAATCCTCTGCTGAGGCAGGTCTGAGTTATTGTTAAAACACTGAAATCCCCTTGACGGAACCACCTAAAAACTGCCAATGGATGAGCTGGCTCAGGGTACCTCCTTCCACAACAAACTGCCACACTGGCCTTCTGCTACTAGAAGATTAATAGAGACTTAGAAAAAGACCAAACATTTTTCAAACTGACTGTGTTGTTTGCTTTGCCCTGTTCTGCCCAGGCACGTCCACACGCTCCTGGCCCAACCCAGACAACATCCCAGGGTTTCCCACATACACTTGGAATGAGTGAACTTGGGCGAGAAGTGCTGACTGACAATTTATCTACAAATATAAGCCTTTATATTCTGGATTTAAAAAAAAAAACCACCAGAAGAAGAATGAGACTAACATGTGCTTGATTACCCATATTCTCACAGTGTCTATACACAACACAAGCAGGAGAGATCTACTGTTACAGTTATTTAATCTAAAATCTGGCTCATTTCCTGGTAATAATAATTTGGACCATGAAGTGACCACCAAATATAGGCTCAGTCTCTTAGATCAGGTTTCCAACATAGAAAATTTAACAGCACAAAACTGTTTTGTTGTTGCTTTAGTCAACATTAAAAATTTACATGCTGTCTAGTCTGGAACAGTAACACTGGCAATAGCTGCTCCAGAGCTGTTAAGGAAAAAAGAGGTTCTATAAATGCTGAAACACGCGCAAACTGCAGTGATCCACTCTGGAAAGGAATTACCACAGAGGCAAAAAAAAGCTGAACAGAAGATAAATAAACAGGATTAATTATGACTTGCCATTTTTTTCCAGCTCATTTGTCTTAACTTCAGTTTAGTAATTAAGAAATGTTCAAATAATAGTAGGGATGCTTTTTATGAATAAAAAATATCAGTACTTCCAGTTTCTCTTTCAAAAAGGGCTGTATATAAAATATTTAGCAACACCATATAACTAGGTATTTTTAAAAACTACAGTAAAACGCTTCCTAATATAATCAAGGCAACCCATCAAATGAAGAAAACAAGGGTATAAACCCAATTAAAGATGTGTAAATACCTTCATAAGTAAACTCAAGTAATATTAAATCAGTATTATACGCCCCAAATGCCTTTCTCTCACTCAATTTATTATGCATCTGACTTACACCAAACCAGAGCACATGCTGAGGGAAGAACATTAAGTACCAGGTACCCTTGCAGAAAGTAATGTATCTTACATCAGAGACTCAGTATAAAAGCAAACAAGAAAGAAACCCAGCCACAAGCACTGAAGAGTCAACAGAGGGAATATCTGCCTTTGTGCATTTATCTGGAATTGTAGATGTTTGTGAGGAGGCACATTTTTCCCCAGTTTAAAATGAAATACAGGTAGCTCCAAATGAGGCTGGTGATGACAGAAGGAAAGTCCAGTAGGTGTTTGTGATCAAACGGAGCAGGCCAGGGATGGAAAGGACAAGCTGGACTTGTAATCCTCTCAAGGAGGGTCCCCTCCAGACACAGCTGGGCTGCCTCCTTATCGTGCAAGGAGTCACACTCACTACCACACATTCAGGTGAGAAACCTTCACTCACACACAACCGATTCAGACTGGGAACGCACAGTAAAGATTCTTATTCTGCCTTTAAACTATTAACAAATGAGGGCAGCACCTACTGGGAAGAAAATGGAAGAATCAACACAGGAATTCCATTGGTGACATGACGAGATGCCCAAGCTGAAAGTCAGTGTGATGTAGAACAACATCTAACAGAGTTATTAAACTTGCTCTCCACATACACAAACTTTCTGAAATCAAAAATGCCATCAATTTATCACATTCATTTAATCATTTTCACAGGAATAACTTATTTTTAAAAAAAATAGAGAGGAACGATAAATTAGTAATTACCCTCATCTAGTACAAAGCACTATTTGTAGTCTTTAGTTTCTTGCAGATCAGTAGCATATCTGAAATGCAGGTTTACTGAACTGTTCAAGTATTTCTTTGAAATGTCAAAAAGTAACTACTTAAGAAGAGGCCCTCACACAATCTTCTTATGTTCTCAACAGCTAAAGTTTGCTGCCACAGTCAGGCTAATTATTTGTCAAAGCCTCTTGATCATATTAAATATGGAAAAAACATCACAACAAAAGAAATGTAATAGAAAAATTGTGAATTGGTCCTATCCAAACTGCAAGGAGCAATAAATCAAAGGGATGTTAAAAAAAAAAAAAACACACCAAAAAACTTTTAAAATGCAAATGGGTAGGTTCTAAGAATACATTTAATTATTCATCTTGCATACAGTTTGAAAAATTTTAATAAAAATTTAAAATCATTGGTGCCTGACTCTTTTTAACAAGAAATGTAAACTCATTTAGTTGCAGAGGAGCACCAATTCAAGGCTGATAGACTGACTGATATTTTGGCACCCACTGGGCGCAGGTATTCCCTTCAGCCCCATAAAACACTGATGTGTCTCCACTCGTGGGCAGACTTGCAAGATCAAAGATGTCAACAAAGGACTTAAAGGGAGATATGCCTTGATGCCTTTTCACCGGGTTTTTGCCTTTTTTTCTTTATATAGATGTCAATTTGCAAGTGTTTGATTCTGTTTAGCTTAAAAATGAACTTCTGGAAATGGGAAGGAAGATAGAGCTATGAAAGCAACTGCAGATGCAGCAAAGCCTTAGGGCAGAAGTGTTAAGTCTAAAGACTGTCTACACACACAGAAGGCGAGTGGATCCAGATTCTCTTTACAGTTCTGGAAACTACTCTAAATTAAAAGGAAAAGAACGAGAACTAAATTCATATCAAAACATGAATCATGAGGATATGACTTCATGCAGGCACATGTAAAATCTGTACGCTCCTTGGAAAACAAAGTATTACATGTTCTTCAGGTCCATACAAGATGACTTTCAGCTGAGTAATAAGACTCTTTTCCCAAGCTTGTGGGTTGTTGGTTTTTCTTACTTAAAGGCAAGGGCAGATAGCTGTGAACCGAGCATAAACAACTAATATCAGAAAACATGGCATAAAATACAACATTCCCTAGAAACTGGGCTGAACTAGAAGTAATTTGTGACTTGTCACTTTAGTTAACATTAAATGCAACACAGATACTTATATAAGGGGAAGAAAAAATGATCCAGTCTTGCAGATCTGTGAGGTTCTGCACAGCCTGGTCATGCAACTGAGGGTGAGTGGTTAGCACAGGAGCAGGGGCTGAGGCTGTCCAACACCTCACAAGACAGCTTTAATACAACAAGGCACCACTTCAGCACCAGGGATCAGCTCATCTGCAAACTCAACCAGCTGTTCAAAGTTTTTGTCTGACAGATGTGCACACAACCAGACCCGTCAGAAGTCTCAGAGATCACCAATTCTTCTTTTCACCTTGCTAGTGTGGGATGACTCTGGGACAAAACAATGCAGTCACAAGTGTTCTTTTAGGAAAAGGAAAAAAAAAAGTAACTTAGCCCTCTTTTACAAGATCATCTTTTTTCCTAAATTCTACCTGAACTAAGCAGCCCAGAAACACACTGAAAGGCTTGAGCTCTACCCTCACTTTCTTCTGTATTTCGTATGTGTGCTGCACTCATTTTATGATATGGGCAGCCTGTTTTTCTGTCAGGTAATTCCAGAACTCGCCAGATCATTAGGAGTTTGAATGCACAAGATCAAATAAGCAAAAAAGCTGCAGATTAGCACTGTGAAGAACAAAAGGGGTTTACCTTCCTTTGTGAGGTCTCCCTCTCTCTGGCACACCTGCAGACGTCCTCCGGTTCACGGTGGAGTAATCAGGATCCAGTTCATACCCTTCATCATCTACTCCAAGGCTGCGGTTGTCATCTTCCAGCCCGTAGGGCTCCGGCTGGAAGCGCTCTGGCTGCGAGCGGTTCAAGTCAACGTTGCTGCCCACTGGCACCTGAGGCTGGGCAACAGGGCCGTAGTTGTCCCTCCTGCTTGGCAAAGTGAAGCTACCATCATCCGGTCGGTAGGTGTTCCCTGGCACGTAGGCGTAGCGGGGACGGTAGTTGACACCGCGGGACAAGCTGCCGTAGTTGTCAGAGAGGTCTCCGTAGCCATCGTGGCCGAGGTAAGGGCGATACTGGCCTTCATGGCTCTCAGGGTAGGAATCGTTGTAGCTGTTGTAAGACCTGGTTAACGTGGATGACGCCTGTGGTGTGATGTAGCGCTCGCCGTTCTTCATGTATCGCCTGTCTATGGAATCCGTGTAGCTGCCCATGGGGGACGAGCCATCCATGGAAGGCAGCCCATCAGGCCCCAAGGGCACCTGGCGCACTGTTCTGGTGGTCACTGTCTTGACCATCTTGGTGACCTGTGAAGAGGCAGCGAGTATATATGTTAATATTCTCCTTGCTGCATAATGTGATGAGAGCACCACAATGCAAACTACAGTGCTGTACCTGTAGCTTTAGGATTTGACAGTGGAAAAATATTTCTTAAAAATGCTGAAAGACACATTCTAGATCCACACCTAAATGCACTCTGGACTCTTACGACCAAATCAAAACCACTGCAGACATGTGATGTGCTTGGAAGCAGTATGAAGTCATCACAGCAGTTCCAATTTGCCGAAGATGTTCTCAGGAGACATCTGCCCTAAAAAAGACTGTGTGATGTTGAGAAGTCATAACCAGTCTGTTCTCCCACAATTAGCATAAATACCACCACACATTCCCTAGTTTGACAGAAATAGAGTTATTATACGCTCCTGTGTGATCTGGATCAAGTTTGCATCCCTGTGTAACTGGATGGAGCTCAAATCTGGCAGTAGTATTTAGGAAAGCACGATCTCAAACAGAAAAGTTTTGGGCTTCAGGATTCTGGACAAGATCCCTGCTTTCTAAGATATGCTTCCATCCAACAATCACCATACAAATCCAACAGGTAGTCATTGTCATTCCATTATTTTGGTGACTAACAAATTTGCAATAACGAACATCAGCACTAGTTTTTGCAACTGCAGCTACCTGGAAAAACATACTGGGCTAGACAATCTTGTTTAAAACATTAAAGAAAAATCTGTCCACAAATACACTTTATCTTTTCTTCCATAAATCACATTTCATTTCAACACAGAATTGACAAAAAATGGAAATGGTTACGTGTTTGGAGGGCCCTTGTGTTCAGGGTTTTTTGCTACAGGGTAAGGACAAAGACTCCTCAAGACTCTGTAAGAATGTTTTGCCCTTCGTGGGAAAGGTCTGGTAGTCTGCTTAAGACAGTGCTGGACAAAAGCCACTATTACTACAAACTAGAAAAGAGCCTTCTGTTTGGGTTCGTATCTGGGGTCCATCAACTTCTGTACTGTCTTCCAGAGAGACCAGTAAAAGCTCTTTGGGGAGAACACAAAGTTCAGCAGAGGCCAATCTATCCTTGTTACTCCCAACCCTTATAAAGTTACATTAGCCTATAAAAAATTACCCTAACCTTAGTAAATGCTGACTTTCAGCCCACAGTGAAAAAACCAATCAAGCCACAAAACAGCAAACCCACAACCACGAGAGGGGGAATCAACCCACCTGACAGCACTATACGCAGCAGGGGAGGAACATGAAAAAAAAATTGGTTAAGATATATTTTGGGTATCTTAAGTATTACAGATGTAAATAGGCATCAGCAAATGACACCTTTCTTCATGTAAGCCTCAGAATGAAATGTATATATCAAGAGAAATGGTAACTATAACATGTAACCCTGGACCGCTCAGGGGCTCTGAAGCCCAAATACGTACTTTGACCTATATAGCCTCCAATTTAAACATTTAGTTTGCTAACAGATAAGCCAAGCTGCTGCAAACAAAATAATTACAGTACCTCTCTTGAAGTGGCTCCAGACATGTCCTCTAGACAGATGTTTTCACACAGAAACCCCAAACAGAAAAAAAATTCACCCAAACAGCATTTCTTTTCCTAGAGACATCTGTGAGCAAATGATACTTCAATGTAATGAAGTAATGAAATCCTACAAGACTGAAAGCAGCACAAATGGCTCTCCACCAGCAGCGTAATTAACAGCAACATGATGATGAATACAGCACAGCCAGGTACCAATAAGACCTTGGGATCTAATCTGAGCCAGAGCTCAAAGAACTTTCCTTTTCAACCCTAAGGGATTTCCTTAGCAGTAAACATCAGGAAAGATGCTCTTTTCCATACCTCTGACTAATTTATCTCCTTTTTAAAAACAAGAAGGGAAACTAGAAACTAGACATTATTATTTTCTATGACACAGAATGCAACAGGGGTTTTGTCTTGTTACCTGCACACAGTACTCCTTTCCAGTTGGTTATCAGTGTGACCACTGTTGTGGCATTTATAAACTCAGCACCGAGAGGAGAAAAAGAGCTGGCAGAGTTTACAGTAGCTCTTTGTGAAGAGGATACACACAAAGCAACCCAGCTCAGTGTTCTCCTACATAAGTTTGAAACAACAGTTTTATTCAAAGTAGCATGTTCATAAGTCATCTTCAAAGAGTAGAAAAGGCGACATTTCTCAGGGCTGAAATAATTGAGTTTTGCAAAGCACTGACAAAACTGGATGAAAAGTGCTAGGTCTTTGTGTACTTGGATTTGGGAACCAGGAATGGGAATAACAGGAATTAAGGCAGCACATCAACAATTTCATGAATCAGATAAGGATCCTTCAATCCAGGAAGGAACAAGGAGGCAGCTTTCTAAATGCCAAGTGCCCTTGCAGAACCCAACGAAGCTTCTTCTTTCAGCTCTATTCAACACATAAAACTCCAAGCATTGTTTTCCAAGACACAAGTTGCCATGTTTGCGCGGTTTGTCATGCGCCATTTGTCATGAAGTTGTTAAGAATACTAAGTACCCAACACACCTCATCTGGCTGCAGCAACAGCACGAAAGAGGGAACAAGCCTCGACCTGCAGGATGCCTGGACAAAGGCTTTGTTCATTTTCACTTGTTTTCGGAGAATCAATGTCATTGGCAAGCAGGATGGGGTAACACAACACAGAAATGCTGTAGCCAGGACAATTGTCTCCAGTAGTGGGTCCATGCATGTGAGAAAGACAAAGCAGGATTTCAGGTCACTGAAAATCAATTCTGAGACAATGTGTGACCTATCAGTTGCACTTAGTGAGTTTTTCTCCATGCTCTGGCAACTACAGAGGACTACAGACATTTTTTTTATTACAATTTTAAATTACCAATACAAACGCAAGGGATTATTTTGCAATTTTTTCCTAATTTGCCTTATTTTCCTGGCTTCAAGACCAGCACAGACAAGCTTTCAATGGCTGTGGCCAGTTAAAAAGCCACACTTAGTGTCAGCCAGCACATGTAAGAACAAGTTTACAATGCTAGCACAGCTTCACCTCTTATTTTCTCAACGCAGCACCTACCAGCAAATGGAAAGAATCAGGACAATCAAAACCCCCTTGTCAGGCACATTTCTCATAGCATAAAAGCATTCGGTAATGCTAAAGGTGTTACGGTGGGGCAATCAAACAGAATCATATTTTGAGAGAGAGGGAGTATTTGCACTCATGCCTCATTTGTCAGGGACAGGCATTGAGACAGAAGATTTATCATGCGATAAACAGACTTTGTTGCTGACAGGGCAATAAAGGGAAGCTTTTTGGAAGCAATTAGCCAGTACACAGAAGAAGGTCCATTTATTATGTTTCCAAGCAAAGAAAGAAACCCAATCAACAAACCAAACATCGTTATTTCAGGAAATCCCGCTCAAGGGAATGTTTCATTTGTATTTCTTAAAAGAGCACAGGCAGACTTGAGCAGCTGACAGCACAGTAGTCTTCTCTCCCAACATTTTTGTGGTTTCCTTAATATGGATGCATTAGCCAGAGAGAATGAAGCTCTTCCAAATGGAGTCACAGCAGAGCGTCTTATCTGAGAGACACCCAACCCTCCAGATGCACCCAATATTGAGAAATATTTATTAGCATAAACTCTTCACTACAGATAACTCTAATAAAAAATTTAGATACAAGTTACTTTGAAGAAGTGCAATTTGATCTCCCCTGTTTAATTTTCATCTCTAAAGAAAACCTGTTTAAAACGGATTTTTAGCCCAATGACAAATCAAAGATGCTCAATTGTTTCAAAGCTACATTCTCTGAGTACCAGATGAAAGCTCCAAAGTGCTTCCCTACAAAGAGGCTGTCTGAGCATGCTTAAAATATGTTTGTAATTTTTTATTCCCTCTAAAGATATTAAGATTTCCACTACAGCCTAAAACAGAAAGGTTCCAATCTACCTACTTATTCAGGCCCTCTGCAACCAAAATCCTATGAAACTGCAAGTCAGTTCCCCTCCCCCCCGAGACTGCAATTATTTTATTAAATAATTCCCTTACAGGCCCCATGATAACATTTTCAGTAATTCCACTTCTGGAAATACATTTGCCAACAGAACATCTTCTGTCTTTTTCTGTCCCTCACAGTTCTATGTCTTGAAGGATGGCAGAACAAACACGTAACTATTCAGCAACTGGATTTACTGGATGCATATGCATGTGGTACGAGCAGCTCCCTCACAGTGCTCAATCACAGACGAGTAAAGACAGTAGAGAGATTCCAGCAGAACTGGGCTACCGTGGCCAAACATACTCATCTTAACCACTACCTATAATTTTGCTTTCCATTTTGAAATTGGTTTTGTTTCGCCTGTATTTTTTTTTTTTTTAATAAATTAAATACATTATAAAAGCTGACAGGGCTAAAAATTTTGTTGAAACTCTGTCAGAAACCAAAAATCAGATGAGGAGGAACGCATGAGGATATAAGCATTCTGACATCTCTGCCAGCTTATTTTTGAACTACGGGCTGTAAAACTTAATCAGCCTGAGCAGGACGGAGTTACTACCTTTCTATTAAATGCTGTGCAAGAACTTGCCCTGTAGGTTTTCAAAACAACAGCTCCAGTTTATCCCCTTTAATTTTAAGCTTAACGTTTCACATTTTGAAAGGGCTCTCAACTTTGGCTGAAATCCCTTCCTGCTCCACTACCTAATTCCTCTGAATTTTCCACAAAGTTTCAAAGAACTGCCTTTCAGGGTACCTGGCAGCACCACGACCCAGGAGTTTGGTCACAAGCACTTTCCCATCACAGGTGGTAGCAAGTGGGAGCAGCAGTTCATCATCACTGGCAAGGATCTGGACTTGCTGAGTATTGCAAAGCACACGGAAAATGGATGGACTGCAAATTAAACAACTTTGTATACTAACTGATTTTACATTTCGTTATGATAAAACATCAATTTCAGTAAGTAACAGTGACCTAAATCTCTCCAACCTTTTAGCATTTCAAAAGTAAAAATAAAAGGTGTCTGAATAAAGTAAAAAGCAAACATTAACACAGGCACACACAACTAATTTGCTTCACTGAGTTCTCCTGAGCCACTTACAAGAGGCTCCCTTGAACAACTGGCAGTGCTCCAGCCAGCAGCAAGAAGTGGTAGTCTCTCCCCAAGGTGACTTTCACTGTTTTAGCTTGATAGGTATTTGGCTTCCAGAGATATTATAAAGTTGAAATGAAGTATTATCTGCTACATCTTCTGTGCAGTGAATGTTATGTAGGGACTTAGTATAATACTAAGAGAATAACAGGTAGAGGAAAATTACTCAGAAGTACCTCATTTTGAAAAGGCAGATGTTCTCTATTTAAAATATGTCAAATATTAAATTCTATTATGCCTTCTTCCTGCTTCACTGCTACAGGCATCTTCAGAGATGTGGGGAAAAGCACAGCAAAACTGTCAATGCTTCTAGATTAAGGTTGTTTACTTAATACACTATTGAAAAGAATAACCTCTATAAATTATGGGTTTGAAACAACAGGGGAAGGAAGAGGGAATAAAAGAACAGCAGCATTCATGCTCACAGCCTTTGCTGCATAGCATTTAAAGAGGAAGAATTTCAGAGGCATCACTCTCCAGCAAGCTAGAGACTCACACAATTTAGCAAAATTAAGTGACAATTTCCTTTTGGAGAATCCAAAAATGCATACTAAATGGAATTAGGTTGACTAATCCCCACTTAAGCTATCCAGCTAAGAAAGGATGCATTTAGAAAACATCTCTGGTCTTTTTGGCTCTTAAAAGAACATGACCTGTGTTGTTTACCCTGTCAGAGGAATTATCTCATGCTGCCACTTTCTTTGCAAGACAAATATGCTGGAGATTGTGACTGACACTGTCCGGTACAGCCTTTTAGTTACAGATATAATAAAAATAGGTTCTAAACCCTTCCTTAAAAAAGCCTAGAGCGAGCACAGCAATGTAGAGCATAAAAAGGTTATCGTTCAAAACAAGAAGAAAAGCTGAGCACAAACAACACTCCCCTAATCTCCCTGAACAGACTACGACCACCTCAGCTTTACACATTGCCCTTTTTAAGTACCACACTGGGTATTACTGAAAAAAAAATGTGAGAACTCCCACCACAAGAAATGTTGCTCCTTTACAAGGGTAAGAACCACCAGATCACTAAAAGCAAAGTCAAATTTACGTGGCGGGTTCTTGTTTGGTTTGTGGAGTGTATTTTTTGTTTTACTATTTTTAGCTTATTGGGGCTATTTTACTTTTTTTTAAATCTGGGGGGGAACCGGCAGAGGCACAGGACTGCAGTTTTGGGGTTCAACCAAGACCCTGCTCCTGCACAGTTCATGCCCGGTGGCCAAGTGTCTGCATCTCCCATGCCAGGGAGATGCTTTTCTTCACCGCCGTCGCCTGAGCAGCAAGGTCAGAAGGTTGCCACTGCACAGAGGCACCAGAAAACCTAATTTTCTCTGTAATGTTCTCACATATAATAGCATGACCTATGAAAGCACTATGATGGTACCTATTAGAAATGATGGTGCTGATGCCAATTAACTCCAGGACAATTAACTGTTGCTAAGTCCCAGTGACAACAGTTTTCATTTTCACAGTCCCTTCCAAAACAAAACACAAGTTGAAGACCAATGTGATGGAAAAAAAATTTAAAAATCTGACCTCAGATCCACATCTAAGAGCTGCTAAACCCAAGCCATTTATCACAGCAAGGAAGAGTCAAAACAAAACCATTTCAGAGGCAACAACCACCCCAGCAGAGTCTCAGCAGCTCTTCTGACAGCCAGGGCTAAGCCAGCCCTGCCTGTGTTTTGACATTTCAGAATCACTTTTCTCAAAAACTGGATTTAAAAAAATTTTTTGTTGGTCTTTTTAGCCATAAATTACTGAGGACAGTTCTAGATGGTACATAAGTTGAAGTAAGTGGCACTATTTGAAACAACACAAATGCAGAGTTAGACTGCTGTGTGCCCTACCCCCTTTTCTGGACACATCAGTGCTGGAAATGACCTGCAGTAACAGAGGAAAGCCTTGCTCTTTGAAATGGAACAGCAGCTCCAGGGTTGCTGCTTTTTCAATTCTCCTTTCCCATATGCAGATACAATGCCTGTTTTGAAGCTGCCCTTTTCTGTGGAAGATGAAAAAAAACAGGAGGTACCCAACACGTAGGAGAAAATTGCACCTTTTACGGCATGACAAACACGCAGCTTTATCAGAGGCACGACTATTTCAGACAAACTATTTCACCCCGTGTGGTCCCGTTATCTGGGGACCACTGCACGGCCTCTCCTCTATTTTTACAGTTGTAGCTATAATTTTATTCCCTTGCATAGCTGCACTTACATCTTCCTAAAACTATGTGCTACTATTAGTACATACAAAAAGGTGTCCATCTCACCGCTGTAATTTTATCACTTCCTTCCTGCAAATAACAGTTGTTGTTGCTGCCATCAGGAAGACACCAGCATTTCTTTCATGAAGTCACAAACTAAATACATTAGATTATTTGCAGAGCTAACAAAAATGTGGGGTTTTTTTGGTAATCTGTTTCATTTTTATTTAAAGACCTTCATCTCCTTCCAACAATGAGAAAAAAGGTCAGTTATATTTCCCCTCTAACTAACTGCAATAAACACTAAATCAGATACACAGTTTATTATAACGCGCACAGGCCCACTGACCTCAGGAAATCAACAGTCATTTACTTCAACCTGAGGATCTGATGTCCTGAATAGGTATCTTAGAGGGCTGCAATTCTGGAACACCAGTAAAAATAAACGCTGATTTATTCAGTGACCTCTGTTAAACTCCTTTTAATACCGAAAGCAGTTGAAAAATTTGTTGGTTTTTTTTTTTATCAGTCCTGTTCAGAAGTTTTTAAAAAAGGAATCACCCTTATTTTTGTAATGTTTCAGTAGTACTGAAAGCACACAAGGCAGCTCTGATCATACAGCACCTGCTCAACAGAGATTGCAAAACTACGTTACACAAGGCACAAAAAGGATCAAGAAAATTAGGACATAGGCAACACCTGTAATCCAGCCAAACCCGTGCTTGAGAGCACAGCCAGCTTTCCCAAAGCACCGGAAGTAAAATGCCATTCACAAGATTGTTGCAGAATTTAAATGCTATGGTGTTATTTACATAGGTTGTTTCTTGTTCTAAAGGACAAATGCATAATCACATACTGTTATTATAGATCATCACTAATTTAAGACACATTTCCAAGCACATTTTAGTCAGCCAAGCCCTACCAACTCATCTACTCCTCTTATCACCGTATGTGTTTGCAGGGAATTGCTTCAGTAAAATAAAGCAAATCTTGAAAGAATAAACAGTCTGGGAAGGGGTTTCAGTGTTTTTGTTTGGTTTATTTGGCTATTTTCTACTGCTCAGCTCACAGCTCCATGAACAACTGTATCAGCAAAACTGATAGGGAGCAAGCTGGACATAGAGGGGAAACCAAAAAAAGCCCTGAACTCAGCTTTGCTGGCAAACACGACTTTCAAAATCCCTGAGGATCACAACAGCATGATTGTCAACACTCAGGCTACTCCCTGCTATTTCGATTTCGTGATTAGGTGGCATTTTGCCATTTCCCACCCTGGTTGTTAACCTCTCACCTTGGTTTCAGTTCTCCTTGTGGTTCCATCCTCAGAAGTGACAATAGACACATGGGAAGTGGGAGTGCCTGGGTCTTCCTCCACAGTAACTGTCTCTTCCACCATTTCTTGAGGCTCTTGCATCATTGCTATCGAGGTCTGGTTACTGGGGCTCTGCTCCTAAAGAAGGAGGTAAAAAAAAAAAATAAAAATTGAACTTTTCACTTCTACCGTCGTGGTATAACTATTCTATTTATTTCAGATTCCCCAACTGAAAAAACCCCACATTTTACCCAAAAACTCTCAAGTACAGATTCAGAGAAAGGAGTAGTTACTGTGTCAGGAAAAGCATTCTGCAACTGTGCTGGTACGACTGGGCTCAGTGCAGCAAATAGAAATCATGTGAAACATCTACCAAGTACTTCATATTTACAGGCAGCACACTAACAGACTATTCCCTTATATTTAAACCTGTTTTAAGCTTTCTCTTCAATGTCCAGCATAGGAGGAGTGGATTTTTTGTCTATAAAAACACTCATTCAGTTCTGCAGTGAACAGGCCCACTGGATTTCAGAGCAGTTAATATTATACACCATTAGAAGTTTCTTTACATTTGATAAAAAACACACTCAGCTACAGACTAGAGAAGGCTATAAAACATCCACACCTGCAACTAAATGGACACCTTTCTCAAACTGTCTGGAGCAACGATAATCAGAAAAGATGGATGGCTAGAGATTAACAGCTTAATTCAGTTAAATGCTTCCCTTTCCACATCTTTGCTAAGTCCATAAGGTCTAGCTGGCCATAAACTTATTTAAAATTTATAACAGATAGACAACATAATGAAAACTAAACAGAAAGGAAGGAGATCAAAGGCGGGTTCTTGCAGGGATGCTGCCCAAAGAGAATGCTCTGCTGCTCGCCAGCACCAACATCTGAACCTTCCATTTCCTTATGTAACTGTGTTTCAGCACAGAAATCAGAGGAGCTCCCTTTGGTGGACGAACATATTTCAGAAGTTTCCCAGCAAGTGGCCAATAAAGAACCAGTTTACACAAGTCTGACTTTTCCCCTGCACTATGAATCCTCAGCCACGTAAAATGAAGTGACAGACTGTTCATTTCATCATAAGCCCTGAAGGGATGTGGCTACACACACCTTAAAGCCAAAGAGGGGCTTCTATTGGCACATCCTTGTCAAACAGGCACTCAAAGAACATCCTTTATTAAGGACTATATATACAAACACACACAAACATGCACACACAGAGACACACACATATATATTTTAAAACCAAAAAATAAAAAAAGAACAACGGAGCCCTCAATCGCAAAGTGAACACCCTCTCTCTCCCTAAAGAAAACACTAGGGACAAATGGAGTACACCTCTTCACATCACAGGAGATAAAATGGTTGGGATGAAACTGTTGCCACGCACGTGCTGAGCCTAATTACACACAGGTTTAAATATTCTCCACGTGCGAGCAGCTTCATCACCAGGGAACTACATTATATTTTGTATCATTTTAT
Source organism: Anabacerthia variegaticeps (assembly GCA_035583185.1). Taxonomy (NCBI): domain Eukaryota; kingdom Metazoa; phylum Chordata; class Aves; order Passeriformes; family Furnariidae; genus Anabacerthia; species Anabacerthia variegaticeps. Next base: position 6,519,083 of record JAWWEW010000036.1, read on the forward strand.
TTAGAAAAATTGCATTTCATCTGAGCAAATGATCTTCAGACTGCCCCTTCTGCTGTGCCATGTTTTGTGCAGGCCCCCAGTGACCTTATGCTGCTGAACAGGGTACTGAGGTCTTGTTAAGCTCTGTATTTATTTCCTCCATGATATATAATTTCCTTTTAAATAAGCTGAGATGCCCCTGTTCCGTTTTCGCTTCTTTGCAGCTGTATTCTGACCTTCTGGAACCTGGACTTCAGTAAGGAAGCTCCTTTCATTTTCAGGTGAGCACTAATATTAACCAAGACGATGACACTGAGCCTCCAGCAATCATCTCAGTCAAAATGCAACATGGGCAGCCTTCAAAGGTAATGAATGGATCACCAGAGGTGATACAAGAGGCACTACTTCCATTTCTGTTGAGACCACAGAATAACTCAGACTGCAGAATCAATCAAGGAGAATAAGGCTTCTGAAATCCTCAAGAAAATCACTCCTTCCAGTCTGCAGTATTTATTCACTAATGGCAAATAAGTTATGATACACACTGAATTCTTTATGGTAGGGTTCAGATGTCACATGGTGTCTCCTGCCCACAGCTTCAGAAGGGGAACTAGTTCCTGGGACAAACATATTAATCTCCACATTCTTCTAGAAGATCCTGTATTTTAACTGCAACTTCCTTTTTCCCCACCCCACAGCGAAGCTTTCCTCTAAAGAGAATAATTCACACAATACTGCAATACAGTAAACACTCAGAACTTCTGTTCATCTGCATGCAACCCAGCCTTGCCAAGAACAAAGAAACCAGTCACATGCAGAGAGGGTTTTTCCACAACACGTTGTCCCTGCAAAGCTCCTCATCACTGAATGCCAAAACTGATTCCAGGTGGGACCCTCCCACTCCTCTCACACGTGGATGTCCACACACACCTCTCATCCACCACCTTCATTTCCAACTGCACTTGAGGTGCCCCCATCTCTTCATTCCCCTCTAGACTTTTCAGAGGCAAACTCTGTTTTCTGATAATAAACTCTAGGAGATGGAAGGTGGGAGGAAGTATTCTGCTCTTTGAACTTCTGCAATACATTTTTTTATTTAAAAAAATATAAAAATAGTCTGCCTTTGTATTCAGATTGGCTGTGAGCAAAGGAAACCTTAAAAGCCAGGCACTTACACATGAGCAAATTGCAAACTAGAGCATATTGACTTTAAGTGAGCACTGCGCTAGTTTTTATCCTCTGGTTGCTTCTAAAATGAAGGTTCAGGGAGATATGGTACACATCTGCGTTCCTAGAGGAGAAAACTGCTGTTAGCAAGAGACTGTCCCAAGCATCAGAAAGCCTAAAAGCCTTGCAAAGTTCAAGGCAGATACCCCACCACAGACAAGCAACCAGCCCGCATCTTGTATGTGTTCCTTCTTACTCTGTGAGCTACGAAGGAATGCAGTGAGCAAAGAGGGTAGCACATCACCCAGCTTACTTCCTGAATTAGCTTAAGGAGATGGTTCTTTGATCTCCAAACCCAGTATTTTCTCTACATCACTAACGTGGAGTTGTCACAAGCCAACATTAATGCAGAAAAGATGCAAAAGATTTTGTTATCTGTTTTTAGACTTCATCATTAAGGATTTTAGGTCATCACAAATTGCAGAAACTGGGACACACTACCCCTTTCAACTACTTTCCTCTCTGCTCAGCTTCTAAGTCAGTATTTAGGGTGTTCTTTTTTGCTAAATACACCTCGGCATCTCAGATTCCGAACATTTGGCAGGTAAGCCCAATTATCCAAAGTAAAACACAAGTTGCTGGGTAAGACTGGAACATGACACTCCTAATGAATAATACTACCAGTAGTTCCCTGCCTGCCAGAGGAAGGTAATTCCAGTTCAGAAAAATACACTTATTCCTTAACTTTGCCGGAGGCTTCCAAAGCAAAAGCAACCAGACAATTCCTCTTGTGCCATCACAGTAGCCAAGACCCCATGAGGTGCAGGGATACACAGGCAGGTCCACAGTGACAAGGCAGGACCGAGGTCGCTCTGGGGTCTGGGCTGACGGGGTCCATGGCCAGTCACAGGAACACCAGTGCTGCTCCAGCGCACACCAAGCATGGGCCGAGGGCTGAGCTTAAACAAACAAGAGCTCCCAGGTCTCTGGGCAGAAGCTCCACGTGCAGCTGGTCAGGACCAGCGAGGTCTGTCAGTGCCGTCAGGGATCCCACAGACCCTCTAAAACAGCCACAAGAGTTTTCTCTTGCAATAAAGACACACATTTCAATGTGATATCCTCCCCTTGCAAATTGCTAAGCATTACCCTTGAAGTCCTTTTCAAATAATAATCTTTGGCTTCTTCCAAAATTACAACACAATGCCAAATTACAAGAACAGATTCCAGCGCAGTCATTGCAAACAGTGTCAGCAGTCATGACTTTTCCCTCTGCTTTTGCTTTTTTGAGACCAAATGAATACTATCCTGTTGATCTGTGCTTGCATCTCCAGTGTGCTTTAAAAAAGCCATGCTATTTAAAACACAAAGCAACAATCAATTTATCCCCAGCCTGTAAAAGTTAAGTGCAAATGAAACAGCTAAAGACCTTGTAAAATAAGCAAGAATCATAAAATAACAGTAATTCCTGTTTTGTTAAAGAACAGTGATTCACCATTTAGGGCACATATCTCCTAGGGCTTATTTTGCATTAGAATACTACAGCTTCTGTAATCATCACCATTTCAATTCCTAGAGTTATATTTCCATCAAAGTAGCTATTTTCTATCTGTTTTAATAAAAGAATAACCTCCCCCAGGAGGATCAGACATCCTACTTTGAGACAGTAAACAAAGTTCTTTATTCTCTGCCTATGGAACAATTTTAAACAGTCTGGAAATAATATAAAATTGCAGGAGATTATTACTTCCACTAAAACAGTCCCTCTTCAAGAACACTGAAATCATGTACATTGAATCATCATTCTCCCAGAGATCCCCTTTGTTCAGAAGATTGCAGTGCAGGCTATTCCGGCTACTCCTCACTCCAGGCTACTGTCAGATACCAAATTTGAAGGTTTTTGCAAGGCACAAAGGCTGGATTCTACATCAGTGGACATAACTGTCCTCACTCAACCCCAGTACAGACAAAGCTCAAGTGTATCAGCTCCTGTGAAACACATTACAAGTCTGGGCGTAATTAATGGCATTGGACAACAATGCTAATTGAATTAAATGTGGATTCTCTCTCCTCTACTACTCTCTGTTTAAATTACTTATTAGAGCTTCAATCTTTACAAAGCATGAGATTATTTCTAAGTGTAAAGCAAGCAAACACTGGTTTTGCCAGAGTCAAGTCTCGGGTTGATGTTCTGCCCCCACTAGTCCTTTCCAACTCGGTCTTGCACTTCCAGCTCAGTCATATCCTCAAGCTGTTATTTGCTGAAGGTATGTGGAGAAGAAAGGAAGAAAGAAAGGGCAAGTCTGCAGGAACGCAGCAGTTGAAAAGACTGTCCTGAAATCTGCATCAGACTGGGACATCAAGAGGAAGAAAATCACTGGTGGAGTTTGTTGAACTTGGTATTTGTGGCACATTTTTTTCAACCCCAAGATCCAACTCCTCAGCAGCTGAAGACTCAAATCTGATTACCATCACATCCTCCTGCCTTGTCAGAGCCCCCTTTCTTTAACCACAGCCTCAACATCCCTGCTGTGCTCTCTGCCCTGGGTTTGTCCAGAGAGCTTTCTGCGCATCTCAGCAGTGCAGAAGCTGGAACCCAAGCCAGCCAGCATGTGCCCATCACTGAGCCTGTACCACCTGAGGGGCAGCCCTACAGGAGACTGTCCTACTCTTTTCAGTTTGTGCTTCAGGAATGGAGGAACAGGTGAGCCCTCACACACAGCAGTGTCTGCACTACTGCAGGACAGGGCACCTTCTGGAAGCACATGGACACTTTATGTTCCAGGGCGGCCACAGGCTGTTTCCTCCAATTCAAAAAACACACCAAGGTCCGGGTCTTTGGCACTGAGCACATGTATCCAGTCTGACCTACCCAAATTCTTCATGATTAGGGGAAACACTGCCCCACAGCCGGCACCAACTGATGGCACACTCAGGCAAAATGGCTCTGGAGCAACAAAAAGCACATGGAGCAGCCTGTACTGAAACCCAGGCAGCACACAATGCTGGAAGGAGAGTTTGCAAAGCAGACAATGATTTAAAGATGGGAATAGATAAATATCTACTTTGCTGCAGATAAACTGATCTCCTTTCAGTAAACCTACTTTTATGTTTTGTCATGTGAAATAAAATATGGTTTTAATATATATAAATATATATGTGTGTATGTATACAATGGATTCAGCTCACTTCAATGTGAACCCAAACACAGTAACCTATGAGAAGCTCCAAGCTCTCTGCCAGAGCTCTCAGACAACCTCTACCCTAAGGCTGGTCAGTTCAGAACAGCTGAGAAATGTTAGCCCCAAATGAAAGAAGGCTGTCCTGGCATGGGGTACCAGAATGAACTCAGCCCCACACCACAATGCGCTAACTGTTTCCTGAACACTTACACACTTCCTTTGTCCTTTAGAAACACACACGACAAGCAATGAACAAAAAATGCCAAGAGTTTTCAAAGCACCAAGGTTAAAAGGAACGTTTCAGCAACTGGAAAAAAACCTCAACTACAGAAGTTTTGAAAAGCCACAAAGAGCAGCTTTTTTTTTGGAAGCAGGCATGGTAATTCACCCTCTGAAGGCATCACACCTTTCAGGGAAGGCAAGAGGCGGAGGTGAAGGAGAAGGAATCAAGTCCCAGACAAGGCCTGTAGTAGTAATATTCATCCCTCAAGTATGGCAAGACACACTGGGGTTCTGTTCAGCCACGCGGTAGCTGCCCATCAACGGGGAAATCCACAGTGCCTGCCCAACGGTCAACAAAGAGCGCTTTTATGCTATTTTAAACAATCTGAAGTGTCTCAGTTAATGGAAGACCGGGCAATTGGCCCTCAACTATTTCTAATTGACTGGAATGATGGATGAAGCTAAAGGGAAAGCTGACCCACTGAACTTTTCCATACAAAGCTAGAAAACTGAGGGAGATTGTAAACAGTTTATAAGAATGAGAAGTGGGAGAGGCAGAATCCCAGGGGCTTTGCTCCTCTCAACCTGCTGTTGTTTCAGACAACGGGAAACAAAGAGCTTCGACTCCGAGCAACAAACAACAAAAAATACAGGGGAAGGCCTAAACAAATAGGGTATTTTTCCCATGCTCTCCTCCCCTTCCTCCAGTAGCTGCTTTGCTCTGCCATGCAAGCTGGGTCTTTTAAATCAGAAAGGGCAATTTGTCACTTTGACAAGGTGCCTCTCAGGGCTCCGAATTGCCTTGCCCTGCTTTTCAGACTGACGGGGTGTTAACCACAGATGTCAAGACGCTTCATCTCAGTCAATTTCAACAGATGTGATGATATATACTTAAAACTTACACCAGTCCTGCTACATTGAGGTAATGCTCAGGAAATCACACGTGCCCACTGATTTTCAGAAAAAAACCATCACCAGTAGCTTTTGTACGGAAAAAGGCAACACTGCTGAAATGCGACAGAGCTATCTGCCCACCTCAACAGGTCCTGGGAGGGAAGGGTGAGGACAGAAAACTTTCAGGTAGGAAAACGGATGAGTAAGAGGTTCAGATTCACAGTACCTAATTTTAGGCAGCTTAACAAGGTATCTAAATGCAAAACAATCAAGTTCTTCCTCTTTAGTCAAAAAGAAGACTAGAAGTCTCAGAGAACAGTTCAGACCTTGCACAGACTGAATCACCACCTTGGACACATCCAGCTCTTGCCACTGATTATGCAGGGAAATTATACCCAGAGCTTCAAGACAACATTCAAGCTGGATGATGAATCCAGGCCTCAGAGTCCTGATGTAAGAAGTCTGTGGTAGAACCCAAAACAGGACAAGGGTATGACAATTCATCGCTCAGTCCCTTAATCACACACCTTTTTTTCTCCCAGCAGTTCAACAAGATCAAGCAGTAAAACAGAGGCCTAAGTCATTATTTTTAATACGAAAATGATAAAGGGAGGAAAAAAAAAAAGGAAAAAAAAAAGAGCAGCTGAAACACACACAGTAGGTTCAGCTCTCCTCTCAACTGTCGATGGCATGGTTGGTGTTTGCCTGGACAGTCTGCCCACCAGGAAACCATTCTCAATGAGTGGGAAATTACTTTCTCACCAAGATTGGTACAGAGTTCACTGCAATTTGCCAAACTACTTCCCAAAGACAAACACAGCGCAAATCTGCTCGCCTAATCTTTGACCAAACCCAGAACAAATCTGGCTTACTTCCTCTCTGGAGTTGTTCAGATGAACTAACTAAGGCTAAATTAGGGAGATTTTTAGCGGGATCAGGTTACATCATGGATTATTAATTTTCCAGCAAGTTTTTTCCTTCATGCCCACCTGCTGCCTCTACAATGCTGGCATTAAGGGTGGTGTGGGATGACTAATGTTACATTCCTTTCTGCAAGACAGGCATCCAGGTTTCATTTCTTCTAGGCCCCACAGAGTTTGGGTCATAAATTAAACTGATGCATGTATTACTAGATATCAAGCCCACAAACTTACATGCACATGGGAGTCAGAAGTACAAGCTAGGTCCTTCATCTAAAACAAAAAAAACAACCATCAGTCGGGCAGGTGACAGCAGCAAGTTTCTTTACGCAGTCTGTGTGTCCCAGACTCTACCCCAGCCACCTTCACACATCATTACTGCATTTAACCAAAATCTGCCAGACCCAGCAGTTAACACATGCACGCCCACTTGCACTGCTACAAAACTACCTTAGAGAATTGCTTTTAACTTCAAGGCAGATGTAAACCATCTCTGCATTCTCTGAATTATGACCGAGGCTGGGGCATTATTTGAGTGTCCTAGCAGCCATATCAGATCAGTGTTAAATTCAGCTAATCTCTTCACCCACCCACACAATCTTGTTGGTAGATCTCAGCTACACAACAAAAATGCTTTTTGTGGCAAAACACACCGTCATGACGCAAAAAGCAAATAAAGAAACCTTTTATAATCTTGAGGAAGATAGAACATACAGATCACTGATGATTTTTTAAGTCTGCATTCCAAGAAAGCTGCTCCTTAAAATAGATTATGTCACATTCTAGGGAATACGAAGTGATTGACAATAAATCCAATCACCCATCTCACAAGGAATGTGCTTGCCAATGTCTCCTACTATTAAGCCCTACTATTGGCAGCAAGGCAGCAGGATTGTGTCAGTCCAAACAGCTCCCCAGGAGAATACCATATTTAAATCACACACCACTTCTTCCCTGTGCATCTCACCCCCTTCCCATGTGTGAACAAAGCACAGCAGCAACGTGTGAACAGGCTCTCATGGCTGTGTAACCCCGGGGAGCACAGGGAAGGGACTGTGCGGGAGGTCTCTGGCTGACTGCATGTCCACTGGAACACCAAGAAACACAAACAAGTCAACAAAGCCAAAGGCCTCTCTGACCAGTGTAAATCTTCCAAATGGAAGAGATTCCAGCAGAAAGATGATTTTCCCAAGTCCAATGCAGTTGCTGTGCTATTTCAACTACCCAGGAGACTTCACTGAGGCCTTTTTGTCCAGTAATTCATTTATTTCACACATTTTCTGTTTATTTCGTAAGACTAACCTTATAACCCCTACTCGTACATGGCCAGTGCTCAGACAGACTGGAAAGACAGCCTGTAGACTTGCTAAGCCAGGGACAAACTAGCAATAAACAGCAGGGGGAAAAAAAGAAAAAGGATGAAAGCAAGAACGTGGTTATTAGGGGAAATGCTGAGTAAGAAGAACCTGTTCAGCCCTCATATCCAGAGCTGTGGAATGATGCAGATGCATTGCAGTGGGCTCAGAGTACAGCCAATAGAACAGCCAGAGAAAAGGATCAGAGAGGTGTCTCATCCAGCCCTAAAATCCAAGCTATTAACCTCAAAAGAAGGTCAAGGAGTGATTTGATTACAGTTCAAGTGCCTGAAGGTAAAATGGAAAGCCGATGGAGAACACTTCAGCCTCCGAAAGCTCACCCAGCCCAATGTCAGTGAAAAAGGCTGACAAGGCACATACACACGTTGTGTTTTAATTTTTAGGCAGCAAGTGTGAGTGATGCAAGAATCAAAAAACGTCAACATGGTAAAATTTTGCTTTTTAACAGGTTGGATCTATTTGTTTTTAAGAAACATGTTCCTATTTAATCCTAAACCTGATAATGGAGAGGTGCATGCGCACAACTGCTCCTATCTGACTGCTACACTGCTCTGAAGAATTTTCAGGATAAGAACTATTTATTTGTGAAGGAATTCCCCATCTCCACAACTCACCCTCAGGAAATTACACTTAGATGCAATAGAGATTGTCAGGGAAGGTCCTAATGAGGGATCCCTGTGCAGTACTGGTTTTGGTATAAGGAGTTCCCTCTCCTCCCACCAGTGAGCAATGGTGAATCCCCTGCTCAGCTGGCCAGCAGTACCACAAGCAAGGTCAAGTTGCAAAACAGTGCAACTGAGACCCCACCACCACCAAGGCCCCACTGTCCCATTCCCCAGCCTTTGCTCTCCACAGCACAGCTCCCAAAGCTATAATGCCGGTGAAACAGCTGAGGCAGAGCAGGAACCAGTGACTGAAGGGGAAAGAGAAGAGATGAGCACCATTTGTCCAGGCACCCTCACCCAGAAAATTAATGGGAAACCACTGGGTCAATTCATTGTATAATAAGAATGCTCAATATCGACAGGGAGGCCATTCAGCAAGGCCTGCTATTACTGCATGATGAGCATGAATCTCAGAAAAGAAAAAGTAATTTAAGCTAAGGTGGAAGTCACTTGCCCAGAGGTGAATATCTTCACTAGCAAAGTAAAATAGCTCTCAATTTCTTAGTTACACGTTTTGCTTTTTCCATTTGCCATCAGCTCTGGCTAAGGATTCCACATACTTGCTGGAAATAGGCATCTTCCTGTGACCGCTCACTCCTATTGGCACAGTGTACAGTCAGCACTTGTGGATTAAAGCATTTGAATTGTAAAATCCCATCACATGTGCCAACCACTCAATTATTTACATAGTATCTTTTTTATTATTATTTCTGATATGCTTTTGTTTGGCACTTCAGAGTGGAATTCAAATACGATAAAGACTAAGACAAGACACGGCCCTGGAGCCAGCAATCTAAATCACTTTTAAAAAGGTTCTCAGAGGGCTTTTGAGAGAGCCATTTCTCAATTAAACACATACAGATAAAAACAAGAGATCATACAGGATGAAATGAAGGGCTTGCTATTAACAAGCATCAGTCAGAAAACTAAGCCCATGCTCTGAATGCTGCACCTCCCTGCACTTGGCAACACAAGCTGCAAGACTGCTGTTTGAATCCAGGGACAGGACAGCTGCATTTCCCTCCCACTCCTTGTTGTGGTTTCATGCCAGAAAAGAGAATCTTTAATTTTTCCAGAGAAGGCATGCCAAGCTGAGTCTACAAATAGGATATGGTGTGTTACTAAACTCCTAGCCAGCTTGCTCACACCATGGCCAGAAGCCCTCAAAGTGCCTGAATCCTCACGTGCACACTTGGCAGCAGTGACTACCTCACCTCCATGCAAAGCAGTATCCTCTCTTAGACTCCTTCTGTAATTTAGGATTGTGCAGGATATGCCATTTTCATCTGTTCCGGCAGAGTATGTGGCATCCAAGTACCCAGTCTTCCCTTCTCTCACATATATAAAGGAACTGCTTTCCTATGAGCCACGTCTGCTACTAAAATTTTCGCAGAAATAAACTGGTTCTTACAGTGAAACTCCTGTAAGTACATTAGAGGACCAAAGATCTCCATAAAGCATTAGCAGTCCTTGTATCATCTATACACAAAGCTGTCTTTCCCAGAGTTCAAATGAAGCTGTTTTATTTTTCTTCCAATTCTTCAGGAAGAATCAAAATATAAACAGTCATACCACCCACCTTTTTTTAAACAGTAGGACAGACAATCAGTACAAATTCAGCAGCAAGTCCAACACCCGTGCTGAACACCCTGCCATGAACATTGTTCCTGCCTCCAGGACTCACCCTGAGCACAGCACTGGGAATGTCCTCAGAAACAAACACCACAGGGTTCATTCTACTGCAGCTTTTGGGTTTATCCTTTTCCCAGGAGGAGAGCAGTGCTTTTTAATCCCTTCCCAGACTCCCCAGCAGCACAAAAACATCTCCATAAAGGTGCTGCTGAACCCACAAGTCAGGTTTGTTGATCTGGACTAACCCATCATTTATAGTGACATTATTAACAAATTAAGATGACTGACAGAAATCCAGAATACTCAACAGCTCATCTTGCTAAATCAGGGTGCACAATAGTTACCAACAGATAAAACATATGCACAGAAGAGGATAAGTCTGGCAAAAAGTTGCAAGAGCAATACTAAAGCCAGAAGAACACCAGGAAAAGATGAGCAGAGGAGAAAAGCATTACAAAATGTGCAAGTCTATCCAGGGAGGGAAAAACCAAAACAATAAAGCACATCAGGACAATAAAAAATGGGAAGAGACAGAACCCATAAATGAGACGAGGAAGTGTCATGTGGAAGCCAAATCAGTGGCTTTCACATGAAAAAAAAGTGGCAGGAAAAGGGAAGGAGGGGGTAAGCATGAGAGAAATATCTCAGCCTTTAATTCCATCCTGTTAACACTGCTTTAGTTCCCCGTATAAATCTTTTGACGAATAGTAGCTCCCTCCACACACGGCAGTATATTAAGATTCTTTATTAAGGCTTTCCAAACACCACAGTGTCATTCTTTGGCTTTTTATGTGGTTTGCCTAGACCATGTTTTAGTTGCTAAGCTCTCATTAGATGTGTATCTTGTACTGAGAGGGAAGAGACTATAAAACACAAGAAACCTGAACACAAGCCCAGTATTTGATTTTACATAAGTGAACACTCAGGCAACAGTGCAATGCCTTGCGTGTGACTTGGGGAACTCCCACAAACATTCAGGATGAACTGAGTGTGCCTGAACTGTTCCATGGTGGCGTGCAAGCAATTAATTTAGGAAAGCACAGAAAGGGGAGGAGAGCACATCTCCAGATATATCACACCCTATCTCCCACACCAGCTCCCGTGCCAGCCCCAGCACTTCCAGCCCCTTGGCAGGATGGCTCTTGGCCCTGGCAGAGAAGCCCAGGACTGGCAGGAATATTGCCCCAAGCCACAAATACCAGGGAAGCACAAGAACAACACAACACAAAGATGGAGCCAAATTAATAAATCTTGCTTACAGGGGATGACAGCACGTCAGGAAGAGCAAATGTAACCATCTAGCTATCCGGGTGGAAGACAAAGATATCCATCCTGAACAGCAAATTGCGTCAAACACCATGAACACTTCGCACCCCACGGGCGGAAAACTAGCCTGATTCTACACTTAATTCAATTAGCCATGTCAACAGTGACCAAACACATCAGCATTTACAGCTTCCCACCATTTATCAGTTCACACAAACAGCAATTCAATCGACTCCCGAGTAAGAAATCACCAGAAACACGCGCAAAAACTATTTTAGCCAATAAGTTTAAACTGAGTACAACTCCATTTGGAAAATTAATGAAACCAAAGGATAACCGTATCATTCGCTTAACAAAAACCACCATACATATTATAACAGGCTCTCAGCACACATCTAAAATGTGTTTGGAAACCCAGAAAAAAGACCAGATAACGTGCTCTATATACCCTCAGCAGCAGACATTACAGCTATTCTTAATCCTAGCTTTGTGAACCTGGTAGACATAATTCATTGTGCTTTTGGATCCATAATATTTTGCAAAGCACTGCAGTTTGCTGGCTTACAAACATGCCCGGCCAGCTCACTGGGTAGAAAGATTTCTGCTGACTTCACCTATCATTTCAGTCGCACTCATCAGGGATTAATACTTTTCCCCGCTAAGGAGATAGGCTGCAAGTACTAAGTAGAAAAGGTTACACGTGTCTGAAAAAGAATGGTAACATTTTGATAGGTCATATACACATACAAGCACTTAAGAGGCACTTCACTATTTCTTCCAAGAAGTTCAAACAGGATATTTAAATTTCAAATACTTTAGAAATTTTACCGCTTTTTAAATATGTAATTGATAAAATTGTTTTGTCATCATAAATGCATTTTATACCCATAATGTCTCTAAGAGGAAGTGAAATCATCAGATAAGCCTCTGTATTCTCTTCAGACTTTCATGGAAAAATTTCTCCTCTTTTTCTCAGCTGCGCATATACCACAACAGATAAAGATCATTTTTAATGGAGAGTATTTAATGTAATGGTAAGAACCTGAGAACCCATAAAGGGAGACTAACCAGCATTTCTGATCCAGTCCTGTGCCAATAAAGTCACACCTCAGCATCTTGCCAATTCTGAAGCACTGCCATATTTTGCACTGAAGGTGGTTTTCCATCATAGAGACTTGCATTCCAATAGTAGGTTTCTGCCTTTATACTCAGGAGGAAGGAAGTATCAATACAAACCCATATAATCAGTCTAATACAAAACCATATAATTAGTCTAATAGAACTTTACACAGTTAAAACAACAACTTCAGAAGAAATCTCTGAGTGAACTGCTCTGACAACACTGCCTTCACACCTGCAGCAACACTACAGCAGAGGAAAATATCAGTGAAAATCACTGCTTATAGCATTAAGCAGTATTTTGCAGTTTCAGCAGCAAAGCTCAAGTTCAAACGGTCAGCAGCCAAAAAGCTTTTGGTAAGCCATTTGGATCTTGTTTCTAATAAAAAAGTTTCCCAAGAAAACTAATTCATTGTCAGGACCAGCTGGAGAGATGTTAAGACCTTCATCAACGGCCATACTGCAAGATCAGTGTTAGCTCACTGTTCTTTCTCTTGGAGCTATATGAACTTGATGACAGACCAATGGATTTACTTCTAAAAGAAAAGTTAAATGGAGGCTTTTAATTCAGCTGAATTGCTCCACAGCGTCTGTTAACTATTCAGCCTACAATGCTAAAGCCAGCACAGGGCCACATACAGATGCACTCCCAGCTGTTCCACACTCAGAGGATGGCTCTGACAGTGCCCTGCCCATCCCACGGCATCTCTGCTCTTCATATGGATACGCTCCGGTACCTGGAGCAGCCCCTCTCAGAGCTGAGCCCTCCACAGGCACACAGGGGTGGGGTGTGCTCAGAACAGAGAGCGCAGACTGCCGGGAGCTGGCCAGGCTCAGAAACTGGCATGTGTTGACTCCACTTACGCGTGAGAACGCTGGTGGCTGAGACAGCTCAGGCATCAGCTGCAGTCTGCTCCCCCAAAGCCTGGCAGCAGCAGGCTGAAGGACACAGTCCCCAGCCTATGGAGAAATAACAAGTGACAATTCGGGAAAGCATGTTTGCTATCCATTCATGCATGCACGCAATCTTGGGCTGAACAGTAGATGTGCTAAAAGGTTTTCCCCAGAGGAAATGTGTTTATTAATTAATATCTACTGAATTAATTGGTTTCCCATATGCTCTACTGTGCAGCCCTGTCGTTATTACTAAGAGGTGTCAGGTGTGGTGACTACCCAAGAGGTTCATCAGAACATTTCAGTCAATCAGAAAAACTAATCTCCATTTTTCTTTTTATCAAGTTCAAAATGTGTCCATCTTATGTAGAAGTCACGGAAAAAGCATCTAAAATTTCCAATCCATAATCACTTAAAAAAAGCCAGCATGTGCTCTTACTCCAGACACATGCATGGCACATAGCAGAAGCACAGAAGGAAGGTGCTGATCTGAGGCCACCAACTACGCTACTGGCCCCTGACACGCAGTAACCCCAGTGTTCTTGTCACACACTTACCATTATACTCCTTACACCAAGCTGTTCCTAGCAGGTGGTGCCACTATAACCAAACTAACCTTTACATCCACCACACCCTCTCCCACTCCCTTTCATCAGTGCAAGAGCGGTACTTTTGGATGCTGACTACAGCTGGCACTAGTCTGTACAGTGACATCATTTTTCTAATGTTATCAGTCTCACCTAGAGACTTCATTCATCACATGTCAGTGTCAGCTGGCAGGGCCTACAACTCCAATCATTCCTGGTACAGCAGCCTGTCTGTGTAAGCTCAGGCTGTAGTAGCAGGGGAGGGAGAGCAGTCCTACAACCACCCTGCTGAAAACACACAACAGCACAGGTTGTGCATCCTCATCCCACAGACAGACAATTTACCCACTGAGACATTCCTCTTCCACTGCAAGGCCACCTCTCCCAAACCCCCTGGATGCACCCACACAGCGCAGAGGGCAGCAAACCCTCTGTCAGATTACAGGAGGACAAGCACCCATTATGGCAGTTCTCTAGCAGATTCAAAGCCCTTTGATGTTTATTTAGTCCAGGTCTCCAATTTCAGCATTCCCTCACGTATGCAATACCCACTTAGTCCGATTCAGAAACTTGAACATCAACAACTGTAATTACCACACCCAGGGCTGAACTCGGCTGGCAGCACCAGCATCCCTGACGCAGATGGCTCTGGCCACCCTGGCTGCCTTTCAGAAATAGTCTAAAATGAACGTCTACAGTAGAAAAGCAGTGTCCCAGATAAATTAAAATACTATGTTCCAAGATTTTACTACTGTACCACCACTACAACAACACACTGCCCACTGCAAACTGAACAGGCCCAGGGACCAGTCGTTTGACCATCATTCAGACAGAAACTGCTCTCGCAACATCAGAAAAGCCTTGGGTGCAGCAATAATGCCATTATTAAATAATACCATACAGCCTGCAGTCAGGCTGTAGTGAAAGAGGAAGAGCAGTCCTACAACCACCCTCTTGGAAACACGTGCTAGCACAGAGAGGAGCTTCTTGAGCATAAAATCTCAAGAAAATGAAGCTGAAGACAGACTAGCTGTACAACTTCAAAAAGTCAGTTCTGCTGAGGAAATGGTTAAAGCACACCACAAAAAGAAGCATTTATCAACACACATAGGTGTGGTTGTAACGTGTTTTAAAATAGCTTTCTATGGAGGAAGACACTGCCAGGGTGTGCTGGTAAGAAGCAGAAGAGGCTGCAGAGAGGCTTAAAATCATATTCCTAAATCAGAGGCCTTGCGAATAATAATTTCTTTACAAGTACATAACAACTAGAACGAAAATTAAAGCTGCCTTCAGAGAATAGCATCTGCTGTGAGGCAGGCTGCAGAAGAGTCAGCAGGATCTATGCTACCTGCCTGGCAAACACATTTTCATTTTATACCGGGAGTATGACAAGCAAGACTTCTGAAGTGATCCGTATAAAACATTAGAGCCCAATGCAGTGGTTAGGAATGCTGCAAATGAAAAAGGTGGGATGACTCCTGTCTGGGAGAGTTGTTTCTGAAAGATTTGCAACACGGCACAGGTGCAGCACTTTATCTTTCCGAGAGATGGCAAACCTTTCTTAAAGCTATGAACTGCTCCTCTTTGATTCAGAATATCTGCCCCATCCAGTGATTAAGCCCTCTGACATCTCATTTAGGAGGAGATATTTCTCCTCCAGATGCTAGTAAAAAGCATACAACAAAAGATGGTAAATGTTGTTTCCAGCCACTCTGATACAGCACAAACCTACGTGAAGGACCAGGAGAAACTGTAACCACAGTACCCACAGCATCATATCAGCACAACCTCAGTTACGCCCTGCATACAGACTGAGCTGTTCCTGGAGGCACCTATTTGTTCTTCAAGGATTCAGGCTTGAGCGGGTCTTTTCCAAGCACTCCACTTTGTTTTGGTTCACGACCCTACCTGCAGATAAAGAAGACTTCATAACACATTTGCTGTCCACCTGGAGGACATCACTGATAGATTTCTAAGCAAACCAACTCTAGATAGCTCTTGGCCTTTCCTCTGTTTCTTCATTGCTTGCTTTGAAGAAAAAAAGGACAGGAATGTCACATAAAATCCAGCTAGAGACAGTAAAACATTGCAGTATTTTTAAGTCTCAGACCAATAGCTGGGGAGATAAAGGTCTTAATCAAAACCCATAGATTAGGATAAATATTTCAAGGATACAAAGTGCATGCGAGAACAGATCTTGTCTTCTCTCATATGAAGTAATGATTATCCAGTGGGCTAACTTGCAAACACAATTTTAACTGGCTTTTATATAAATCAGACTACATAAAAAGATGTGAAGATGTGATTTGCACTGTCAGCTTCACCCTTGGAGCATGGACACCGAGGAGCAAGGAAGCACTTGTATGAGGTCCATGCCCAAGGAAGCTCTGCATGGAGAGACAAATCAGTTGGTGCTGAAAGATGAGATCCGTGGTGACTCCTGCCTGGTTCTTTGAAAAATGTCCTATTTGTTCTTTCATGTCTGCAGTGCAGCTCTGGGGAACGGCTAAACATAGTCCAAAAGGCAACCAGTACAGAAGCAACACACGCTCACTTCATTAAGCACCAGTTCAGACCCCCACAGACAGCTCTTGAAGACAGCTCTTTCTCTAAAGGTATTTCAGAGCAGGCCACGAGCAGCTAATGCATCTCAACTGCCAGAACATGAAAGCATTGCAGAAAGGGAGGGGGAACGTACCAATCAGGGATGGTAAGCAGCAAAGAAGCTACAGCTACATTTTAATTTATCTATAAATCCACATTTGTGCAGCCACTGGAACCAAGCCATTTGATTTAGAATTACTTCACCTATCAGCCTCCCTGCTCTTGGCTTAAGAAGGTTTTTCAAGACAGTTAAAAGGAACTTCCTGCAAAGATTTCCCCAGACAAGAAGTGCTAGTGATTTCTTGCAAGATATAAATACACCAGAAGCTCTCAAAAAGTTTCTGACTCCAACTTTTTCATTCCCGGTACAGGTTGTCAGATGAGTCCTTGATGTCTTTTGTAGCTGTACATTACCTGGAGGCTGACTGTAGGAGAGACACAGCTACAGCTCCTCAGCGTAACTCCTGACGCAAATACTGTCCTGAAGGAAAACAAGGCTTTTGAAATAAAATTAAACCACTGGTAAAGCAGTGCAATTACTCGGGAGAGAAGCCACTTTAATAATAATAAAATCCAAGCAAGGACAACTGTAATGTATAAAATTTACACCAGAACAGACTACGCAGGACAGCACAGTTATCCCAACACATCTATCTCTGTCCAAATTCATAGTATTTTTTCCTTAGTATAAAGGTAAAGATTTGCAGTAGGAATTCAGGAGAACATACCAGAAAATCTTTGACAATTTCATATACAGAACACACAAAATATCAAAGTATAAAGAAAAAATAAAATCAAGCATCTTTATGGAGTGTGCTTAGACAGTTTGATTCCTGCCTGAAATTTGCCTCCTAATGGAGGAATCCACTATGACAAACGAAGTCTTTTTCCCATCCAGTTACCCTTCCAGGTCTTTGAGATGTTCTACGAATGGTGCGAGGTAACAGTCTCACAGCACAAAACAGTTCCATGACTAGGGAAGTACCGAGGTACCAAAGGGCTGGATGTTTTAGTAAGGGAGGGTCAGATGAACCCACACGTACCCCACGCCAACAGGCGACGACAGGAAATAGAACTGCCTTGACTGATCTGATTTAACATTTCTGAAGAACAATTCTCAGCTAGGGATTTACCAGTAATGTTCTCCCAAGGCAGGCTTCATGTGACAGCTGCATTTTGTCTCTCTGGTAACACCCTTAAAAAGAAAAGACAGAGTGCACAGAGCATCCACTCCCAGTACTGGCCTGTGCACTCACAGTCAATGTCCTAAGTTTTTCTCCCTCTGGTCTTTAAAAGGAGAAAAGACGAGGGGAAAGATTGCATATGTGACACACCTTAGAGCATCAGAAATTCAGGCTTTTGCACTCACCTGAATCACCCCTCTGACTGCCCTTGCATTTTCTCACAAGATATGAGTCTGGCCCAGACAGGATGCTGTACTGCAGCAGATAAAAGACAAAACCTGCAGAACAGAGGTCAGAGGTCCACACCACTGGTAACTGCTGTTCTTTTTCACTGGCAGAAGCAGTGGGCAGCACGTGGTGTGTGTGAAAGAATGAAAGCTAAAGCAAACAGCTTGCAAGTCTTGTTAAATTATCTGTACTGAGTAAGAACCATAAAAGCCACACAGTGTCTAAAGAGACTCTCAGATTTGGTGCAAAATGAAAGATCCTGAGTTTAGGACCCAGTCACCAAGTGTGAAGTAGCTGAAGTCCTACAGCTGACCAGGGGTTACCAGAAGAATCCAGGAGCACTCCAGTGTAAGCAGCTTTGCTGACTGATTGCTTGGGCCCAAAAACTAGTTGATGGAAAAGAAACGGCAGCTCAGATAACGGCAAAAATGGAGACAGACTTCTAGGAGTGCTCTGACAGTACTAACAGTGCCTGGAATACTGTGCTACAGACATGATCTAATTAGACAGCAATTCAAATATCAACATTTCATGACTTGATGATCTCTTCTACTGTATCAAAGACCCTGAGAATTTTTTGACATTTGAGAAAACCAAAGACAGAATTTCCAAAAGTTGCGTGTCAGTAGCCTGGAGTCTCTGATGATGTCGCTCCAAAGGAAGCAGGCCATTGTGCTGTCTTTCCAGCAACAGCCACAGTGCATTTTCTGTTTGTGGTGTTTAATCATTAAGAAGAAAGGGGAAAAAAATCCTTTTTGCTAGGGCACAGCTAATAGCAGACAGAACTACCTCGTTCATCTAAATAAAGTCAGCTCTAAACCATGCAATAACCATTTAAGTGCCTACTTTGTTAATTATTTCACTGTTTATCTAATTCATTATGAGCCTTTAAATAATAAGCTCATTCAGCATTAGCCAAGCTCAGAGACACTAAAGACAGCCATTCAGACTATCCAACCTTGTGCCCAGTGGGGGTCTGTCCCCTGCAGCCTCACCCAGGTGGTTTACTGGGTCTGCAACCCCCTTGAGAATGTTCAGTCACTCCACAGCTCAATACTGCACAGCTTTATGAAAGCTTCCTGTCCCCCTCTACCATCAACTCCTCTCTAGTCTTTGTGTGGATTTTTGGGATGGTTACCTCCAATTTTATTTCAGAAAAAAGATCACTTTCCAGCATGGACAAGGACAGCATTCACCAAGGGAGAGAACAGGTGAACTGCTGCATTATTAATTCACTTCCCTTTTCCTCATCTGTTGCTTTTGACTTAATAATTTTGAATACAGCTGCAAAAACTGTTCCTCTGAAAATCAGGATTTCTGTAAATGCATGGTAGAGCTGACTTGAGAAACAAGGGCAACACACCTTCAAGAGGGCACAAGGAATTGCAACTGCACCTTCCACCCACTCCCTGTCAGAAAGGCATGGGACTTGTGATTGCCTTAAGAAGAAAAAGTACATTTCACCTTTCTATGCTTCATTTCAGCTTGGCATTTATATAGCTCAGCAGATAACTACACTTTTTTCTGGCCATGTTAGCATATGATTAAGTGTCCCTCAAATAGGAGCACCTTTCCTGGAGACAGTAATTGAAGTCAGCACATGGCCTGGTCCCAAGAGGCTGCATTAGCAGTTCAAACACTGTTCTCTGACACTCCCGAGGAATGATCTGATCTTCAGATGGAGTGCAATAGCTGAAGCCTTGGAGAAAAATAAAAATGGCAAAGTGTCTGAGAGCCTTTTACTTGGTGGACAAGCCCATCACAGAATCACTCCAAGTGGCAAAACACAACTGGAACAAATCAAAACAAAGCCCTGTCCACCCCTGAGTTCCTACTGAGGGAGTGGTGTTTTCCTCAAGTATTTCCAAACAGTGGTCAGGGTGGGTGGGTGGGTGTGGGAAGTCAAAGGCTTCAGTACAAACTGTTTATTGAAATAATTCCTTTTAATTGCCCTCCCTCACACCGCAGTTTTTAGCCATGGAATCACTTGTGCTCTGAGAAGGGGCGAGTACATACCTTTGTGCCTGCAATTACAGCACAGTAACTAACACCAACCCCTCCACTTCGGCAATAAAAGCTTCTTAAGCTAATAATGAATTAAAGCATTCGAAAGTCATGAAACTGATTTTCCATCTAGCAGTGGTATAGGAAATGCCAAATGCTTTACTCTGTTTAGACTGTTCGCTGAGCACCTGAAACGATGCAGATCATTACTTCAACAGGCACCAGGGATGTTAATCTGAAGATTTACACAGGAGACAAAAAACGATATTGTAATATAGCCACGGAAGTGCAGTCATACAATGTATGCAAACTTTATATAAAACAGTATGCCCTTCTGAGAAATCACAGTAATTTGGATGTGAGACAGTGAAAAGATGTAAATCTGCCCAACTATTATTAAGACAGCCAAGGCGAATTGACACAGCACCAATGCCAATTAAAAATGTTAAACAAAAGCCAACCATTTTCTCTCCCAACTGCTGTGTAGGCACATTATTTAGAGCAGCTGTGTTATTAAATTAAAAAAAAAAAAAAAAAAGGCAGCTCTTACGCACACACAGAGTCCTGTGCAGAACTTTGACCCTGTAGCGAAGGACTTAAGAGTATGTTTAGGCCAGCAGAACCTACTCAAACTAGTGTCCCAGAATTAGCACCAAGAGGAAAATTCATTTCCAGCACAGCCCTATTAAATGACTGTGGCTCCATTTGAGTCAAGAGCCAAGTCTGGCTCATGCAACCAATGCACAACTAAACATCAGGCAAGCAAAATGTTGGAAGAGAAATATCCCAACTGAATGTTATAAACCAGGATCAATAAACCCCAGTGAAAAGGGGCACCTTTGAATTACTACTCCATCCCAGGTAAGCCCTAGGTTCTCAGCCACTTCACAAAACTGAGAAAAAAAAACGTGCTTGCTTCCTGTTCTGCAGCTGGGCAGCCAAATGCCATGTCAGCATCAGTGGTTAGCACTGAGCTCTTCTCTTGGCAGCCCCTCCTGTGCCCCAGGAACCATTCCTACCTCTCAAAAACTATTTTTTCACAGGCTCATGGGATTATTTTCAGTCTATTTCTTCACACCCCATTTAAAAGATCTTTTAGCCAGCTCAAGCAGTCTAACTCAGGCCAATACCACAGCAGCTACCCTAAAATGGAAAGCCCAGCCTGAGCAGAACACTTGGTGACGCAGGACAATTTCATCAGGAGCATTTGGTCAGTTATCACCTATACCAGCATGTCTCAGGCACAGCTCTGCTAAATCCATGTCACTGCAACAGTTCAAATGAAGGAACACATTGCTTCTGCTAGGAAGAAACATCATCTGAGGAAAACAAAAGCCAGAGGGAAAAAACCAAAAAACAACTGGAAGCTTTTATTTTTTTTTTTCTTGAGTGTTATACTACTCTCCCCCCACCTCTGAAATGGTTCAGGAACTCACACAAACACACTGAAAAGACAGAAGCATACAAGAGAGTTTGTCCCGGAGGCATAAAACAGAACTGGGTCAGAAAATTGGGTAACATTTGACTTGCTCAGGCCAACACAATCAGGCAAAAAATGAAGTTTTGATTGGAGAGTGGCCATGCTGGCTCCAAGCAGCTATCTCCTACATGACTTCAGTACTGATGCCTTGAGCAATGGCAGTATCACGTTCCACATTTTGAAGAGAACATGCTTGGTTTCATCCTTCACATTTGCACATCCACAGCGTCCCTTCTGCACCCACCAGCAAAGAGGAAAAACCTTCATAACCTTTTCCTGAGCTTAACTAAAAATCACCTGGTATTTGTCAACAGAAGCAAGAGCAGAGATGACAAAATGTCATCTAAGAGCAGGCACTTGACCTTCCTCTCTTGCAAGACTCGAGTGCACCTATGCAGGTGCTGCCACTGCTGTTACACTGTGCCATGGGTACGAACACAGCCCCGAGCTGCCTGCTGCTCTCCATTTAAATCAATCCATTTTGAATACCACAAATATCTTAATATAAGATGACTTCCAGAATGGTTAACACTGCACTGTGTTACCTATTCCAAAACTTACACCGCTTCTCTGCTGCCAGAAAGAGTCCCAGAGGCAGAAATTTTCAGGTTTGTTCCTATCCATCATCCCTCTGTAATGGGGTTCCTACTCCCTCCCTTTTTGGTTTTGTTTGTGTGTTTTTGTTTGAATTTTTCTCTCCCATACAAGGGAAGCAGGCAAGATTTATTCCCCCAAAACTGTTGAATCAAGACAGATGAACAGACAAAGACAGAAAGCAGTATGAAGGCAGCAGCAAAAGTGGTTAAACACGGAGGTGAAAGCACAAGGGTGGGACCCCGCCAAGAGACAGCATAAGAGCTATTAACACCATGCAGTGAAAACCATGTTTAGACAAACCCTGAGGATACACATCTGGATGGTATTGACAGAAGTGACCTTGCTACAAAGCAGAGACAGCAACAGCTCTCCAATACTGCAGGAGATGTCCCAAGCAAATAAAGGCCCTGTTTTCATTTGTATTGTATAACTTGAAATAATTCAACCACCTTCCAACAATATTTTGCATTTCACGATCACCACCTTCTCTAAGCCCTAAGAAATTCAAAAGTAGCATTCATTTTAAAGGCTATGTATTTCACAGAAGAGGAAACTGAGGCACAAACTGTCAAAAGATCATTCCCCGGTGCTCCACTTGTCCTGAGCTTATGTGACACATTAGTGGTGAACAATACCAAGTAAGTCTGGAGTGTATCAGTGTCTGACAAACAGATCCTTGTCTTTTCCATCATCCAAACAGAGGACTCTGGTTCTTTAACTTTTCAGGCCACTGCAGAGCTTGGCTAATGAAGCTTTTCTTTCTGTGCAGAAGATTTTGCAAAATGTCCCACAAGTGGAAGGTTGTCTCTGGAACTCATTTATCAGGAATTTCAGCAATGCTCTACACAGATGTTGCATATCACTTTAGGCTCCTGCTAAACTGCAAAATGTTGTTGAACTCAAACATGAAGGATTAACTCCACAGGACTTTCAACTGCAGAACTTCCATGAACATGGACAGCAATTCCCTCTCATGGCAGTGAGAACGTGCCAGCATTCAAAAGCGAAACAACCAAAGCAAAAAACTCAGTCCTCAGAAGTTCACTAGCACCACGCGTCTGGCCAGGGCCCTGAAGTATTTTGGCATCTTGTCCTCCTCCCCTCATACTTTTTTCCTTTAAATTTAGCTGAAATTCATGTGTGTTTCCTAAACTTTACCTAAGCATTTCCCAGGCTGTGGTCAGGATCCAGTAAATGTTCTTCAATTCTCAACATCAGCTACTATTTCTGGAGTGGTTCTAATCTCCTTTGGTATTTTCAAACAGCATTCTCTCTGCTTCTTTACTGCCCACCCTACCTTAGCACCTGATGCCCAACATCTGTAGCCTTCAGTACATGCCCAAAGCTCTCAGACTCCATTTAACTAACCCTGAACAAGCAGCTCTTTGACCAATACATTGGCAGGAGCCATTTCTTCCTTGCCTTTCACAACAACCTCTTTCCAGCCGTCAAATACAATTCACAGGAGCTCTGCCTCAGAGTTTTTATTCCCAGCCCTGTTCAATCAAAGGCACTGGGCCAAAATAAACCATCTCTCACTTATTAGTCCTGCAACCTGCTGTCCATCACAGCCATTCTTAGCATACTTTGCACTATGTTCTAGGGATGGCTCATTTTAAGAGATGTACAGGGAACAGGACTCCAAAGTGGGATCCCTGATTCCTCCAGTGGCATAACAGAGAACCTGAGGAAAAGGGAGATAAAGAAAATATGCCAATGGCATCCATCTGTAGAGGCAGAAAGACATGTTTATCTTCTTTACAAGAAGCTTTATGACTTGTAAGCATTCAGGTTATTTGTAGAGCCTCAGTTTGAATTCCACAAAGCCTAATCTAAATTTTTGCTGAAGTTGCTCTATTTATAGAAGCTTCTTTCCTCCTGGGAAGTATCAGCACAATCATCTCCTGGACTCTTTTAATATGGGCTAATAACAAAGCAAGACAAAAAGCAAACTACAAAGGAGATAACAACCCAGCTTAGAGAAATTCTTACCTTTCAGTTGGCAAGCAAATAAAAACTCCGTATCTACAAAGGTAGATCAAGCATTTCAGAAACGTATTTCTTATTCCTGCATGGTGAGAAAACCCTTTTCTGGTTTCAAGTCCTGCAGTTCAATCTCAACACTAACATGAACTTTTCAAATATTTTCTCCTGCAGATCACCCACGTGCTTTCTAAAAGCCTTTTTCTCAGAAAAGTAAAAAAGTTCTCCTCTGGTCTCCAAACTGAAGCCAGCTTTAAATACACTCACAGGTCAAACCCTAACCCTGCTATTTCTTTACACAGACATGAAGAGAAGCGTGGCTGTTGCAACAAGTACCAAGCCTGAAGAATTCTCCCAGTCATGTGAATGTGAGTCCTGCTTAGATCAACAGCTGGAAAACAGAGCATCATTCTGCACATCTTCTAGTCCTACAACCAATTTTGACTGTCTGTTGTACACACGCTCTCTTACAAAGTCTCTTCAGTTCTTTTGGTAGCTCATCAGTTCGCTCCTACCCTTACTTTACAGTGATCCTTCCAGGGAAAAACCATTTCCATTTCTTCACACCCTTGCTGCTGATTTCCACATCAATTAATCAATAGATGAAGTTCACTCCAAGCAATCATTCCTCGTTACCGCACAGCTCACCACGGCTCTGGTCTCACCATCTGCTGTGCTGGTGAGGCTGGTTTGTGCAACAGGACCTGCTGGCAGGCTGCAAGGCAGGCAGCCAAAGAGCTGCTGGCCTTCCAGCAGCATCATCCCTCTCTGTTAAAAATACCACATCCTTCTCCCACAAAAACAGAGCAACTGCTCTCCAGCTGAGCCATCCAAATCACTCCACCACCTTAGCATGGAGATAGATCCCAAACTCTGAAACAAAATGCTTTTGCGCTTGAAGGATATCAGGGGTTACCTACAGAAACCTGCCCAAATATTTCCCTGTGTTGTCAGAAAGCCAAGCACGGAAGAGCAGTCATTCTGACAGACTAACAGGCCAGAAACAGTTGTCTACAGAAAAGAGTAATTTTTTTGGTCAAAAGGGTGGCTTTACAAGTAAGATATTTAGGTAGTGGTTGAATGATACCCACAAAATTTCTATGATTTAATACCAGTTTGATGCAGATGAAATAAATCACTAGGCAGCCCTAGTTTTACTGGCTTGATGTTTTTCCAAGCTAATTTTTTTTTCCTGTTTTCCTGGGCAACATTTTCCAAAGCACTCAAGTTCTACTGACACCCAGTATTTCTTCCACCAGCATAAGCAGATGCGCATCTGGAAAGAACACAATCCTTTACAGTACAAAAGTATTATTTGGCTTATAATCAACAAATAAACCTTACATGATAACAGATTTCATCTCCTATGCACAGGGAAGTGTGAATAGGGCACCCACGGTCTACAGAGGCAATACAAGATGGAGCAAATCATTTTGGAACCAGTTTCCACAACACCAGCCTACAGTGACTGGTGTGCACCCAGCAGGTTGTACTGAGCCAGCCTTCTGTCTGAGCACATCCACAGCAAACTACCCACTAGAACACATCACAACTTTCTGAAGCTCTTAATGCCATAGGGGCCAAATTCCCCAACACGGTAATGAAAAATAATCCAGGGAACAACTACCTTAACGTGGCTGCATCACGATGATACAGTAAAATCACACACCCTGGATGTTTTGTCCTACAGTAATACAAGAGATTTTCCATCAGGCAAGGGCAGTTGTTCAGTAGTAGGCTAAGATTTCATGGAGAAAAACCCCCAGGTTTTCAGTTTCTGAGTAATATTTTTTTTTTAAAAAGCATTTACAGATATTCTTTTGAAAAAGGACCACTGAGACCAATCCTGTTGACTACTTCAGAGACCTTTAAAAGACATTTTGCAATTTCCAGCCAAAGCACATCGGTCTGTCTGGGGGAGGGAAGAGAAAAGAAGGGGGAAAACAGTTTAATTTCCCCTGCTCATCTGAACGCACATCAAGTGAGCCTTTTGATAACCTCATAAAAATGTGCAAGGCAGACAGAAAATAATTTAGGATGCATTTAGAATTTATTGATGTGGCTTGGTCATACATTTGATAACATCTTGCTGTTGGTATGGCAAGTGGCAAGATAAAATTAAAGCTGATCTGTGAAAACTGGCAGGCTTAGTATTAAATGGCGCTTCAAATCAAACCAAAACAAAAAATCTCCAACCTCTCTTTGGAAAATACACTCCGAATTACCCATATTTCTTCTACAGTAATTTCCTGAAGAAGAAATCACTCCTGATAGTAGACACGAGACTGAACACTTCAAGACTAGTAACTGGTCCTTTCCTCCTACCATTCCATGTGGCCAGTGAAAGCTTCATTTGCAGAAGCTCTATTTAAGTAGTAACACCTGAAAGAAGCCCAGTATTTTATAGCCTTGCTTTATCAGTTTGACTCTGCCTTATCTAGTACTTCCTTCTTGAACAACGTCCCAGTGTGTTGTCTGAGGGTGAAGGGGGAGATACTGATTTACCAGGGAAGGTGGGGTTGCTCTCAGCCAGGAGGAGTCTGTAAAGCATGGATGGATGTTCTCTGCTTTCTGTTATACAACAATTCATCCTTTCCCCAGTCCTTCCTCAGCACACAGCCAGCATGTTGGCAACTCTGTCACCATCACTTTGCAATGACAGCTTTACATGGGAAGGGACCAGGCCATCACCTGCCAGTGAGGAGTCACCTGCACCTCTTAGGGAAGCTCAGAACTTGCTTGAATTATTTGTAACTCTGGTGGTTCTATGTAGGAGCTTCAAGAACAAGATCTTAAGTTCTCGAGGCTGAAGTGCAAAACGTACATAAAGAAACATGAGTGCTTCAATTTCTTTGTGTGTTTTTAACTCTCCAAACTTAGGTCAGCTTCTCTCCTGGACATGGGTCATTTCTGAACCCCCAGGCTGTGACAGCACACAAACCAAGGCACACAAGCAGATCCCAGCTTGTACAGATGACAAGGGTACAAGAAAAGCCAGACATGCTGCTCAGTATCTCTAGCTTATGTCTGGAGTACGTCATCTGAATTTGACTGTGTTTCAAGAGAAAATTGGGTTTTTGCTTTTTTTAATTTAGTTTTGAATGCGCTTGTGAGAAGGGCTGGGGGAGAAGCCTCATGTTGCAATGGGAAGCGTTTTGCCTTACAGCTACAGAGAAAGCAATCCAACCATTTACAAAATGAGAAACACAGCAGAAAACAGAAACAGCCAAAAGCTCTTCAAAATGATCAAGCTTAGTGTTACCTTGCACTCTACCTCTTGATTAAGGAAGAGGTTTGGGATGCTTCGCAGGGCACAACATTTCATTGCAAAAGCCACCTCAGCAGTGACAAGAGAACAGCAAAGCCTGTCCGGGCTCAGTGCTGAAAGGTACCAACCTCAGTGGCCCATCCCCAGAGGATTATCTTTGTAGCCTCCTATTCAATGCCATTTAACACACCACAGCACACATTTTAGCTGCTAATTCAACTCTCCAGTCAAAACAGACAAGAGAAGCAAATGGATCGTTTCTCCCCAGACCCTGATTTTCAATCTACAATCATTTATTTATGCACAGCAGTGCTCACACTGCAGCCGCGAAATACAAAGCTCAGCAACCCGATACATGAGCCCAGACACAGAGGCTGAAGGAGGGACCATTAAAATAAAATAAAAAAGGCAATAAACTACAAGTGAGACGATGTTTCAAGACATGTAGCGAGTCTCTCCTACTGATCCCTCTGCCAGTTTTTCAACTGAACCACAACTGAAAAGCCAATTTAATAAGCATCTTTCATTTCAACAGGCAGGACACCACCAGGCACCAAGAAATGTTGCAGCTCAGCAGAAAGATAATGCAGTGATCATTGGGTGGGTATAATAGAGGGATTATTTTACAATTACAGCAACAATGAAAAAGCAATTTATACAGTAACACACTGAGGTACTGGCAAGCGCCTGTCCAAAGGGATTAAATAAAAGTCTGACAGAGACTACAGGCAGAAGAATGTCTTTAGCGAAAGGTTTATGAACTTCCCTAGATGGTCGTATTACTGTGCAATATCCCTTAAAGACAGTATTTGGCATTTATATCCGTTTTAGGTAACAGAGGCATAATGCACAAGCAAGAAATAAAGAGTACTTTGAGAAATGTTATTTATTTAAAGAAAAGCAAAAGCATATATGAAATGGATAGGTCACTTTTCATTACTTCCAAAAGTACACTGCACTGGCCCCCAAAACATCTTTATTTCTTGGGTTAAAAATGGTTAAGGAGCCCCAGAGGCACCACTGATGGTTCTTGGGGAGCTCCTGCTGCAGCAGTGGCTTTGACAATATTTCAGAAGCCCTCAGCAGGAATATTGAGAGGTGACCACAAGAAAGGACAGCTATCTAGGAACACCGTGTGGATGGAGGGAATGGTTCACAGTGTCTCATGCTGCTGCAGCAACACCCCCAATATTCTCTGAAGTAGAGCTGCTTAACAGAAACAACTTGCAAGAATAACCTGCAGGTAGATCAGGCTCCCTTCCAGAGCAGGGAACATCCAGCTGAGAGGGGAAAAAAAACCTGCTTCAGAAGACAAATTTGGGTAGTTCAAAGGGAGGGCACATGAACATTTTTACAAACCACAGAGCTTTTAGCTCTGGTTGATTTATTAAATGGGTCGTCCTCTTTTTCCTATCACTTCAGGCAACAGTTGAATTATTCAATGAGCTCCAGTTGACTGTGTTGTTTCTAAAACACTTGGGCTACCTCTGGGGAAGGAAGACAAGAGGCAAGGGGGAATAAAAACATGTTTAAAAGTTAAAGAATTTAACAGAAGTGGATCCTATTCACTTAGGAGAAGTCTCAAAAGCAGAGAGGGAGACAAGTATTTCTGTAAGTCTTCTGGCTAAGGAAACGTGTACCACATGGGAAACTGGAGATGTGCAGCTCAGCTAAGCTCACAACATGGACACAGCCTTGTTGCTGATACCAGCCCAGGGGCGATGGCCCTTCTGCTGCTTCCAAAAAATAAGATTCAGGGCTTCAGCCTCAGGGATACCTACAACGTATTTCCATGTATTTGGAAACAAGCACAAGCTGTACCCCTTGAACTTTCCCATCCCTAACAGAACTGTCAGAAGAATTTCTCCAGCAGTCCAGTAGAATGAAAAGCTGTCTTCAGACAGTCCTTTGGAGCTTATTAAAATGCAGTACTTTTCCTGCCAGCCTAAAGCAGAGTGACTCTAACTGGACAGGGAAGAACAGGAATGAAGCCAGTCCCCAAGTGAGACAAATACCAAATCATCAGGCTAACCAAACAACATACCTCCAAACACACCATTTCTCATGGGTCACCAACTCCATGACTTAACCTCCTAGTGGCATTTAATTAATGAAAACACTGTGTAATGCTCATGTGAACAGTGGCTAGTCTTCAGATTTCAGCAGAAGCAAAAGTGGTTGCTCATGAAGCAGCAGATCAGCTCTTGCAAAACTATTTGTCCTCTCATAAAGAAGAGGCATTTGCTCCAGAAGTTGTCAGCTTTCTCAAAGAAAGCCTGTTAACAGCAAGGAATCCTGCTATCATTTGTGCCCACTCAGTAATCAGAGCTGGATGCAGGAAAACAGAGGAATCAATCAGTATGTCGAGACAAAACCCAATCAAGGAATATATAAAAGAATTAATATAATCAGATAAGCAAAAGGCCTGACAGCAAATCACTCAAGCCAAAACCACACAGAGTTCTTCACTACACTAAATAAGAACAAAGAAACTCAAAAACCTCTAAATAATTTATTTGCTTATGACATATTTCACTACTGCTCCCAAAGACTTGTAAACCAGTTATGTGTACTTCAAAATAAAACTCAAGTTATTTATGGCATCTTTCCTTTTTAAAGATTACAATAAATTTATTGGCACATAATTTGTAAAGACACAATCAGAACATTTTGACCTAAGTGAATTATAAGATTCCGCATGCCAACTAATGCTCAAATATAAAGATTAAAACCAGAATGCAGCACTGACAGCTGATAATAACTTTGGACTTCCATAAGGATTTCACATGCTCATGCTATCATCTGTGAGAAACTGTTACACACAACGATCCTTTCAGGCTTCTCCCTGCTCTCAACATCACTGCCCCAGAATCGTCATTTCTATCTACTCAAGATGATCCCAAAAAAGTATAAATGCTACCCTAACACACATAAATACTGGTATCTATCTTTCTGAGATGTGAACAGCTCTATGGCAATAGCAACACCTGCTGAAAGGCAGACAAGGCTCAGACATTTGTCCCTTGCCCTCTCTAGCCTGGTTTTGTGCTCAGCAGAGTCAGTGTCTAGAGCGGCACAGACCAGCACTGTCACACCATCTCCCACAGTGACAAAAATTCAGTCCAGAAATTCAAAGGCTACCTCTCAACTACAAGCCCAGCAGTGCCTTTTTTTTTTTTTTTAAACATTTAGAAATCATACGCTTACAGAAATAGTGTGAAAAAAGAATGCTGAGTTTTCCAAAGACCTGATAACCTTGATGAATACGAAATCTTCCCAGTTAAAAGTTATTCAGTCTTTCAGGGAATTATGACTTTACATCTTCAGTCTTCAACTAAATATTTGAGTTATTTAAAGCCTGCAAATAACTATAAACCAGACAAAGATATCTAAAACAGAACAAAAAAATCAATGAAAGAAGGAGGTACTTCTCAAAAGTAAGTAAAAATGGTAAAAGTTAGCAAAGTATTAGTCAGGGTCAATTCTCAGAGGCCCAACATGGGCCCTGTAAGTACCACAGACCAAGCACCAGCACTTGATATTGAATTATCTCTCTTTGCCCTCAGGTCAGATGGAAAACTAATAGTTTATACTCACTGGATTTATCTTCCCTGAAGAATTCCCATTTCTTTCAATTTTTGTCTGTAATCAAAGAACTCCATCCCAACTGCTGCATTGTTCCGGGTACCTGATTTATTTCTTCCTGCTATCTCCTACACGGGTTTGATTACAGAAGACCCTTTTCCAGAAATCTCTTAATCTTTTCTTCCTGTGCATTATTAAAATTTTGTCCTGGTTTTTATTTTGGTTGCTATTTATATTTGTATAGATAAAGTGTCCATCCCATCAAATCCAGGCTTTCCCATTCCTGCAGAAACAGCACTGATGCAGGAATTTGAACTATGTGGTTTTAGTTGATGCATGCTCATTGGGATAACTATGAATGCGGTGTAAGAATTACTCATTGCAGTCATTTCAAAAGACTACTTTCATGGGTTTTTGTAAAAAGGAAGTTTAAGCTTCTGAATCACCTACGTAAAACAATCAAATCCACCTCCTTTTTCCTTTTTTTTTTTTTAATCTAAGAACATAGCCTTTTTGTCTATTCCAGTAAAGCTGCTTCATTGTAACCAGGCATATTGCATAATGCCAATTTTCAGGCTCTAGTGTCACTGGGAAATTCTCACTCGAGTAACTTCCATTCAGTCCCAGCCAAGAGCATTAGAATTTGTATAAAGCTGACGTGTTCACCCACAGAACGGCACCCGAACCAATCCATTTCCAACAATCAATAAAGTTTACTACACAGACCCAAAATTCAATATTGAGGACACAACTTTGATGCAATCTAGAATACCATTCCTGAGAGAAAGTTATTCACCAAAGGCACTCCCTTTCAAGACTAATTTTGCCCTTTTTTTTTAAATAAGCAAACAATTATGACAGAAATTATGAAAAGACAGAAAAGGGGCTTATCTAAAGTAAATAAAGCCTTCTGTTTGCAACCAGCTGAGAGCATCTGGTGTTTCTCGCCTTCCCTCCCCCTCTTAAAAAGCAACCGTTCCAGTTAACAAATTAACTTTTAAACAGATTTGCAGGTGAGTAATGACTCCTCTCTTGGTGTGGCCACTCTCCTAGCACCACTGAGCAGGAAAATTGATAGGACATGGTGAAAATTTTGACAGTGAGCAGTTAAGACACCAAATGCTGCCAAAACTCGCACACCTTTTTTTTTTTTTTAAATCTTCCCATTTTGGAAGACTAGTTACGTTAAGAAGAGCAATGCAAGCTTGACATGCACCAATCAGTAAATTTAATCCAGCTCAGGAAGATTCACAGTTTCTACTCAAATAACTCTACCTTTCTCAGGCTTTTGGAAACATCACTTCATCTTCCAACCTTGAGATGGTCCCCCCAGAAGATGTCTTGCATTAATCCAATGATGCAGCACCACCCAATAAGGGGCTTCTAATGGGTTTTTAGTGACAAACAGGGACAGGATGTTCAGGATGAGTAACCTCTCCATCCAAGTGCTCTCTACAGACCAATCCCCTCGACAAGTTACAGGCGGTCACATTCTCTCCTGACAGCCATGAGAGGAGGAAGACAGAGGGCAATGCTCCAGGGGGAAGGTGCCTCACATCAGCCTGGGAACAGAGGAAGTCGCCTGCAAAAGCTCCCTGACAGCCAAAACAGAACTGCCAGGACATGTTGGCAGGGTTTGCTTGTGTACCTGCAATTGTTAGAGTATTCACACATTTGCCTGCTGGATCTCTCCGTAACCAAGGACTCCAGGTTACATCTGACTGGGCAAACACAGCACAAAACGTGGGCACCCTGATGTACCCACACCATCAAATAAACTAGAAAAATGGAGAGACGACAGACATACCACAGTATTCAAATGAGAGCTTTCAAACAGGAAACACATCCAGCAGAAGGCAGGACAGCAATCTCATGTCATCTCCAATAAGCTATTTTACACACAGTATAGGAACATCACACATTTATCTACAAATTGCTCCCCTGTATTTTTTGACTATCCAGCAGAAACAGATCAGGCATCCTATCCATGTGCACAAACTCCCCACAGCCGCACCTTGCGGGCAGTACTTACTACACGTGTTTCACTTGCTGTGTCTCTTACCACCCAGTGAATGCACCGGGTAAGCATCTGGAGCCCCCGCTGCTGCTGGCAACACAGACACAGCTAAAGGGCCAACCATCAGCCCCAGAGCCGTGCGTGCCTCCTGCCACATCCCCTGCCTCCAGCTCAGCCCATGCAGGGTACAGATTATTCACTCTGTCAAAATGTTCAGAGACATGTAACCTGCCTCAGGACTGTCTATTTGTCTCCCCACAGGGGAGGGGACAGAAAGTAGGCATTGTAGAGACAGAACAAGAAACTGCTATAGCTCCTTTTCCTCTCTGCTCTGGGACGAACATGCCCAGCTGAAGAGATTGCAGCAGAGGCAAATACCCTGAACCTTTAGTGATAACATGAAGGGGGAGTGAACAGGAGGCACAACTCTTCTGGGTCTAGACTCCTGAATGGGGCAAGACATTACAGGGTGCCCAAATATACCTTTCCTCTTTACACTGGTACCTAAGAAATCTAGAATGTTATCTGGGATTCAAATCATCAGACTTAGTACTTGCACCATGTCAGATTTCGCACACAGAAGTCTTTAAAGTCATGTCACTCACTGGGCAAGAGAGCAATTTTTGGTTAACCTATCCCAAACTTCAGAGAATAACTGTTTCCTGATAATCTCTCCTCACAGAGGTGGTCAACACACAGAGAGAATGCCACGAGTTCCCCACAGCTGAAATAACAGACTTTTCTGTAAAAAAACATACTGGAGCAAAGCTCCCCAGGACAACAGCCACTACAAAACCCTTCTGCAGCCTAATGATGGGCTCCCAAAGCTTGTCCTGACTCTTGGCAGCAAGAGAAGCTCTGGCCCTAAGTATGTGCAGACTTTTCTACTGACTTGTTTGGTTTAATAAAAACAAGGCATACAACATGAAAGGTGCAGAGAGGGAGGACAAACCAAACAGCCTAGGATCCTTTTTAGATTCTTTCTGTGGAAAAGTAAATAAAACCAGGGAGCCTCATGGCACAGGAGGTTCTAACTGTTCTCTGTAGACCTTCCAAGCACAAGAAAGAAAAACAAAGACATTAATCCCGGCAGTAACAATGCCAATGACCACATTCCAAAAACCACGGTGTAGTTAAGGTGCCTCACTGCTACATCAACATCACACTACTTCATGGCACATAAGAAATGTGGAATTGGAATTCTCCAAACCTACTGCAATGGAAATCTCACATCAATTCCAGGGAAGAACAGGAAGGAAAAGTCTTAACATTTCTCCATTTGACTGGCACCTATCACACTTAAAGGATGACAAAAACAGCCTTTCTGGTCCCTTAAAATCTGGAAATTTCACAGGGAGTACTTCCCCAGCAATGACCCTCCTGCACTTGGCTCACTCGTTTGCCGTCATTCCAAATGCCTCTGGAAACATCAGCGGGATCCACATACCCCAATTAAAAGCTGGCGTGTACTCAACCACGCTGCTGAACTACCAAATGTTTGTCCTCCAATTACTGTACAACAATTCCCTCTGCAAAACTGCCCCTCCAGCACCGCGTCTTGTGATTGGCAATAGTCAACTTGGGCAGTCTGCAATAGCTTTAACTAAACAGATCACTTTCCTGACCAAAACAGTGAAGTTTTTTTACCCTTGGTACAATCTTTTTAGCTCTGTTACTCATAGAAGCTTTTTAAACCTGTCTCCAAAGTTCTCCTATCATTCCATCTTTTATTGGAGAAAAGCAGATTTAGGGTTAGGTTGTCCTTCTGATACAATTCCTTCTGTCTTCAACTCCACGCTCAGAGCTACTGAAGGAGACATTCCCATTAACTGAGACCTCTTCTTTAATAAAATCTACAGCATGAAAAATGCAGAAATTGGTCACTCAAGATTGGGGTCACAACCACACACAGAACTTGCAACACAACACGTAGACCATGTATGGCAAAATAACAGTGCACAAAGATGCCCAGCCTTTCTACAGAGCTCTGCACACCCCTGCTCTGACTCGTGGTTCAGGAGCCTCACACAACATGCCTACTCTGGAAAGAACACCAAGTAGAACTTTGGAAGAGGGAGGCAAAGGGAAAGAAGTCAACTCCTACATACGGAGCACTGGAGCTAGCACAGACAGTACATCCAGTACTGCAGAAGAGACGTATTACATTTACCTGCTATTAGTTAACTTTTGTATTTTATCATTCTCAAAATTCCAGGTTACTTCAAAAGATCCTGCTGCTATTCCCATTCACCTTCCACAGTAACCTCCAAATATAAAAAAAACTTCAAACCACTAATGACAAGAGAACTGCATCCTGCCTCTGTAAGCTTCCAGCAGGTCTGATCCAGTTTCAGCTCTAGTTACTTTGAAGGAGACATTTCTGAACAGAAAGGAAGACTGATCTTCCACACCGGGTAAATTGTTTCCAGCCTTAACTCGTACTGAGCCACGCTGGCCTGACAGGCCTGTGCTTCCATGAGAACCCATTAAACTGACTGAGGAGATGGGCCGTGGAACAGCCTGGTCAGGACAAAACAGGCTCAACATGAGAGATTTCCTAAACCATTAAAGATGCAATGAAAAACATGTCTGGAGAACTTTTAGGCTAAAACCACCTCCATCCCTTCATCACTTGAAGTCTGACAGATACCTGACCAGACAGGTACAATGCAGTGTTTTATCCTATCATGAGGCTACACTGTTGTTGTACAAGAACAGAAAACCTCCAGCATTTAGCATTAAATTATTGCTTTCACAGATTTGAATCCAACTCCCAATGTCAGTAACACTACTTCAGAGATGAAAACTCAACACTAATCTCTTAATTCTTACTGCCACTAAAAATAAAAGTAGCACTTAGCTTGACTTTTCTGTCTTTGCCTCCAACTGCACTTCACAACTGTTTTTTCCATTCTGCTTTGGTAGAAGATTTCCCTGAATAAACAACATTCAAGTGGAAATCATAAGCAGTTTACTTGAAAAGACAACAGGCGGCATTGAACTATATCATCTAGAAGCTGGAGTGGATATACCTTACAACCTTTCTTCTTTGAACTGGTCACTTGAAAAGTTCTGGAAACAAAGAAAATACCATCAAAAAATCAGTATCCTGTTTCCACCAAACCACATGAAATAAACTTCCATTCTTCTAAACCAGCTGATGCATTTTACCAGCATCATCTGAGCTTAAGGTGTGCACCTTAAGATGTTCTGTTTATTTTACAATGGGCTACCCATGGAATTTTTCAGCATCTTGGCATGCTTGGTGGTGGTTTAAAAACCTTATCTAAGGATTTCACTTCAAGTTTGCCTTTCAGTTCAACATAGGGAAGTGCACGGTCCTGGCCCTGTGGAGGAACCACCCCAGGCACCAACACATGTTCCAGCCACCCAGCTGGACAGGAGCTTGGGAGAAAAGGATGGATGGTCCCTGGTGGGCACCCAGTAGAATATGAGACAGCCTGAAAAGAGAAAAATCATGAGGGATCTCATCAGTGTAAATAAATACCTGAAGGGATGGTGCAGGGAGCCAGTGGTGCCCAGTGAAAGGACAAGAGGTTTTGGGCACAAAATCAAACACAAGAGATACTGTCTGAACACCGGCAAACACATTTTCACCATGAGGGTGACTGAGCACTGGCACAGAATACTCTGGGAGGCTGCTGAGTATCCATCCTTAGAGATACTCAAAACCCATCTAGACATGGTCCTGAGCAACCAGCTCCAGGTGACCTCCAGAGGTCCCTTCCAACCTCAGCCACTTGGTCATTCTCTTGCTCCACTTTAGTCACCAAAATATCACCTACTGTTTTAAAAATTATAAATCTGCATTTCAGTTCCTCTCCAGACACTCCCCAGCTAAAGCAAGCCAACAGGGAAAAAGAAACCTCAAAGCCTTTCTGAACTGCCTCCCCCACATTCAAATCTGCAGTGGCTCTAAACACATGCATAGTAATGATCAGCTTTACTTGGGGCTAAGTAAAGAGGCTTCAGTCAGCACTGCTTTCTTAATGTGACACAGAAGACCGTGAGTTTTCTTTTGCTCATCAGACAGGCAAATACAGATATAAAAATAAGACTGGAATGCTGTAGAACAGTTTATCTTCCAGATTCTGCTCAATCAACAACACGTCTTTGCAAATAATTAACATGCAATAATCTGTAGTGATACAAATTAAAATAAGAAATACCTGTTCGCCCCAGTTTAAAACATATCTCTTCTCTTTCTATACACATTTAGGCATGGTGTGAAAGGCAGACTTCTCAAAATGCCAAAAACATTGAGGGTTTCCCTCAGATAACCCTGAAGTTACATTCTCTTATTTCCTCATTGCAGAGCACAGCATCCAGGAACTGTAACCTCCTTACCTTTATCTCAATAACACTGTTGACAATCCCTTCAGGATTCATTCCTTTGAGCAAAACAGCAAAAAGATCGTTCAAAATTATCTCTAGCAGTTGAAAAGTGGAGATGTACTAAAGCTGCCCATTCTGCCTCATCTCCCCATTCCCCAGCTGTATCAGATGGCCTGGCAGAGCTGTCTCAGCCTACCGTGATCCCGCTAAAGCGATCTCTTTAAGAAGCCAAAGCATGCAAACATACCCTCCACAATCTCCCTTTTGAAAAGCTCCTTAAAATCCAGCTCTTTGTCAATCATCATTAGAAAACCTCTTCCACTCTCTGTCTATGCAGCCTGACTTATTTAAACAGTTTTCTGATGTTCCCATCCTACAAATTAACCCCCTGAAATCAGGCACCTTCAGACATGCTCCCCACTGGGAGTAAGAGGCATCTTCTCATGTACGTTCTTTGCACCTGCAATATATTCTTAATACTCTGGCAGTATCCTCTCTGTCACACTCTGTGCTTGTTTAACGTTTACAGCATTGCTGTCTACAATTAATTCCATATAATCTCTAACAGAAGTGTCTCCATGATACTGACACACTGCCCCACATTATTACATGTTGACACTCACAGCCACTTCATAAGAATGGTCCTCAATCAGATGCTAAACCAGAAGCCATAGAGTTCTAATGTGCTTTTCACTAAATCAGTCCTTGCTATGGTCAGACACAAAAATTCAACTGATACGTTGCACACAATCTTCACTCATCACATTTCAATTAATTTCAATAAAACAAGGAAAAGACTGACTTCAAGAATGCCACCATCATCACCAGATGGCTGAAAGTTCAACTCA
The DNA here is from genome assembly GCA_035583185.1 of Anabacerthia variegaticeps. Taxonomy (NCBI): domain Eukaryota; kingdom Metazoa; phylum Chordata; class Aves; order Passeriformes; family Furnariidae; genus Anabacerthia; species Anabacerthia variegaticeps. The sequence goes on from JAWWEW010000036.1 coordinate 6,557,137, forward strand.
GCACCAGCAAAACTAACTTACCATGCCATAAACACTCTTCATTTAACAGCCTCCTGCTCTCTTTGGGTAGTAACTCACCAGTCTCCACAGATAACACAGAGCCGGGATCTAGTCTGACGGTTTGCAGTATTTAAGTCTCCTACAAAGTCTTGTGGAGTGTAAAGATATGCAAAACTTTCCTCAAAACATCCCCTTTCTCAAACACCTTGAACACCATCACCATGGCCTTGGTGTGCTTCTGGCACCATCTCTTCCACTCAGTAGTGATTTCCAATCACCAAATGGTCATGGTTACCGCTGAGTAAATTGCAAAGTCCAGAGGAAAGCAAAATAAATGCTTCTTCAAAAGCTTCATCATGCCATTTTATCCCTTAAGGGAGAGCCCAGAGATATCCTGACACTGCTATTGGTTTGTTTGCTTCCCAGAAACAGCTCAGCAGGGGGGACAGCTGACACTTGTGAAGGGTCACACAACTCCCATGGTCATTCCTCAGACATCAAAACGGAGCCTGAGGAACAGCAGAGCCTCCAGGCGTCCCTGCTCTGAAGTACTTACATACTCCCGTGGATGCTTTTTAGATCTGGAAAATTATTAAGGGAGCTGAAATTTTCAAAAGTGTATTACAACAAGCCAGGTATCAAGTAGCTCCCAAACCTTCTTGACACCCAACAGTTTTCTGCACTTAGAGCATTCAGTGAGTTAAGGGAAGAAATATTTGGCTGTCTGAATTAGTGTATTGTCCCTCCAAAACAAGGAGTACCAGGCTACACAGATTTCTCTTCTTTACATCTTGTATCACTTCAACAATCAGCTAAATATAGAAAAATGGTAATTATTTAGCACATCTTTAAAACAACAATTTCCCTCCCAATTAATTTCCAGTTCCTCAGATTAATTACCTACTCAAATTTTTTTTGATGCACACACTGCAAGAAGCTGAATGTGTTTTCCTGCAAGTTAAATCACCTTCAGAGATAACGATGCTCCTAAAACAACTTCAACTAAGCAAAGAATCAAAAATCCATTCCACTAAATCTGCCTGGACGGGTAAAAGGCAGATAGTAACATCACCAAACAGTGAAACTCTGAAGCTTGAACCCAAGCAATAAGCTGCTTTCACTTGTTCTCAGGGTAAATGACTCCAACATAAGTAGTAGTAGTTCTGGCCCAAGTAAGAATGACTCAACCCTCCCCCAAAAAATCAGGGATCATCACTGTTGCTCGCAATGTCAGCCACTGTGGAGCTGTACTCGGGAGCCTTAACATCTACTGAGCAGATAGTCCAGATCTATTTCTGCTGTATTTAGTGAGAAAGATCCTTTACAATTCTGTAATATATGATTTGGAACTTCAGGAGAGAAACGGAAAGCAGAAAGATCAAGCACTGCCTTCTCGGTGTCACACCAGAAGTACCACAAGGGCAGTGGCAACTGCACACTGCTGTCCTCGGGATCAAGAACAAACCATGCAAACCTTTCTCTACCCACAGCCAGGAAAGGATTAATTCCAACAGCTCCTCTTATTTTTCCTTAGCATTTTTTCATTCTCCTACCCTGCGGCCTGATCCCACAAGGGGCAGTTTTCTGAACACCTACAAATAAAGCAAGGGAGTTGTCCAAGCTCAGTATCTGTCAAACCCTTCAATAAGAACAGCAATTGCATTAAAACCATTTAGTGGAACAGAAACCCTGCCCTACACAGAGGTGAACAGCCCAGGGGCAGTTCTTCCCTGGGTGAGCAGAGAGCACAAAACCTGTCCAGAGGAGCATCCCCTGCCTGTGGGGTCACAGAGCCAGTGGCTCACTGCAGGACACTGTCCTATTCAGACTCTGAGTGCACTCAAAACGTAGGACCCATATTCAGTTTCTTACCATGTTTCTTTCAGGTTCTTTTGTTATTGTTGAGTGCTGAAGTCCAGTTCTGTGGTCACATACCTGAAACACTCCTACTGTGCACTGACTGCTGTGCAGAGACTCTCCTGCCACAGAACACGCTCCTCACCCAGCCATAACAGGACCTGCCTTGCAGCAGCATCTAAAACCTGCCTTCATGTTTAATCCAATCTTCTGGTGAGAACTTGCACAGCTTTCACCCCATGTTGGGGGCAGGAGATTATTTTACAGATATGAATTACTTCAGCATTGTACAATCAGAACACAAGGAGGAAAAAACTTCTTACCACTCAAAGCTCTGTCATTCGAGCACAACAAAGGGGAACTTGTAGAACAAAGCACATCTGAAATCAAATATCTGCTAAAAGCTTACACATTTCAAGCCTCTCTAGATTACTAACTGTCTAAGTGAAAATGCTCAATTAGACAACAGAAAGAAGGCAGGGTTAGCAGACAATGCAAGGATCTTATAAAATATTTAAGCAAAGCATGAGACCATTGATAATATGCACTTGGACTGAAATAAATGATGCGGGACTTCGGCTTTTTCTCCACAAACCTTTAGGACATGGGTATCTCTGGGGCAGGGAGGAAAGAAATAAAGTTTAAGAAAGAAAAACCAAACCATATACACAGGGACACACTCCAAGTTTTCATGGTGCAGCCCCTGTTAAGTGCATTTGTAGGGTTACGCACATTCTACTTCAGAAACAGACACCTGTTCACATCAAGGGGTTCTGAAACCTTTAGGTTTTTGAGGAAACATGTAAGAGTAATGATTCTGCTGAGAAGAAAGCTCTACTCCTTCCCCCCAGCCAGCACCTTCAGCAGGCTCTGTTTTGTGCTGGAGCTGGACAAAACCAAACAAGTCCTGGTTTAATTATTGATAAAGCCCCCAACCCGTCTAATGCAGGCAGGCAGCTGAATGAGAGTATAAATCTAAATCACAATATTTTTAATTCACCTGCTCAAAATTCAAACAAATATATGTTTTCCTAAACCAAGTAGAGTACCGAAGAGGATCAGGTAGCAGGACTAAATTTAATTTCTCTTATTAATCACACCCTCTGTCAGCTCACAGAACCTACTCATGAAGCGACCCATGGGAAAAAGGCTATGAACGCTCCAATCCTGCTCTAAACACCAGACCAGAAAACCTCCAAGAAAACTAAGCCAGCAGTGACAATTTCTCCTAAGAAACACATCTAGTCAGAGATGATTATGATTTACATGCCTTTCTATTATGCTAAACAGACTGACATCAGCTAAAAGCAGGACCTCGTGAAGCACACCTCATGAAGTAAAATTCACTGCAGAGAGCAATGGAAGGCTTGCATCCAGGAAATATTCCAGGCATAGGTGTGTGACAGATCAAGATTCAAGGAAAAAATATGATGAGGTTTATAGGCTCTAGTTGTGAGTTTATGAAATTCGTGTCAGCCCAGGGACAGGCTAAAGCAGGGAAAGTGTCCATGAATTGTGCTCGGGGTTCAGCCATCACCTGGAGCACCATTTCAACATTACAACTGACACATCACCAAATTCAGGGAGCTTTGTCTCCTTTTTTCTTGGGGCTTTCAATCTTATCAGAAAACAGCCATAAAACTGACTACTGTTTATTTGTGTTAAGTGAGGAACTCTACATGAGGAGCAAGGCTCAGGCTTTCTAATAAGGGGTAACACACACAACAGCTTACTTCAATCTCATTAAAGTAGCAGGAACAAGACAAAACCACTTCCTATGTTAAAACACAACACATCCTATTTATGCTCAGACGGAAAAAACAGACAATTAAGAATGCACCATATTATGCCCTTTTACCACTGATCAGTTTTTCTGGAAAAGGTGAACAGTAGGTTTAAAGCCAAACCCTGGAGAAGACATCAATTAATGTGTTTAAGACCGAGGGTGACCCTTTATAAACTGAAACATTCTTGTACAGATGCAGTGAAGTCTGATCCCCATCATCACCACCATCAAACACTACATAGTTTCCATGATGTTATGGAAAAAGCCAAGAGGTAATGAAGACTCTCTTTTCCTGAATCATAGCTACACCTCCTATGCCAGCAAAATACTGTAGCAGCTAAAACACCTAAAAAGTCAAAGATGATGAGTAACAGAAAATATAACAATACAACTAGAAACAAATTCTACCGTGAAAATAGGTATTTTAAGGCATTTTAGACCTGTAACACTGACCTAATCCATTAGAAGATGGAGGTGTAGTTAAAGTCTATACCCCAATGAAACTTGCCATGTTCCAGATGTACCTGCAGTTGTCCTCATCTCCTCATCTACAGATTAAAAGCAAATTAGGACACAAATTGATATTCTGAAGCAAAAGTTTTCCACTATATTTATGATTACTATAAGCATTTAGACTCTTTGCAAGGCATTTCTTTAAACTGCTGTCCATCAGATACAAAGCAGAGACAAAAGATGTAAGAAAGTTCAGTAAATTATGGGATAATCCCAATACTGGACAATCATACAGCTTATTTGGAAAATGTAATCAATATTGGAGATAAAAATATTTTAAAAAATATTTAAGGCAGATATCTCTACTCTTCACAGCTCCTGCAGGATGGAGCTGCACAGATCTTCCACTGTTGCTGGGTTTATAACTAACTGAATCTGAATTAAACACAGATTAATAAAAAAATTTATTTTACACCAGAACAACTTTTGCTTGAGGTGTCTTCCCACCCCAGTGAAGTTTAAACATCGACACTATTTTTACAACAGTAAAATAATTACTTTTCTGTTACGGGAGCTGCACAGGACACCCCTGTCACCAAGGCAAGAGGCTAAAACTGCCATGAAAGACAAAAAGAGAAGGGTCAGGTCACTAAGCTGAAATCCCGGGTGACCAACATCTTACTTAGGGAAAGATTCATTCAAATTTCATAAACCTACTGAGTGTATAAGGTACGCAGAAAGGATGCTGGTATCAAAGGGAAATTAATGATGACCTGAATTTGAAACGCAGCCATCGCCCACACAGACTCCGACTCACCCACCGCTGCGTGCGGCTCCATCACAGAAGGGCTGCATTCTGGGACATGTCAATTACAATTAAGAATGAAATAACTCTGTGCAACGGTGCTGAATGGCATTTTCTCTGAAGAGACCACAAGTTCCAATTGAGATTTCAGCTGTGCAATCACATTTCCATTCTTAACTCTTTCATTTCCAACCCAATTGATCCGCACATGACCCTCTTCCCTTTCCTTCAGTTCTGAGCTGAATCCAAAGACCCAACTGTATAGAGCCCTGGGCCCACCTTCAGCCCGAAGGTGGACTGGGGCAGCACTTCTCCAGAGTTAACAAGACATGAATTCTGCAGAACTAAATTGCTGTGGGCATTATTAGAACCGAGCCCAGAATTTCAGGGACCAGGCAGAAAACTGAGAAGCAGCACTGTAACCCCAGGCTGAAGTGCACTGCTTATCCAGGGAAACTGAACAACAGTCTGGACAAACTGGCCATCCAGAGTTGCCAGGGCCACTATTTCGTTTATTTGGTCCAATGGAGAAGATCATCACCACCCATTACCTCCCCACAGACCATGTGGGCACGTTCCCAAACAGCCTTCCCAGAAAAGTGCACGCCTGTGTTCCTCCTGGCTGAAACCAGGAGCCCGGCCGATCCCGCGGGCATTCAGGGCTGCATCCCCATCGCCAGCATGCGATGTACAACCCAGCAGATCCACAAAGCAGTATTTCTGCTTGGGGTATACTGCCAAGTGCCCAACAAAGCCATCCTGACATTTTTGCTTAGGAGAGCATGGAGTTAATTTAAGAGTGAAGAAAAGTACCTTTTCCCGAGCTGTTAGCCATCCATAAATTCACAGGAAACATTAGTAAAAAACAGTGTGTAAGTGTTGTGTTTCAATCATTAACTTAAATTTTAAAAGCAGTTTTTAAAAAATACTTATCTATCATTTCCAACCAGGAATAAACTGACTCTCCCTGTCCCATTAAAAGAAAACTCTAGATTTTTTAGAAGAATAAAACAAAACACTTAAGGGAATTTTAAATACAGGAAGGAGGAATAAGAGCATGGGGGAAGAACCCAAAAGACTTTGTAAATATTTTTGTGATTCCAGTTGCCAAAACAGTATCCACTTAATGTACCTCAGCCAAGTTTCTTTGAACAGGAAAATTCAAAGAGCAACAATTCATGAAATACACACACATATTTGCAGTGTATTTATGCAGGCACTTCAGCTGCTGCCGACACACAACTCTTCCTTTACTATCTTGATTTACATGGCAGATGCTGATTTTACCAGTGTCTGTTTTCCTGGAAAGGCGCTGGAATTCAGCCAAGTTTGGGATGGGTGTTACACAATATCTGCTATGCCTCTTGGTAGAGGCAGCAAAAGAAGAAAATTACATTTTATTTGAGTACTGGAAAGTTTGCACTGGCACTGTTGAGCTGAAACTTTAAAATGCCAGCTTTGTGAGAGAAAGAATAAGAAAACTGATCCAATGTAAATGAAATGCAAAGACAATTTTGACTGGAGTCTCAAAAACTAGGGAGAAAAACTTACTGAATTAACAGTGTGTCCCACTAGGCTTAAAGAAACTTGCAGGCAGATGCTTCAGTTCCTATTTACACATCAAAACCAGCAGTCATGTTTTCCAAATTATTCAGCAGGTTGATGCAGCACTTTTTAATTGATCTCTAATCATTTCTGCAGTTGGTGTACATTAGCTTGAAAGGGTTGAAAGCTTATCCCTTGTTTTTGGTTACCTATATAGCAGCACTTTTCTCTTTGAAGATGTGGCCCTTGAAGAAACTGTAGGAAAGAACACATTTTTAAATCCAACATATTAAGAAGGGCCATAACTTTTTCATCAATGGGACTGAACATTCTCCCTCTCACTCTCTCATACAGCTGATGGAAGAAACTTATTTTTGTATGTTAAAACAGAGAAGCTGAAACTGTAAATAAGGTCCATCTCTAGTATATAAAGAATGAATTAGTGCTTCTTTGCCCGTCCTTGCAGTCAGAGAAGGGTGCAGTGTCACCTTCTGTTTGCTTCATACTTCCTGAATGTTATCCAAGGAAGTTGTCTTTGCCATCCCCTACATCTAAAATGATTGATGGCTTCTGGTTTTGATGTAATTACAAATGGCTCTTCCCTCCAGAAACAACCTGCTAAAATGAATATTGTACCTCAGGAGCAAAGTATTACCCTTAAAAATTGCCAATGGTGTGCACTAATACATAGCCCTGGTATTATTGTGCCACTAACTGGTGTCATGGCTGTCACTGACAGATGAAAAGCTGCACAGGAAAGAGAAAAGAAATGGGATGTGATAAGATTGCATCATAAAATACAAGATAAATGTGTTGCCATGACCAAGATGCATTCTAACCTCAGGTAATAAAACAACATGTCTTGGTAGAAAGAATGACCCAGATGAGATGAAACTGCAAAGGACAAATGTGAAATGTTCCTTGTCTAGCATACATTTACTCACATTTACATATGCTAATGTGAGAAATACATTTTTTAAAATTCTTGTAAACATACTATAGTCTAGTCCTGTTGGGCAAAGAGAAGAATGAAGAAATAGAACGTACAAGAAGATTCTTAAAATGCACGGAGAGAGGGTAAGGAAAAAAAATATTACAGAAAAAAACCGGACAGGAGCTTCAGCATCAAGTTGTAACACTGCTTGGACACCATAACTGGCAGACTTCAGAAAGCTGCATTATACTTAATAAGTGAAGATCTATTAACTTGCCTGGCAGAGCTAAAGGGTAAGGACAGGCTTTCCACATAACTGATTAATTGAAATTTCATCCAGAAAACTGTGTACTTAACTTCACCCAACCACCTGTGTCAGCTGGCACCCACTGCCATCGTCCAAGCTGCCTCCCTTCCTGGGAAGAAGGGCAGAACTTTGTTTCCCTCCTATTTGCAAACCAGACAGTGGGTTCATCTGTTCCAGCATCTAAACAATGCAAAGCCCTTCCTGAAGCCCTAATCATCGCACTGTAGGTTTCAGTGCACGTGCAAACTGAGGCATTATGCATGTGTCCAGTTTCTAAGTTTCCACAATTTAAGTATTGCCATTCTGATGGCAGTAAAGAGAGGTTACACCAGCAACGTGCCTAGAAGAAACCTATGTCCTTAGGAGAACAGGAACATGATTTTGAACATGATGCAAAACCAAAACAGTTGCTCTACAGAATTTATGCCAATACAAGATCGTGGTGCCATAAAAACCTTCTAGACACCATTTCAATGTAAAGAGTTTGGTTCACCACTGATCTAGCCACCTGCATAATCTGTTCCCTAAATAAGTAATTTTATCCATTAAAAACAAAATAATTTGTTTTGCATTACTGCAATGCAGTACTGTGTGATGGACCATATGTAGTCTTACATATTGGTTTCCTTATCAAATCTTTCTCCAGAGCTACTTACAATTAACATACTTTCAATAGCTTGTAGTAAACTGCCTAACCAAGTAACTTCATCTCATTCAAATTGGGAGCTCTCATCTTTGCATAACACTGGTACAAACACTGGTTTTTTCCTTTGTTCAACTCATCACATGCCCAACCAGCCAAGGCCCACTCACTCCTGTGCCTGGGAGCCAAAAGGGCCTTTATTCCCTTAACACAAAATTCACCTGAGAATCCTATCAAAAGAGAGGGATGCAAATACCTTCAGATGCAAAACTTACTGAAATAATTTGAAAATGTTTACAATTCAAACAGCCAAATAATCCTGATCACACACAGGGCCTGTTTATATCTCAGGGCTCTGCCATCCATAAGCAAGTTGTCTTGCACCTCTTATCAGCTCCTTAATCAATTGTAAGTTTGTACTTTGAAAAGACTTTGAACATTCCGGATGATTCTTCTGATCAGTGTTATACTACACACATCCAGAGTAATGCTACTTAAATCTTCTCATCTCCTCCACACATATATTTTTATACAGAGATATATATACACAAACACACAAAAATACATTCTCTATAGTATAAAAATAAGCCCTCACACTCTGGTCTCATTACAGGCTTTCAGGAACATCTCTTTGAACATTACAATAGTCTGGCTGAGAAAATTTTACTAAAAATAAAAGTTCAGAGCTGCGCCAAGTGATTTAGTTTGCGGAGGCAGAAATTCCAAACCTCAAAAATTCTCCCAAGTTTACTCAGAACAGTTTTTATTTTGTTTTTCCAATGCCCAAGTGTTGAGATGCTAAGGACACAAGCGTGGGATTAGCCAAAAGGGAAAACTCAGGCACCTCCATTTCCTGCTGTAAGCAGGTGTGGACTTGACTCATCAAAGAGGCAGAGAACACCACTAAAGTTATGTATTTTCACGTTACTGCAGTACACAGGGAGCACTGAGTTCATGGAGTCACCACCCCTCAATATGACAGAAGGGATCCTGCCTGCCCATCTGCAGATAGAAAAGACTGTGCTTCCCTAAAATGCAAGTGTTGCTCATCAGGCTTCCCTCAGGTACAGCCACAGCTGTTCACTCTTAGGCATGCAGACAAATGAATAAAAAAAGGATCCCAAAGCCCTGCTGCAACCTAATGAGATACAGGAGACACAAAGGACATTGTGAAATTTAAAACTATCACAGTCTAAGTTTTCCTCTTATCCAAGAATTTGAAATACACTCTCTCTTGTCTCAGGATTTATTTCAGGGATTCCATTAACTCTTCAAATGTTCATCAGAAAAACAAAGCCAAACCTATCAGCAAAACCCTAGGTTTTATTTCTCACATGCTACTAAAACAGCAGCAGTTGTAAAAGAAGAATGTGGGTTTTTTTATTGCTCAGATCTGTCCTTGGGAAGATCTGACCAAACCAAACATATACAAAGCTCCCAGGCCAATTCATTTGAGATATGAAACCCCTGCATTGTTGCTTTGTTCCACCAGCAAGATCAGTTATGTGAGATCCTGCCCACACAGTTCTGTTCATTCCTTGCCCTTTTCTTTCTCCCGATAACCTACTTAATACAGAGCCACTTCTCCTTCCTGTTTCACTCCCAGAAAGAAGGTACAGTCCTTCCAGGGGCCTTGAACAGCCTGCTTCAGGATGCCATTCCTCTTTTCCTGAAGCATGTGGAGTTTGCTTCAGTTTTTAAACTGGATTGATTCACTGGTCTTGGCCACAGAAGGGTCCTAACACTCGTGTTTGCACAGCCGAGAGGGTGGTAACTTGTTTAATACTATGGGAAACCAACAGCCAGCAGCAGAAAAGAATAGGATCTCCTTAACCGCAAAGCTGAATCTCCCATCTGACACACTAATAACCCCAAAGAAAGGAGAACAAGCAGTGGGGAAGTCTGAAACAGGGGCTATATTGATGCCTAAGGATTTTTATGTATTTTTATGTATTTTTGGTGTGTATTTTATGGATCTTTATAGCTTTGGAAGTAA
>JAWWEW010000036.1:6567562-6632121 GCA_035583185.1 Anabacerthia variegaticeps
GGGCTCTGGGTCCTTCGTTCTTCGTGCTCGGAGGATCAGAGGGGATCCGGACCTATACCACAATAAAGGTAATATCTCCATTAACCTTGTGCAGAGTGTCTGTTTTGCAGGATTTCAGGCATCAATATAACCAAAGAGGAAATAACTTAGAGCAACTGAGGAACAGACACAGGAACGGGTAAAGACATGCTGAGAATGTGCTAAAATCCTCATATTCAGAGAAACGCCTTGTTATTTTAACACACAAATACAGAGACTATTTTCACCCAGTGGCCCTTATCCTACTCCTACTGAATCAGAATCCTACTCCTACTGAATCAAAACCTTAATTTAGTGGCAGAAATGAACTCCTTGGAGAAAAGTGATTGAGATTAAATGTTTGTGAACAGCCTTGTTACAAATGTCCAGTCCGCCCAGTTTCAAATGCAACTGCTTAGTATGCTTTTCCACCCATTTTATCTTCCATAATGAGTATTTCTACACTAGGAAAGTCTTTGAGCATATGTACTTTTTAAAATTTAAAAAAAAGAAAACAATTAGTTTTAGTCACTGTAATGTAACTCAAGTAAGAATTGCAGCCAGCCTGATTTCCTCCTATACACCAGCTCACCACCTTCGGGACAGGTGGTTAAGCAACACAGCCTCAGGAATGCTGTGCTTGGAATGTCTATTGCCATACTAAGTTGTACACACACAGGCAGTCACATAAACTGGACATTATAAACCCTCATATCCCAACAGCACTTTTTGAGGAACACAGTTCCTGCTGCAGCACTTTCTGAAATAGAAGACTTCCATTCCCACAACCTACACCCTATGTCCTGCTGCAGCTTCAGAGCTTCCTGGTCCTGGTGAGGGACACAGCTCTACAAGCCTCTCTGTCAAGAGGTAAAGGCACGTTCTGGCACCTGAGTTAGGCAGCACCTGCCTCAGGAGTTCCAATACCCACCCTCCGGCAGGGAATTACTGTCTCCGTTGCAGAGGTAGCAGGAGTGTGTGCCTCCACTCAGTTGCTTTGGTAAGTAGTTCAGTGTTTCAGTATGTCCCAAAACACATTCCCTTTGCCCAGCTCTGCTGCTGAGGTCATGACTGCTGGCAAAGTGTTTACTTCGGGAAGCAGGGAGGAGTCAATATCGTAGACTGCTGCATCTCTTCACTCCAAGGCAGTAGAGCGCATTAGACTTGTTTCAGGGCTGTGATATGTGAGAATACATGGGTGAATCCCTACAGAGATCCATGTCAAAAATTATGCTCCCTCATTTGTTTTTTCCTAGTATGACTTACCCAAGTGTTTGGAAAATGATGGTGATGCTTCTGCATGCTGTGCCTCCATGAACATTTCTTCCACAAGCTTTCCATCGCTGATACACACTCAGAGAAGGTATGTCACTAGCGTATTATCCACTTTTTCAGCCTACCAGATCTACGATTTCATACTGTCTCACATCAGTATCATCCTCTAGTGAAACACTTCAGGGACAAAGTGCTGAGGAAGGCAGCCTTACTGAGTTCAGTGCCTGAATCTGAAATATTAGTAAAGAATTTTCTGCAGCAGGAATAACACAGAACTGAGGCGTTTAGGGCAAAAGTCAGTTGAAGTGACTCCTTTCCCCTTCACAACTTCATGGCCCCGAGGCAAGCCAGCACTTCAGGTTTCCGATCCAGATCAAAGCTGTATGTGGTATAGTGTGTACAGATATTTTAACAGTTCCAGACTTCAAGATTCTTCTCAAATGCATCAACTCTTTACTTGCTTCCAGGCCACTGCAGAATGTCAGACTGCAGATACTCAGCACAAACTTCAATAGTCTTCATCCCACATCAGGAGGAAGGGGAATGGCCATGGGAGAACTCCAGGAAGGCAACACCTGCCCTCCATGCTCATGGCTACAAGAACAGTTTTTCAGCACTGGTTTCCTTTTCCAGTGTCCCCAGGTACTATGCTGCTTTTCTGGCCCAGAACTTCAGGGAGCATGACTATTCTCAGCAGAAGCCAAACCCATGATTCTTCTTAATTACAATATCACAGTTCTCTTTATCTAAATACATTAGGTCTTCAGATAAGATAGCAGAAGTCCATTCTAGTATCTCTCATATCTTTAGCTGTATGGATTGTATAGATCTGTCATCCACCTCAAAGTCATTTATCCATTTAGCTTGGCTTTACCTAACTGTGATCATTACAGCTAAAGAACTACTTTCTAGAGGCCCTGTAACTGCACAATAAATTTCTCTGACAACACATGGCTCAAAACTACCACCTCTCATTAAGCAAAGCATTCTCTAATACACTGCCATGCTATCAGACTGAACAGTTATTCTGTAAAAAAGACCTCAGAATGAATCACAAACCATTGCTGTAACAGAAAAGATAAAACGCCGTATCTCTGATCCTCAACTATGACAGGCAGTGTGAAAATTAAAACCATGAGATATTTTTTGTTTTGAGATGAAGAATTTACAAGCTTACTGAAATGCATGACCTAAAGTGATTAACTACAACCTTCCACTCTCACTCAAGCCTTTCTGCCTATCAACACAGAAAGCCCAGAAGACACAAACACAGCTGTACCACACAGGTCAACACACACTAAATATACCTCTTTTTACAGTTAGCATTCTGCTCCTTACCTCCCATATTTCTCTTGATGTATTAAAAAAAACCAAAATCCCATAGAGCTGCTAACCAGATCTATCCAAAACTCAACAACTCATTGCATGTAATTTGACAGGCACAGTAGCTGTGGGTCAGGAAGTATGAACAGCACCACAGACAAATCAAACCCCTTCCTCCTAAGAAGGGCACAGGTAGCACGACACACAAGCAAGCACCCAAACAAAACCAGGATTCAGCCACCTCCAGCAGGCAGGACTGTGATTCCAGGGAATCCTACAGACAAAGAAATGCTCGCTCCAGGGCCAGCTGAAAAAGCTAGTTCCCCCTCAAGGGAATCAACATCCTATTTGCATCAAGAAATGATTCAGCCTCCCGTTACGGAGATGGACAAGTGGAATACAGAGAGGTTAAACCAAGCAGGAGAACCTCTAACAATTCCAGTGCAATGAACCTAAACAAATTCACGTATGTATTATCAGTGATGCATTATCATTGTTTTCTTATCCTGAAGTACTCTCTTTTAAATTACGAAGGGACAGAGGAAAAAAGGAAGGTTAAAATAGACAAAACCTCATCCTAGTTGGGAGAAGCAGCTCTACCCTGCCACCACCTGAATTTATAGGGTTTCCTGAGGCTTACAAGGTAGATGAAGGAGGTTACCAAGGAAAGAACCTATAAATTACAGGAGTCTGCATGATCTCTATTTATTTAAATCTAGTCTGCAATAGCTTTAGCCTGCAATACCCAATGACACTCAAAAGTAAAGAATAATATTTGACATATTTTTGCACAGAGTTGTAAGTCCATTATAATTCTTAAGATGACAGTCAAGAGGACTTTATTTTTAAGATAACATTTAGAGCGAAAAACTAGAGTTATTTCCCTGGTATGTCCAGCAACAAAATCAAAGAGAAAGCCAGAGAACACAGTATGGGAAAAGCAAACATTTAACAAAAGCACAATAGCAAAGCCTTCTCTTTTAAAAGCACTATTTCTAGCTGTTCATGTCAAAGAGCTCCCTAGATTTATTGAGCAGGACGAGAAGGTCAAAGAACACAATGGCTTGCTTTTTTGGGTGTTTCATCAGTTAACACAACAGAGACAAAAGCAGAATCTCTCTCGAACGCTCTGTTAGAAAGAGCAGCTCAGCTTTTGCTCCTAGTTCTCGGCTAAACGCGAAAACACAAGTAAACAACCCCTTCCATCCCGACAGCTTTCCCCACGCCACCAGACCCCGCACATGCGGAGCCCCGGAGAGCCCGCGGGGAAGGACACAAGTTTCGCACTAACCTGTTTGAGTTCCGCAGGCATTTATGCGAGGTGCCAGAGCCGCTGTCCCTCGCAGAGAACACCTCCAGCCTCCAGCCGCCCTGCGGGGACCCAGCCCGCAGCTCGCACAGCCCCTTCCCCCGGCGGAGCTCGCTCCTTGTGCAGCCGGACCGGCACCCCCTCCGCTCCAGAGCCCCTCGGCAGCCTCCCTACGCACTGGGCCCATGCAGGGGCAAAGCGCCGCTCGGCCGGCAGGGAGGGAAGAAGGGCTCCCGCAGGGCACGCGTCCCCGCCGCTCTCACATGGCGGTGCGGCCGCTGCCCCGGCGCCGGGAGGCTCCGCGCGGGGGGCGGCACTGACGGGCAGCCGCAGCCGGAGCGGGCCGGGCCGGGCCACGCCCGGCGCCCGGGGGAGCGGGGGCAGCGGGGCCGGGGCGGAGCGGGGCTGTGCCCGACCGGGGCTCTGCCCCAGCAGCCCCTCGCCGTGCCCCAGCAGTGCTCTCCCTGCCCCAGCAGCCCCTCTCCGGTCCCGCGGCCGTCCCCCCCGCCCGGCGGGGTTCGCCCCGAGCGGCTGCGCGCCCGGAGCCCCGGGGGTTCCCTCGCTTCCCGCCCGCCCCCGCCTCCCTCGCGGATCTCTCCTGATGGATTACAGAGACAAAGAGGGAAACCGCCTGTTCCCAGCCGCTCTCGGAGCGGTAACCTGCCGGCCCCGGCGGCAGGGAGCCCTTCCCATAGCGCCGGCACGGACAGCGCAGCTGCCTCCGAATTACAGGGAGGTCTGACAAGAAAGCACAAGAAAGGAAATCCTCGCCCTTGCTTACTTTTTGCACTTCACTTCGAGATTAATGGCATCCCTAATGCACCAACACCAGAGAACGATGATCTTCCATCACTGTCTCCTCCCTTTTCCATCTTACACAGATGTGGCGACGCTTAGAGCTCAAAGTACAACTGGCCTCATTTTTTAAAACCATTCACCTGCCCACAAACTGTCCCACGTTCATTAAGAGATTGTCTGGATAAATTACTGAGCACAAAAATGAATACCAGATATGCTATACCTTGCATCCACCACATTCTGCAACAAAAACTGGGACTTCACAGCATGGTTCAACACAGTTTTCACATCCACCTATTTCTAGTAAATTAGAGTACCCGTTTTTAAACAGTCAGTTTCCGAATAGGCAGCCAGGCTCCAAACTCCACAAATCCAAACCTCCAGAGATACAGGTTGGTAGGTGTAAACCAATCTTAACTAAACCTGAAGCACTTTTCCCCCTGGAACTAAACGGGAAGACACGCTTATCCTGCATTGAAACTAAGCCTTGCCCTTCCATGTAAGCAGTTGGCCAGGTCTGGGAGGCAGCAAAGTCCTCCCCTGGTGCTAAAAAACCAGCACTACTTGCAGGCACCAGCCAAGGGGCTAATGGTTGTTTTTCCTCTTCCACACCACGTTCCTGCAGCAAACCAAAGCAGTAAGTAAATCCAACACTGCACCAGCTGGTGGCTGAACAATGGTAATTAGGGACTGAAAGATACTGGCATCAAAGTAGAGACTATCCCTGGAAAACAGGCATAGTCAGAGACCAGCTATGAAGCAGAAAGGAAGGTACATTACAATTTAATCTTCTTTAATTATCAGAACAGGCACCTTGGCATAAAAGGGTCTTTTCATCCCAGCTTCAGGTTCCCTGAAAATTTTAAAACATACTTCCAAGTGTCACCGTAACTAACAGTTAATTAGCATCAATTCTGCCAGATCAACACTAAAAGGTGGTATCTCCTATACAGACATGTAAGACCAGAAAAAATGTTTCAGACTTATTTAATTGCAATTTCAGCCTTCACGCTACTGCCCATGTCAGCATTCCAGCTGAATACTAGAGCTAAGTCTTTGTATTGTAGGGGCAGAGAACAGGGCAGAACTACGTCACCCAACTCATCCTAATTTGTTTAAAAATAAATGCCATCAAGTGTGACAAGGGCAATGGTAGATGTTCCACAAGGTTTAGATGAAGTGAAGTTACTTGCTTCACTGGAGGGAAAAGACGTACTCTATCTATAGGGGAGTAATTTAGAGGCAACCAGTAGTGGCCATTAATAAAATACTTCAAGGCCAAAGCAAAAGGAATGCCGTTTGTGTGAGTCTCCTATACTTTTGCACAGCATTCTCCTGCCCCTTCTCCTTGTCCAACTTCACTTAACAAACTAAAATAGCTCCACTTTTGTTGAGGCCGTGCTGGCACAGAGCAGTACCATTCAATTTAGGCATGCACGTGGCTCTGTGCCAGACCGTTATACACTGGCAGAGAAAGAACCGGTGTAAAGCCTATATCCATATGGCACTAAAGGAGCTACTCTTGCATGCAAAGCAACGAAACTGAAAACCTTCCTGGATGGATTTGCCAATTCTTATCCACATAAGAAGTTTCTCATGTTGTAAACCCACAGGTATTTGTGCAAGACATACAAGATTAGCATGGCTGAATTTGGAAGTCCCACCTTCTGGAGACAGGTTATTTTTTAAAAACATTATTTTCCTTTTGAAAATACAATAGATGCTTGTAGGCCTTCTGGCTATAAAGTTAATTTTAAGAATGTTTTGACTCAAAGCTAAAAGATTTTTTTTTCTTTTTTTTCTATAAGAGGGCTAATTACATCTCAAGTCCCCTCCTTAACCTCTTGCAATATTTTACCAGCTCATGTAATTCTGAATGCTGCGATTTGGCAATGCTGAAGTCAAAGAACTAATTACCTAAATAAGAGTTATGGATTAGATCCCTAAGGTTATACTGAACTTCCAAATTTTGGCACCAAGCACTCCTTCCATTAATATTAGACTGCTGACTACATCGCAACCTCCCCCTCTTTTTTTTTAAATGAACCTTAAATTCTTAATCTAATTTTTTCCAGCTGCAAAAGTAGTGAAAACCTTCTTTCTTCTCGCTGAGAAATTAAAAATTTATAAATAGGAAGGGATTTAATTCTTTGGAAGATGGAGTGGTGTAGTATCTAGGCCAAGCTCTCTTTTCTTATTTTTTCCCATTATCCTTAAAAAATTCCCTATCACTAGTGCTGCTCTATAGATGGATCTGCTCTCAGAGGCAGTAAAAAGGAAATGGTTTACAGCTCTGCCTGGGATCATAACATATGGCTTCAGTGATATGTAACTTCCATAAACCCAACAGAGCAAGAAGGCACAAGATGAATCAAGAATCCCAGCTAACCATATAGGCAAAAGCACCACCATCACCCATGGCAATTCTCCGAATTAGGGAGCCTGCATTCATAGACGGGCTTCCAGGCAGAGGATATTTTATTATCCTTCTGTGAATTTCATACAGCAAATAAACAAGGTAGGTGGGAGAACTAAAGCACAACACACAGTTGCCAGTGTGCCCTACCATGGTGATTTTAATCCAGACAAACATAAATAGAACATTCTAACTCCAAGATAAGTTTTGACATCTTTTCCTGTTAGCATTTTCATCATTTTTAAAATGTATTGGAAAAGTTATAGTAGCCCTTTCAAAGCAGCTGTACTGGTTCCAAAATGGTTGCATGACTAGTAGGACACATCCACCCAGATATTCCTAACATTTCCTTGAACATGGTTTTGACAATCTTCTTGCTCCCACAATGCAAGGGTAGAAATGGAGACAAAGCCAGATCACCTCAATCAGGGAGCTGTTGTATATAAATAGAGGATAATTTTAGGTGTCATCCTTATTTAAGAATCCAGTATTAAAGAAGAGGTCTGAAGGATCACAAGGCTGAAGAAGAACACAGCAAAGAGGAAGAAGACACTTGCTGCAGGTTAACACCATTAGGCATTTCAGTAAGTTCAGGGAATTTTAATTTGTATACAAACACAGCTTCCATCTTGCAATATCTAATATCAGTCAACTCCATTTCATCCAAGTTGTCATATGACAGGATGAGAACAAGGACAGGCTGGTGACAGCACCGCTTACATTAGAAAGAAAGGATGGAGGAGGCTACATGTCACTGCATATAGGTCGCAGTTGAATGAATGACCTATGTTTCTTCCCAGCAGCCTTATTTAGATGAGAATCAACTGCTTTTTAAAGGGATAAAAATAAAAAAATCTCCTCCAGTTTATGAAAAAAAAAATTTAAATTACCATGACATTTATAACACAATAACAACAGCAAGGAAAACAAATCAAGTTTAAGATTAGTACTGTGACCATAATTTCATGCTGTAGTTATTGGAAAGGAAAACAAAGACTCAGATGCAGGAAAGGCAGACCCAGTATTAACCATTTTTTACTTCTTCGATTTTGTTTTGGTTTTTGGATTTTCTGGATGATTTGTGCTGTACTTCAAGCTGCACATTACAAACACTTGCTCAGAGGTACCAGCTTAACACGCCACCCTCTCATCCAGAAGGCAAAAATGTGGTTTGTCACGATGGACTGGACTGATGACTGCCTGCACAATCTACCCATTTTCATGGGAGTTACTGTTTTCCTCAAACCAAAACCTGAAGCTGTTCAGCAGTTCCTTCTGAAGAGAGAATTAAGATCTCTATGTAGGAAATTTATTCCAGAGCAAGTTTCTTATATTTTAAATAGTTACATATGAAAATAAGACTGCAAAAAGGAAGAGGAGCTAATCAAGATGGGTTAGAAACACAGACACTAGTTTTTTACAGTCTTTACAGTATTCTAAAAATGCCACCTCACCAGCATTTTAGACTGAGTGCCTAAAATGAACTCTGACAGTATTGTACAGCACTTCCCAATCACCATAACTATGGTTATAAAATATTCTCTTCAGGTAGTAATTTGGTAGCTTAAAAAAGAAAACAGTTGTTAGGGTTTTTGTTTAGTTGGTTTGTGGGGGTTTGTTGGTTTGTTTGTTTGGGGTTTTTTATATTTATATAGAGATTAAACCATGACATTTATTTAAATCAAAGGCTTTAATTATAGTTGGCACACAGCCTCAGGCTGCCCGTGGCCATCTTTGGCCATTCTGTTCTCAGTCACACTGATGACTTCAGTGAATTACTCCACATTTGAGACAAAGCAAGCGAGAACATAATTTGAACCATTAACAAGATGGTCTAAACTAGCAACAGACTCAGTAATTTATCAATGTCATCATAACCCCACACTTGTTTTGGGCTCTTTCAGCATTAGTTCACAAGAGCTTAAAGATACTGCAGACAACTGAAATGGAACCGTAGGAAATTTTTGATTTTCCAAGCCAGGTTGAACCCTTCAGGTACGAAACCCAAAGGGCTCGGGGAAGAGGAAACTGCCTTTATGGCTGCTTGGAGGTTTTAAAGTTTCTGCAAAGCATTTCTGCAGCCACATGTGGCTCCACAAGGGTAGAGGCTTAGGAAGATGGACCAGCTCCTGTGCAATGCCTTGTAGGGATAAAGCTCTGCCTCGCTGCACGGGTACGGATCAAGGCCTGTATTAGGTACAAAATCTTTTCATAAAATTGGGAGATACAGTGCAAAAAGATTTTGTAATGGTTTAAAATATTTCGTCCTGAACATCACAGCTAAAATAATACAGTTGTGTGCTTGGGAACTAAAATGTAGGAGAGGAGGACTAAAAATCTTAAACAGTCAGGACAATTAATCATGTTCTGCTGCCTGAGCTGAGAGACAAACAAGCAGCAGGACATGAAAAACAAATCCCAACTTTAATGTAAGATGGTTAATTATCAAGAAGCAAATGTGGTAAGTGTGACTAGAAAGTTGGTTTTCAAAAAATCCTGTTAAACCTGATACTAGTCTTTAATGTTTATATTTTAATGTTCCTGTTTTAAGCTATTTTTAATAATTACTTGCTGTTATACTTACTGATGTTGTAATACTCAGAGACATCATGCAAAGAGCAACCTAGATGCCTGTTCACATAATGAGGAACACGGAGCAAGCAGAATTTAATTTTAATGTGTTTCTCTTATATGTTCTTCTAAAAGAACACATAGCTCTATTAACAAAGTGATGTGAAATCATGGAAAATTATCATGAAACTGTGAATTTATCACTCAATTTAAATATTTTTAATTTAAACCTGGCACAGCTCTAGGCCAGAAAGCTTAACAGTTGTGAAAAGTCATTCTTTCACAAGTCCTGGCAAATAAAATAAGAAAATCCTTGCCTTTCAGTTGCTTCCAAAACCTCATTCAGTAAAAATTCACACAAAACAAAAGGAGTTGAAACTTTCAAGGCAAATAAAACTGCAAAACTATTTGAGATGATTAGGGGAAATGTGCTCATTGCTTTGCATCACTATAATCACTGGTGTAAGGCAGTTGCTGTCCTGCCGACAAACATTAGATGGCACTTTGGAATTTAGCAGTTCCCATATAAAGTTGCAGAGCACATACTTAAGAGATAAAGTGAGAGACATGAATATGAGGTAGTGTTGATGACAGAGAAAACAGTGACATTTCTGCAAAGGGAAGCTGCCTCTTGGAGCTAGAAGTGTATTTTTGACCTGCACAGGTAAAACTATAAAATAGTGTGTGATTAAAATTGGTGAAAAAACCGATTCATTGTGATGGAAAGAAGAAAATAATTGTTTCCTTACCAAACAGAGGGTCAGTTTTTCAGTACCCTATTTTTAATTTTTCATTGAATCCTTTGGAATCTACTTTTTAAACTGAACTCACTGACAAAGTTTTATACAAACACTTCTCAGAATACGCATCAGATTTGGGGTAGATTCTGCTGCATGCCAGCAGTTCTGAGCCCCATATAACTCTAATAAGTGGGGTTTAGGTAGTTTGCTTACCAAATAAATCCCTTCTGGAAAGCAGTGCACAGCTTCTGATGCAGCTGGTCAAATCTTCTTAGTTGTAGCTGAAATTGATGCTAATATTCCCATTCACTTGTATCCATGTTTTTACCATCTAAGGCCTTAAATGAAGACTGAATAATAATCACAGGGAGAAACTTCAAGAAACAGAAGAACAAGCAAATGTAATTTCTTGCAGGAATACTACTTGAGTCCATTTTCAGAGCCTCCCATATGATATATACCATGATGCCTGTTGCACAGACTATTTTTTTTCAGCCTTGTGCTATGGTATTCCTCCTGCAATACAGGAGGCAGGTTCTAGGACTTCTTTTGGAATTTGGGCCATGCCAGCAGAAAGGCAAACAGCAGGAGCTTCTTGAGCTCACAGTGGTGCAACATACCATGCTATCACTTTGTAAAGTCTCTTTTTGACACCTGCAGTAATTCCAACAGTGCTCCTCCTCTGGCTCAGGTCTGAAGCCAACTGCAGTACTTTGGCCCTGACAAACACTAGTTCTCTGCCTCCACTTTCCACTGTTGCTGAGCTGTCACCAGAAGGTCCTGGCTCTTGCTGTAAAACCAGGAGATGATGCTTTCACAGAAATGGGAAAAATTCCATAAAAAGGGCAGCAAAACCTCCAGCCTCCAAGCTAAATGCAATTACTATAATCTCCAACACAGCAGAAGCCAAGGACTGGCTCACACCTCACGCACATCAGGGAACACACCTCCTTGAAAAGTAGCTGAGTAATGGCTACTGGTCCGGGTCCTCACTGCTGGGATTCCTAAGGACTGCAAGTATCTCTCAGCTCACACTGAATTCTGACCTAATAACTCATTCTCCCATGGGAATCATATTCCAAATCTTCCCCCTTCCTCCCCCCTGGAGCCTTTGAATAGTTGCACATATACAGAAGCTGAAACTTGACCCAGGTCACTCCTAGAAACTCAGTAAGACCACTCACACAACCTGAATTTGCAAGATCAGGCTGAGGGCAGAGCATGGGTAACTCCCAGGGACCTGCAGGGACACAGGAGCCAAATGACAGAGCGAGGGGAGCTGAGCAGGGGCAGCAGCAGCTGGAGAGCAGAGCAGAGGCGAATCTGACACCAAATCACACTGTACCCCTCCAGCAGAATGTGCACTTCTATGGTTTCAACTGGCTTTATGAATTTATCCCTACAAATTCTTCCCACATTTTGCTATCTGCTAGTACTAGCAGACACAGCACATCCATGGGTTAACTACCACTGAGTTATTTTCTGGGTATTTGGCACTGTAGCAGGAAATAGCATGGTAACACCAGGGAGTGTCATGAACCAACTGCACTGTTGCCTGTACCTGCCCTTACCTGAAAGGCAAAAAAAAAAAAAAAAAAAAGAGGCAGCAATTTTCCATGCTGTCAGTCCCTTAATATGAGCACAAATATGTTATATAACACAGGAAGCCAAAAGGCACTACAAATTAAAACTAATTACATACAACTTTACACACAAAGATGTAACTGCCTTCTGTATGAGATGGAGAAGAGACATAAGCTCTGACCAGTTACAGAGGTAGGACACTAATTAGAATGATAGTTTTGATACCTCTTAAGAAATGAATAATCGTAGTAGCAACAAAAAAAAGACTGACTCAGAAACTTACCAATTCTGTGGCATCAGGACCACAATGGAGCTTCCTTCTTGTAAGAACTACTGTTCTATGTATAAAAGTGTTCTATAAAATTCAGAAGACTATAAAACTTGCAACAAGACTACCAATTTAATGCCACTAGGTTTTCAACAAAAATACTCTAAGAAAAAAAAAAGTACACAATACACAGTCTTTGATTTGAGAGTAAGCTATTCTGGTGTCTCTTAAGTCAAATGTATCAGATCACACATCTAAAAAAATAAAACCAACATAACAACACCTCAACAAACCCACCACTTGGAACCTAAAAGAATGGAAGTAACAGCCAAATGTAGTAAATTTTTAATTACTGGATGATTTTGTTAGGGAGAAGACTTCTCAGATCAACCCATGCTACTTCTTACAGACACGTAACAGTCAATCTGTCTGATAAGTAAAACCCTGGACCAGCACACAAGGGACTGATTTCTGTTA
Organism: Anabacerthia variegaticeps; assembly: GCA_035583185.1. Classification (NCBI taxonomy): domain Eukaryota; kingdom Metazoa; phylum Chordata; class Aves; order Passeriformes; family Furnariidae; genus Anabacerthia; species Anabacerthia variegaticeps. The sequence goes on from JAWWEW010000036.1 coordinate 6,580,342, forward strand.
TTTTTACCAGAAATGCCAGATTTGGCAACTCCCACAGCTTTCCCACCTGTAAGAATGGGGATAATACTTCTCTTTTTTTGACAGGAACCCCTCTCAAATCCCTATAGGGCACTGCAAAATCACTGAAGTCCAAGTATTGTTACAGTGCACTTTTTGGCAAAATAAGTTTATTGAATGCTGTACTTTATTTTGGTTATGAAACACTAACAGGAATGGAAGTTGTCACTGTGCACCAATGGGAAACATTGGGAATCTTTGAATGCAAACCTTATTCACCTCCCCAGCTGATCAGACTTGAGAGAGCTTCTCTGAAACCCATGGAGCCATGCCAATTTAAACCAAGTCAGGATATAGCCTTGAGTTTAATAAGTTTCACATGTCTAATGTTTTAATAAAAGTATATATAAAAAATAAAAAAGGGAGCATTCTTCATTATTAAAAAGTTATGTTGTGGCTGGTGAGCTATGCAGTAGTAACACTGCAGCTCTGTGCAGTGAGCCCACCACAGCACACACCTCACAGGGCCACGTCCCCAACTCCCCGCCCAACTCCAGTTCCCACTGCAAAGAGCAGAGGAAGGCTGACTTGAAAAGAAGTTAAATAAAACCAGGTAGATTAAACTAAATACCTCACACATGAAGAGTATTAAGATTTATCAAGCTTGTAAAAAACAGTATCAACAGATACTTGAACATGTAGAAGACACAGGATAGGTGCTACACACCAGCAGCTTAGAAACTTGCTGGACTGTGCCTGCACTGCTAAACTGATCAAAAGGCAAAGACTGCCAAGACTCCCATGGTTTAGGATAATGTAACAACCAATTTACATTATTTATCTCAAAGGTTAGAGAAGCACACACAGTCACACATTAACAGATCACTCTTCTCTTTTTAGTACAACCAGAATTTCACTTCCAGAAACCAAGAGCCATGGCCAGTCATGTGGCTCCCACCATGCAAAGAGACAGTCAGGAACGTCCTTAAAAAACTGGAAGGAGTTTTAGGAGATTTTATTAACTAGATAAAAGATCTATGATTTATACTTTATTAAATGTTACATTTCCCTGAGCAATGCAAAGGTTTTCATTGTGTGGCTAATGACATTTTGTTCAGAGTGCTCTTAGCCTGAAGGAACACTACTTGACCACTTCAGAACCTGCACTGACACACGTGTAATGCTGCCCAACTTCCCAAAGTTCTGGAGTTGAAATATCCTAATTCCTGTCAGTGGCTGCACACTCAGCAACCAGCTCTAAGTGCAGCTACAGGGAGAAGGGCAGGGAAGCTGCACAGGGAAGGAGTTACATTTACCCACCTCTCAAGTGCATGAACCACACAGAGCACGTCTGTCCCCAGTCCCCGTGTGGGTTACAGCTGACTGTCCATATGGCAGTAGCTGCAGGAGGAGCCATGGGTACAAACCTCTGCAGAGCCCAAGGGTTTGGCAGGCACTGCCTTCTCTAATCAGCTATGAAAACATGAGTGCTTTGGCCACTTCCTGAATAGTAAGACTCTCACTAGTATTAATGGGAGCCATTTCAGTAACATTTAGGACCTCTCATTTTGAGTATCTCCCAGAAACCACTCCTGAGACACTATCCCATTAAAGAATAATCTCACCTATTTCTAATTAATATCTGAACAAACCATTAATGATTTGTTTAGACTGTCCAAGTAATCAACTTTTCCCATTAAAACAACTTAAAGGTAATTTTTAGAAAAAATTATCCACACTTTCTAAATTCAAAATTAAGAAGTCTGCGCACACACTTTTTGGCAATTACAACACATCCCTGACTTGCTATGGAACCAGTTTAAAGGTGGTATTTAAAAGAGTGGCTGGCAAAAAAAAAAAAACAAAAAACACACACACAAAAAACCAACCAACCAAACAAAAAAACCCAAACAAACAAAAAAACAACAAAAAAACCCACAACCAAACCAGAATTAATTAATTAGAATTAGTATTTTCATAAGACCTTGATTTTCTCTTTTAAGGACTTCAGAAAACTGTTACACTCCTGGCATATTGCCTTTGTAATACTTTTCCTTGTATGAAATTAAAAAGTGCTTGATTTTCTGTTCTAAGAAGGGAGTAAGTTTGGGATTGTATATTTTTACAAAAGTGCTGAGAGAGACTATTAACAAAGCCCTGACTATACATTCTTCCCTAACAAATCCCTTTGGCAGATTCCACTTTGATAAGCAAACAACATGGAAAACTGATGGCTGGTTGTGAAGATCATTAAAGATTATTTGGCATTCTCACAAAATGGAGTTAACCCTCATTTTTTTTGCCCAAATTCTCCTCAATAACTAGATTATGTATAATCACCATGCAACTTCCAAATGGAAAAGCTACTACTTTTGCAATATTCATGACAACAAACAGCCAGTCCTCACTGAAGCACAGCTCCAGAGAGTTGCACTCCACCACTGTGCCTGAGCAACCCTTGCAGACACAGACCAGAGTGCCTTCTGCTTTATGTACTCTTCACAATGAACTGAAATATAGAATACTAGAGATGAAATCATTATATATTCTGCATAAGACTGAATGTACAGCTTTCATCCTTCATTTAAACACTATTTAATTAATTCTAGTAAGTCAGGGAGGAATTTGGCCCTCAGTACATTTAATGAAAATTCATACAAATAACCTTACATTAGTTCTTAACTGTGCATATTTAGCTATTCAACCATTTTATTTCATATACAAGCTACTCTAAAAACCTCAGCGCTAATTATTTATGAACTAAAGCTCCCCTCACCCAGTGGCAATGAACTGAGTGTATACAGATCCGGTCTGGGGTCATTTACAGGGGCTGTTTCTCCATAAGAGTCACGTAAGCCCCAGTAACTTAAAACTCTTTTATTAAGTTTTCTTGGAAGTGGTTAGACCTTAAGCCATTACACTGCAGAAAACTCATGCTTCATCAGTTTTGTGGATAAGGAATTTCATTCTGAAGCTATTAATCAGACACTTTGCACAAAGTCATTCGGAAAAAAAGTGAAGGTGAACTTGTCCTGTTCCTATAAAAACAGGTAAGCACATCTCCCCTCTCCCAGCCCAGCTGCTAATCAGAGGATAACAGCCTACAGCTCCTCCCAGGCATGGTCAGACTTTTAGCGTAACCAGTGCAGGCTGCTCCTCTCACGTGAGGTCCCAAATTTGAGCATCTACACATACAAAAACATGGCAGCTGTTAATAGAAAAACGGTGGTAACACAACATAAAGGCTGCCTGAATACAGCTTAACGCAAGTATAATTGTAAAACAGTCTGGTATAACTGGGAAACAACTTGGAGAATCCCCACAGCCCTGAGTTTCTGAATTGAACAATGTTTTCTTAGGAAACAGAGCTTCACAAATGGTACTATTGCTTCTGCATGACTTACCTTGTGTGTCAGAGGGATTTGCCAGCTGAAGTAATTTAGAGATGTTAAGTAGTTTATCACTGCACATTGAAACAGTTAAAGAACACATATCAAGCAAGACAATATTTGGAAATCTAAAGCTACCCACAAAGCCAGTTTGCATCATTCAAATAAAGTCTATCAATTCACTACCCATGAGAAACAAATTATGAAGTTCTCCCTACAGAAACAATAAGGCTTTGCGGGAGGGAAATTCCTGCTTTTCATGCTGCTCCCTCTATTCAAAGTCCAACTATTTCTAATGGAAATTTTGTGTGCTATGGAGATTATGATTCAGCCTTCTTTTTCAGTCACCAGCACATCACCATATAACAACTGCAAAGATTGAGAGAAGGGCCTGAAGATCTCTTGTTTAGGGTTCATACTCAATTATGCACATAATTTTTAAAGGATTCCATGAGCTAAGAGGAAGCAAGAGCAACTTCTGAGCCAGGGCTCTGAAGTCCGAGCTACCACATTACTTGATGAAACATCGCAACTCTGGGGTATCAGAAGACAAGCTATGGAATGAAATGCTGACAATACACATGATGCACCTGACTTTCTGGAATGGGAAACTGTGCTAGAGGTGAACTCTAAAGGTAAAAGGAGCAGGCTGTTACCTGCAGTACGAGCTGCTGCCAGGCGGTTGCCAGTGGCTGGCCATTGCCAATGTTGCAGATGCTCATTCGGTCTGCGGGCTGATTGGCACGCTCAAGTTGCAAGGAGACATTGCGCCGCTCTTCCTCAAGTGCTCGGGTGAGCCGCTCGAAACGAGCCTCTTGCTCTTTAACAGATGCTAAAATGCTGGCAGCAGACCTGATATCATAGTCATCCATGATTGCTTTCAAATGCTCCTGCCTGTTAACTGACCGGGGCAAGTGGAAAGGGGTTAGGTAAAGGGTGGGGAGGGCACAGGTCAGAGGTTAAAAATAAAAATGCACATTGTTAGTCACCCTGCTAAAATACTGTTCACTCTAAGAAGCAAACTGCAGTGGTCTTTAAAAAGCCTCCATCTTTCCATCCATTACCTTAATTTTAAATTAGAAGTAATTAATATAAGACTTTCCTGTTCAAAAAAAGAAAAAAAAAACCCCAAACATATGCTCACCTTGGAGAGAATTTAGATTTAATTCCTTTGTTCTTTTTGCTAAAATTGCTCTGACAAGGGTTTTCATCCCTCTTGCAAAGCTAATTTCACTGTGCAAATAATAATGTACTTAAATATATTAAAAAAAATATGGCTTTGGAGGGAATGAGGAACATTCTCAGTACGGACACCTGGAATTTTTGTCTTTAACAGGAGAAGTGAGAAGATTAACACTTTTAAGGACAGAAAATTCAAGGCACAAGAAAACAGTTGTGTCCATTTTTTCCAACCCCCTGCCCAAACATAACAGACAGTAGCTGAAAATAGTTTTCATTTTTAAATTACAGCAGCACACTATAATATGGAAAACGTTTTTAAATGCAGAGTGTGCAACTGCAGTTGAAACATGCTTGATGATTTCAGCCAATGAAACGGTCCTTCATGCAGCTGTTCACTAATAATGCAAATGAAAAAGCCAAAATCAAACATCTTCCATGGAAAACACACAGGACTGCTTGCCTCTCAATGCAGAAAAAAGAGCTTGGGAACCAGCTGCATGGGATGTATCTTCTGCCTTATGTCTTCTCTAGCAGAGTTATGAAGTATCCCATTTTAAACCCTTTCTCCAGCTCTACAGTGCATGCAGTAAAATTCCCCACTGATCCACAGATCTGTGATGTGGTCATCATTTAAACATTTTCCTAAGAATATGAAATCAACAACATAATATAAGCATAAAGGATGGTTTCACCAGAACCCTTTCACTAAAGTTAAACAAGTAACCAGTTTACTACTAGACTACTTAAAGCAACTCTGAGGTGAGCAGAGGCAGAATCTTCTTGAGCTCCTGTAATTCAAGAACTGTTCATATTCTGTGCTGAGAGTTAAGTCCTGAGAAACTGTACCTTGATCTGCTGCCAAAGATTCTCTGTTTTCCATCTATCAACAAGGATTTCCGTGAGCACAGATAGTCCCAAACCCTGGTTTCCTGATGCTTTGCAATTCATCGTTCAGTGCCTTTAAATGATGCACTCCCCTGACTGATGCATTTTCCATGACTGTTACATTTATCAGATCCCTCTCCTGTGCAGATTCTTTGGTAGCTAGTGACAACATGCTCATAATGCTCTTATGTTCCCAAAAGAGGAATATTAGTAGGTATTAGCTGCATGTTTTCAACAGTTTGCTGGAAACTTCTAACTAGGCCTGAGGTCTCCCTTCTTTTGTCATATATGGTTGAAAGAACCCAACAGGGCCAAAAGATACTGGGGCAGAAGTAACAAACCCAAACCCAATGACATACACCTTGATTTCATGGGAAATAACCTACCAGTAGTTCTGTGTTCAGTGTTAACTCTGTGAGAGTTGCTTAAGGAATTGGTGTTAATATGAAATCACAATGGGAACAGTGTAAGGATTTCCATATATTAATCTCATAGCATTCATATAACCATGACTTGAGCCTTTCACTTTTGCAGACCAGAAGGCGGAAATGACTTTTCTCATTTATGCATTGATTTAGGTTCTATTTAGATTCTGAAAGAAAACCAAAAACCACCAAAGGGTTCTCCAGATGTCACAAACTATTCAAATATAGATCAAGCTGTCAGCTTCTGAGACCTTCCACTATATTACTAAAAGTCTATAAAACCTTCAGAGACCACATTGTTTTCTGCAAAAGAGAATCACAACCATCTAAAAGGATAGAGTGATTCACGGGAAATCACAGGAAGACTCACCTGCTCCCTCTCAGCATGATTTAGCCTGGCACGGTTACACACCAACACAGTCAGGCTTTCTGGACCTCAGCTGGCTCGTGTGCAGCCAACTTGCATGTTTCTGCTTTGTGCTTCCCAGCTTTTGCACAGATGGAGACAGCTCTATTTGTTGTCTTTCCTCCCAGGAGTGCAGACATGCTCACAGACTCCTTGGAGTGTGAAACAAGTGGGACTTCACAGACCCAGGCACTAATCATATTTTGGGAAAAACATACATGGTGGGGAGCATTTCTAACTATATATTCTTAAAGACAGCTCTTGGGTTACTAATTATCACTGCTCTCATGCTGGAGCAGAGGAACAGCCTGACTGCCACACATCCAAATGCACCTCAGGGAGGGGGATGCTCACTGAGGCCCAAGAAAAGAGTCCGGGTGGGTCAGGGATTCATGAATGAGGACAAGGTCCTTAGAGGCGCTGCAAAGAGGGAACTCAGGTTTCCTCACTCAGACCCTGCAGGGGCTCATCTTCCAGGGAATTCAACCATGCAGCCATGACACAATATAGAAGACATCTTTTGGGAGTTCCAGAGGTTGGACATTTCTATGGACTGATTTCAAAAAGTGAACCCAGTGGGGATGTAGGAAGATGACAAGATGTAACCTACAGTAAATTTAAAACACGCAGGTTCCCTTTAGACTATATAACGCAAGTGTCTGTTCTAAGGAAAAGCATTACCAGCAGTGCATGAAAAATCTAGAAGCCCCTCTTCTGAAGCAGTTACAGCTTTAATAATAATCAACAGTTGATGACTGAGCTGATATAGAACTTTCAAGTCATATTCTGGGAATGTGACAAAGATCCCATTCAGAAAATCCTTAATGAGATATAAGACCTTGATGTCATGCAAGAAAATGTAGAAAATTCGGGTTCTATAAATGGTACAAATCTCTAGAGATACTGCCCTGCAGAAAATATAGTGTTAACCTCCTTACAACCATAAATATTGTGCTTCTTTTCTCAGTGCAAACAAAAACACAGGCAGAAAATAAACTGCATAAATTTTCAGATGTACAATTAGTGACCATAAAAATCCTAATTGCTATGCAGAAACAGCAGCAGGACCAATAACTGCCTTTTAAGAAATGTTGGACAAAGACAGACTTCTGCATTTCAAATGTTTTATTAGCAGATAAATACTTGCTTGCTGTTGATTGCACTCCTAATTATTTACCCAGGGTTTCAACAATTTACATTATCAGCAGTCTAGACCAGAGGAGAAAAATAAAAGTACTGACTCATGAGTTAGTTACTTGGGGTACCACTTGCAATTTGCTACTGTTTGTAAATAAATTAAAGTGCATTGAAAAGGGTATCAATAAATGAAAATATAAGACCTATGGCAGCCAGGTAAAAATTATTCCTTAGGCTGCATTTCTAAATACAGCAAACAGTTGCCTACAGAGTGTCAAAGGCTATGCTGACAGTAGCAAATCTCTCCCTCCTGCCTACGTGACTCTAAATATATTAGTGTTGCATTAGAGTAAGAGCAAAGAGGATCTGCTCTTTCTGACTGTTCCTATGAAAACTGATGGATTGAAAGGCCTCTTCTAAGTCAATACAGCTTGAGTGCTCAATAAGGATAAAATCACCCCAGTGCAAAGGGCCAAAACAGGAGTCCCGAGTTCACACCCAAGTCTGGGGCTCTTGGAAACCCTGCCACGCCTGTGGTCACTTGGTACTCCACAAAAAAAGTGAGTCAAGTCTGCACGCTCATTTTGCTAATATAGTCAAGAGTTTTTAAAGAGCCCTTCAGATTAAGAGGGGTCAAGTTCTGTGAGATTTGAGTACCTAATTCCTAACAGTCCTGGAGGACCTCAAATCCCCTGCACTTTTCAAAGTATTCTGCCTTCCTAAGGCAACCAGGTACTTGAGTGAGCTGAGTTTGGAGAGAGCAGTGTCCACCAGTCAGCTACAGAACACCACAGAGCCTTCTCTCAGCAGGAGAGGAAGTGGCTCTCAGGACACACAGGAGATTCTTTGGGTCCAACTGAATGCTGAGCACAGCTGTCTCACTACTGCTCTATCCCAGCCCAGTTCAAACCTACTCAGCCCTGCTGGCAAGAGGTGGCACTATGGTGACCAACAAGAAGCTTGTACATACAACAACTCAGCAACTGGAGGGACAAACATGAAGGCCTGTGAGCATGCATGGAAGCAGCAGTTCTGTGCTTCCACAGGGAAGAAAACCACCAGAATAAAAGCAAAGCTGGGCTTAGGATATCTATGGACCCGAAGCGTAATGCATGCTGATGACATTTTGAGCCTGAAGTGCCACAGGAGATGAGTAGCATAACATGACTGTTGCCCCCCATGCAACACCAGAAAGCATGCAGAGAAAACTGAGCCATACACACCTAGAGAGGTACCAGGGTCTGAGGGTTAGAGCTGCTGTGACATCACCCACTAAGCCTAGAACAGTACAGATAAAGCAGGAGAGCAGCCTCAAGCAGAACCAGCTACAAGAGAGGAAAGAGAAGACAGTTAGTTAATAAGGTATTACAGCCTCCTCTGTACAGTCATCTCCCAGGTTCTTCTCACTATGTTATAGAAATTATTTATTACACTGTTTTCTTCTTAACTTGGAAGAAAAAGAAACAATATTCAGAGAAGCCAATCCTAGACTCCTAAGGAAAACAAAACCACCCCAGTTAATTTGATTTGTTATCAATACTTGTATGCGTCTATGAAATTTTACTGTTAATGTCCTAAACCAGGGAAAACTCTGGACTAGAATGAGGATGACTGAATGTTGCAAAACTGGATATTGTAGCCAGACAATTTAAAACAAAGAAACCTAACACTGTGCTCTCAGAAATGAGAACTTTTATTTGGGAAGGAAACTTTAGGCCCCATGTCACATGTATAAGCTCCAAATGGCTCAAAATCACTGTCAGAAGAGGGACATTAATTTCCAAAAGGTGCCCACTGCACAACAGCTGACAGTCACTCTCTTTGTTCTACTCTCCGTAAATCTGATCTTCTATGAAATCAAAGTTGGGATATCAGATTGCTGTGCAGCTCTGTGAATCTCTGATCTATTATTTTGTCTTAAAACACTTAGCACCAAAACTTCGCTGGGTCAGTGACTGCCAATTCAGTCCCTCTTTTTGCTGGAGAACACACAGAACAATCCATTTGGCGAATGCATGGTTCTGTGAGGCAGCACAACCAGTCTTAAGCTACTACCACATCAAAAATGCTGCAACCACATGGCACGAAATGCAGAGCCAGTACAAACCCAGACTGCTGGTTCAAATGTTTTAGAACATTTTCAGAGAGGAATGTTGCCCCAGCAGATTTTATGCTTGACCAGGTACCGTCTGCCTTACCGAAGCCAGCATAAACACAATTTCTTGTGTTTCAGCCAAATTGCCAGAAATACGATCCTTTCTTTGCATGGATTCAACCTCGAAGGGCATGGAACCACCATGCCAGAAAAGTAATTTTTTCTTAAACTAAAAAAAGTAAATTTATGCTCAAAACTTAACTAGATGTAACAAAGCTATGCAAAGATATGCCCAAAGATGAAAGTCAGAAGGCAGAGTGAAAAACTAATTCTCAAGTAAATGACCAGAGGGAATAAATTAAGTGTAATTCAGTTTCTACAGACAAAAGAGTAACACCTTTGAAAAAAAAAAAATATATATATATTAAAAATACATGTAACACATCTGAAATAAACTACTTCTCAGACCTTATGCTGAAATCTATCTTGAGCCTGGGTCCTCTTGCTCCTCTGGTTGACTGAGCTCTAATTTGACCCTTATGTGACAACCTCCACCAATGAATAGCAATGAGGAATTCACAAAGAAAGCTATTTCAATATAGTTCTCTCATAGGCACAGACAGGCATACTGTGTTGGTGTCAAAGGAAACAAGAAAAAAGCTGGTCAGGGTTTTTTTGTTCCTTTGGACAGAGGCAGTCTGTGAATCAAGGTTTAAACTAGGGAATGAACAAGGGCAGAGGAAATGGTAGAAAGAAATCTCTCTGAGAGGGACTTTGGATCTTAAGGACATAGCAATGAACGTTGAAGCTCACCAATTCTATGAGGCCAGAAAAAAAAAAATCAACATGCAATATTTGAGGGTTTACATCAGTCAGGAGCTTCATCTGATCATTCAGCAGGAATCATTTTGTAGAAATAAATAAATTCTGCAAATAAATGTGCAGAATATCATACAATGATCTGGGTTTAGCAACGTCAACAAAAGAATCCAGACACATCTTTGTACACACAACACTTCACTCACTACAGAACTGGCTCTGATCAGCAGCACCACAGGATCTCCAATCTTACCATAATGGTTCCCAGTCCATTTAAAAATTAATACCTTAATTAACCTCTTAGTTAAAAGCACTGAAATCATATTATAGCATCTTAGAAAAGACACAGTTCTTAGGAAAAAAGAATATAGAATTTTCTTGTATCCAACACAATCTCTCTATATATTAAGCAGTGCAGATTTAAATTACACCAATTATCTTTCTACAGTTTCCCTTCAGCAAAGATTCCTCACTTCTGCAGTTTGATGCTAGGAATTTTTCAGGTCTTCCTCCCAAAATTTCATGCACTGTTTTCAGGGCTTGATGATACAGTGTGTCTGCACAGCTTTAATTATACTGTAGCTCTATTTCCCTAATAATGTACATTTCAATTTCTATACTGTATTCCCAAATGGAAAGGAAAATAAATTAGAGCAATATAGAACACCTTTCTCACAACTGCATACATATAATAGCATAAATAATTCAGTTTAATGCTCTAAAGTTCAAATTGAAATATTTTTACAAGGGCAATTTTTAAAGTAAATGTTTTAGCCTATGATTACTTTTACCCAATACAAAAAAAAATTCATTTCTCCTTGAAATTTGTCATTTATAGAGCAGAACAGTGTAGCAGCACCTCTGTGAAGCAGAGCTCTTGGTCTCTGGCACCAAAGGACCTGTCTATAGTGAGGGAGCTGAACTCCTCCATCACAGAGCGCTCACTATGCCACGCTTCCTTCAGAGATCAGTGTTTGTGTTAATTAAGCATAAAACAGCACAGCAAAATGGCATCACGTTACTTCACACCTACTAAGTGTCCACCCTAAGGTTTAATGGGGGATGTGATAGTCTATAAATTCACACGCACTGTAAGTTCTATATGCAAACAAACAATCCTCATAGCCAAGTGACTGTCTAGGTGGAATAGTATTTGTAAAAGTCTTGTAAGTACCAAAACACCAAACAAGGCAGAGATTGGCTGAATTCTGCCTTCAGTAGGTGGCTGCTGGGTTTGAATGTGGCCATTTGAATCCCTTGCTACTGTTCTATCTCAGTAGGTGTTAATTCTGCCATCTCAGCCAGGGCCATGAAAATATTAGCATCATTAATACCTCATTCTCTGCATACAATCGGGTTTTCATGATTTCCAATTAGGCACTGTAGTTGGGTAGCATTTGGAAGATAGCACTTTCATCCCCATATCAAGAAGCCAAGTCTGAAGTAACCAGCTGAGCTGAATGATGTGCACCGATCTCATTGAAAAAATTCAGACTATTTTGGTGATTTCAGCAATTCCAATTTGCTTAAAACTGTACACTACAGCAATCAGGCCTATGTTTACATATCCCCAGAAACTTTCATATTTTCCTTTATATTTTGTTGTCCTATAGAAATAAAATGTAACTTGAAAATTAAAGGTAGAATGAACAAGATCATACTTGCGATCTCTCTTGGAATATGAATAGTAAATTTGCTGCTTCTCAAACCTCTGACACCTTTTCTTCTGCGCTGGAACTTGCCAAACATGATTGCTACCAGCTTGATTAGTTCATAGGCCGATCACTTTACCACCCCAGAACACATGTCCTTGCATACTAAAGCTGCTGCATGCCATTGATTTTTCAACGGTCTCCCCTACTGAAATCAATAAGGAGTTCTGCTTAAAAATGGATTGCACTTTGTGTTCCCTTTCTGATTCATGGATATTCAGGTTTCCAAGTATTCTCACAGTGCCTTTATCAGGAGCTCCACCTAGGGAGCTTCCCCACTTCCCTGTCCTGTGATTCTCACCCCACCTGACACTTCAGCCACTGCTGTAAGTGGAAAGGGACAGACCTGTGTAAATCTGTATTGAGCAGAAAATTCCACTATAACCATTTACTAGAATAATGTCTTCCAAGCAGCAAGGGAAAAACCCTTTTGTTTTATGTGACTGTTAGATAATGGCAGGCCTTAAATTAACTACCCAGGCATTACTGTCTGCCCAGGGCTGTGTGGATGGACTGGGCCAGAGCTCATTTTCAGCAGAAATGCTTCCTTTCTGTAGAGCCCGCCTTGCAAGCAGAGTCACCCAAAATCAATACATGTATTCTTAGAACAAGGCTATTTCAGCGAGAAAAAGATAAAGATCAAAAGCAGCTGAGTTCATAACTCCACTCCCTTGTTCTTTCCCATTATTTTAAATCTTGGCTTCATTAAGATACAATCCAATCTGGCCACAAATAAGCCAAACAGGAACTGTTGTAACTTCATGCAATTACTTCCACAGAACACTTAAAAGATTTCATCAAACAATATACAAGAATTCTCATTTTTCTTGGCTTCTACATGTTTGAGTCTTGCTAAAAGGGCTTCCATTTTAAGAGAAAGGCTACTGACAGGAATGTATCTGAAACTGGCTATGTGTGGGGAACTACAGCTGAGAACAGCCTTGTATTGAGCAGGAACAAGAGGCAGTGGGCAATTTCCACAGCCATGCCGGTTTCTCACTGGCAAAGCAGAGTCACTGAAATTTTACAGAAAGACTGGAAAATCCTGCAGATGCTCATAACTCTTTCATAAAAGCTAACTATTGTGCTGCCATCAAACAGATAAATAACAAAATGGGAAGCGACACAGCCAAGGTCAGCTCTGCAGTCAGGCAGCCTGATCCACCCGTGCCAAGTGCCCCCACAAGGCATCAGCAGAACGTGTATTTAGGCACCATATTTAGGCAGCATGTTTAAACTAAGAGCCATTAGGTAGCAAATTGTCCCTTCACTACACATTTTGAGAGGAGAGGAAAAAACATCCAACTGTGACCCCACAAAACAGTGAGTGTTTAAGCTCAGCAACAGACGTGTCAAATGACTTATCCCGACCATGAGGAGTTAATTGATGTTATAAATAGCACTGTGCACACACACACAAAAATCCACTTAATTCTAGTATCCAAAGCATACAGTCTAGCTTTGCTTATCAGCAAAACTATTTTCCTTTAAAGAAGTCTGCTTGGGTGTTTTACATGTAGATTAACACACAGAGATAATTTGATTTTAGGCTATTGAGAGATTTCCTTCCTTTTATGTTTCAGAAGAACAGGGCTGCATGCAGCTAAATGAGATCCATAGATTACAGTAGAAGAAAGGCTAATAAAACTGCACAGCTACATTCCTGGGTTATAACGAATGCTTTTTAATTCTAGAGCTACAGTCTTGGGGTTTATGGGGGCATTTCCAATTACTGCTTTTAAGATTAATGCAAATAAATGCATCAAAAGGAAATAGATCCTTTAACCCATCTGAATCAAATACTTACTATCTCCCACAGCATTTTATGCCACTAAATAAACCCATGCTGCTAGGAAAAAAATTCACAGTTCTGAAGTGTTCAGAGTTAGCATCTTCCCTGTGGTTTTTGGCCTGCTTTCAGGAGAAAGAAACCAAAACCAAAACAAAAACCCCACAGCTGCTTTCCAGAACATGTGTCTTGTTTACCTCTCACAGCCATATCTAGCGGGTTGTGTGGCTGCTCCACTGCTCCATCAGGGAGCTGAAAACATCGGTATAAACAGGAAAGAACACAATGTCAATAGTCATGTTTAATTCTTGAAGCTACTAAATCACATTAGTTTTATTAGCTGCTTACCAACCTATCCTACTGCATTACTCTCCCATATTTCAATCTCTCTCATTAAAAACAACCAGATTTCAACCTTACAATGCTTTAAACCAGGAACAGTATTAATGAAGAGGAGATTAAAGCAATACAAAAACAGGGAAGAAACAGAATGAGGCCCACTACCTTTAATTCTCCTCAGTAACATCTGTCTCATTCCAAATCCAGTATTTTTTTTCACCAAGCTACGTTTGGAAGCCTGAGGCGCTAAGGAAACGTACTGTGTTAGACTAAAACTATCGATCTGCTTTCTGCAATGGTATGGGCAGAGCAGACCCTTCACTGTTTCAGCATCTGTAAATTTAAAATGCAATCCAAGTTCATCTTACCCTTGTAAGTTTAGTATGCAATCCAGGTCCACGCTGATTAACACCGTAGCTTTTTAGTATTAGAAGGCAAACGTGCATTTGAGAACTAATAAATAATTTCTGAGCAAAATAAAAGTATTTAACTCATCTGATGTCTTGAATAATCATTCGATTTATGCATAAACATATAAAGGCAGGAAAACCAGATACATTTTAATGACTTGGAGTTTTGGAGAAAGTCATCATTCTATAATGATGCATTTTGGCATGCAGTGTCTCTCAACAAAATCATCTTTGATATGCATTGCAATAACATCCTGCTCTAGTGAAGCAGTGCCTGGTTGAGGGGCAGAATCAATGTCACAAGAACTGCCATTTCACCTCCCCTCTTTCCAGGTACAAGGCATTGCTGAACCTTCAAGGCAGAAATCCTCATCCCTGAGAAGCATTTTCTCTTCTATTAACCAAGAATATGGGCTTCTGTGGGGTTAAACTGACAGCTTAAGTAGTCCTCAGAGAATAATATTCAGGACATGCCTGGTTCACATCACTGGGTAAATCAAGGTTCCACAGTAACCCCATTGATTAGCCCAGACTCAAACATTCTTTACTCATTTAGACCTTCCTTTGCATGAAACAGAAAGGCAGCTCTGTTTACACTGCCAAGCGTTACATTCATACACTGATCAAAACTTATTTTTATTACATCCCAATTGCAAGCGGCAATTTTCACAACTAAGATTCATGTCCTTATTATAAGAGCTTTCTATCCATTGGTTTGTGGCTCTATCAAAATTTTAATGTTTGGGCTGAAGTTTTCCCTGGTAGAGCTTTCCTTTAGGCTGAATTTCTCTTTTAGGAAAACTTCAGCGAGAATAATTTGACTGTTTCTGGTATCAGAATGGGAAATTTTTGTGCAAGTTTCTTCCATTAGTGGCTCCACAGGCACAGTGAAATCACATGCTATCAATCAGCATCCCTGGGGTTGCCAGGCCAGCACAGGGATACCGAGTCGCCCTTCAGCTCTGGATGCAGCTCAAAGTCTGGCAGGGATCACCAGAGCCTTGGAACACACAACACACCAATACCCTAACACACCTCCAGAGATTCCCCCTTCTCCCTGTCCCTCTTTTCTCTTATGGAAAACCTGTTCTGAATCTGACCACCTCTTAAGACTCCATGTTGACCGAACAACTACCCCATTTAAACAACACCTTCTGTGCTGAGGTTGACCCTGACCTGAAAACCAGAAGGAACTGGGGAAAGTACTGGATTTAGGGGGTCACCATCAATCGCCTTTTGGACAGACCATTTTCTTCCAGACGGCTGTAGTTAAACTGACCTCACCCCTTCCAAGCCTATCTCGCATTTGTATCTTTAACTAAATCTTAATGCTTTTTGTAGCTTGTATCGTCCATCAGGAATATTTGTTATTTCCAGGAACACACTTACCACTAATGCCTGATTCTGGTTATTTGAAAGAAGAAATACTTCTTCCAGATCAGTAAGGATGTACTCCAAGAACCAACTTTCTTTTCAAGCATCCTTTCTTAGCAACTATTCTACTAATAATTTTGCTTTAACTGTCTAACCACATCCAATCTTTAAAGCAAATTCCCTCTATTACATCAAAATTAAAATCCTGCACTGTATAAACAGGAATGTATTCCAGCTATAATAAACACTTTTAACTCATCTCATTAAAACTATGAAAAGAACAGAGGTAAGTACCAAACAACTCAGACAGTAAGTACAATATAAACTCTGTTGAGACTCTCCTACAAACGGCTTTGGAAGTTTAAATGGGTTATTTACTTTCAATAAAACCTTTGGTTTGACATATATAAAAGGAACAACGTTTAATCTAAAAACAGTCAAATGAAAATGGAAAAAACTTTATAAAAATCAGTAATGTGATATCTGTTATTCAGAGGATTATTTTTGAAGAATGCTTGGCTAAAACTATAATCCACCTTACAACGAGAAAAATAAAGCAGTATACAGAAGGGAGCAACATTGCAGGAAAATAAACAACACAGTACTTTTATATTTAAACCCATTATTCCCTATCAAGTCCCCAGATTTAAAACAGATACACCAAAGTACTGAGGTGAATTCAGAGCAGCTGAAAATGTTTATTGTCATTCTCTAAGCACCCAGAGGACTGGCCTTTTCATCTGAAGAAAGGTTAAGACATGGTTGGCAGGGAGGGAATGGAGAGAGGAAAACACATCTTAGGAGTCTAAGCTTTACTGCAGAAAGGGGTGGGATGCCAGACACAGATCATAGCCTTTCATTCAGCTTGTTCAGCAACAGGAAAAAACTTAGGAAAACATGAACATGAGTAGAGAACGGGACAGAGTGAATGCTTAGGGTTCCCCTGACGAAAATGTGGCCATAGGAAGAAGTTGCATACTCGGAGACATACCCTGCTCTGTCAGGGGTAGAATGAAGCTAAATGAGGACTTGCATGGTAATAGAAGAAGGGAGACATGGATCAGAGATGGCATGAAGTCACAAAAGAGAAAACTGTCATCCTTGTTTCCCTCAGCTATCACTTTGCCAGCGCCTCAGCTCTCAACACAATGAACGATCGTGGGGTTTCCTGTCCTAGTTCCAGTTTTAAGATCTATCATAGGTATTCCCTTCTTTCTGTTCTTCAACCATTCTACCTCTATTTTAAGGCCTTCAGTAACATGCAAACTAAGGAATTTCTGAGAGGTGTAAAGACAATTTAATAAAAGGATAATGATTTAAGAATATACATAATGACACAGCAGCAAGATACTCAAGAGACTTGAACAACTGCAGAAACACAGTACCTTTTGTAGTGTTCCTTTCTTGCAGTGGCTTTAAGATGGAAATTCTCCCTTGGTTCAATGATAACTCTGTCAGAGAAAAAAAAGACATAACAAAGACATTTTCATTCCATCTAGGGAAAGTAGTAAGAGCCGATTATTTTTAAATAACTGATAACATTTATATGTTGTATGGATATATATAATATAATGGAAATCTATTAGTTGTACCTCTCCTTTGGTTCTCCTTCCTGAGTCATACTGACTTAGAAAAAAGTGTTATCTTTGACATCTATTCCACCATCACCTGGAATCTCACAGAGCTGGAGCATAGAAAGTAAACTCCATAAAAGGAGCTTGTTTGACTAATTAGCTATTCCAATCCTCTTGATTTCTGTCCCAGTGCCACCCATATGTGCATATATCATGCATTCCTAAACTTAAAATTCAATCCTATATATATTTAATTCCCCATTAATTCATAGATTTAAAGCCAAACATGTTTTCCTCATAAGCATACACCACAGTATTTTCAGTCATCCAGGTCTAAATGCCATCTAGTGGCTCTAAAAATGTCAACTGTGACTCCACAGATACATCTGATCCTGTTTGACACTTTGTCTTCCAGCAGCAGGAAGTGAGAGAAATTAGGGGAGGAAGACATTCACCTCTGAATTCACCAGAAGGAACTCAACGCTTTTCAACATCTAATTTTTTGTTTGAGCTTCATGCAGCATTCCCGTTACTGCATTTCTTACCTTAGCAATTTCTCTTACAGCTAACCTTAAAGCAGGATCCTTTGTCTTGGATTCCTAAGCTCCTACTCTCTTTCTGAGACCAAGGACATTTGAAGGAGCTGATTCCTGCACATCCCCTTTGCTGGGTTCCACTCAGGCTAAAGTTTCCCCATAAAGCACACATGGCACTGCCCTCCTACTGCCAAGCATGGCACACGGCTCCATCATCAGAGCCCTCCTCACTGCTCCTCCTCTGCCTGGCAGGTGCAGTAAGGCCAAAGAAACATGTGAGTGGTAAGCAACGAACAACACTTTAACCCTGCAGGCCCACTGTAACCAAAGAGGTGCTAAAACAAGATTCTACATCTCTTGGTGTAAAATGAGGGTTTCTTTGAAGCCTAATTTCTTTTAACTTTTGTCTCATACAAAGACTATGACTATTTCCTCTAAGTAAACTAATTTTATGCATTTTATTAAGTTATTCCCCATTTTTAAGCCAGAAATAAATAATGATTTATGTTTAGCGCCACCTGGAGCAGATAAAAACTACTGGAAAGAATCTTTCCTATGATTCTTCCTTCCTGTATTTTTGTTATTGTTGATTCAGAGTCAAGAAGCTACCTAAGGCTTGGGACATTCTCAGTAAGACACAGTTCCACTATAGCATTTGCTATGGGCTATTGAATCTTTTTTTTATCACATAATCTGGGAAAAAAATGGCATTTGCCTATTTCACAAGATGTCAAAAATGTGTATGTAAACTATCAACGAGCGATCAGACACACCCACACTAGTGGTCTTCTAGTGATAAGCACATCTGTATAGCCTGAAGTTTAGTGCTGATTATCAAGAAAAATTACTACTTGTCTTCTCAATAAAATACACTTGTTTAATTTCATTCTTTGAGCAGAATATTTGTTGAAACAGTGACAGTCCCTAATGTGCTGTCTGGGTTATGGCAAACACCTGGACCAGATGATCTGCATTCACATGGGTGCAGTCCGACTGTCTTTGGAAACTGAGTTGGTTTATATGGGCTGATGCCAGCCAAGAGCTCCAGCCCCAAATCCTGGAAAGCCTGGAGATTGCTGAGGGCTCGGGGCTACACTGCAAAGTCCCCTTTCCAGCCCATGGTTGCTGTCCATTTGATAACCTGTGATCAGAGAAGGGGGGAAACCCACCAGCTCGGACCACATTACATTTAATGAAACACCTGCGCTTCATTACAGAGGTGCTGCTTCATTCCAGTGATATACTTTTATTGCTGATTTTAATCAAGTATCTTACAGCTCTCAGATGAGAAAGGTGGAGAAAACCCTGTAATGCCTTTTCAGATTGCTTGTTATCTCTCACTTGTAACTAATTATCCCAGTCACACTGTTAAAGACTGAGTGGTTTTATGTTCGCTTGCCAAGAAATTACTTTAAAAAAAAGAAATTAGACAATTAGTCTCTAGCTATAATAACTAATTAAGATAAATATTTTCAGAATAAGGAACTTAACAGAACATCAAGGCACTGACACTGCAAAAATGTCTGGGAAAGTAAAGCATCTCTCAGCAAAACCATTTCTTGCCAGTCGGTCAGTTCCATTACAATTGCAACCCAACCACACTTCATTCTTGTTCTACTCCAGTAAACATAATTAGCTATTAAAACTTCTTTCCAACATGGTAAGAATGTGAGTAGCTTATTGGACTAAAGGAAAGCTTAGGGACAAATTTTGATGCTGCACCATTGCAAATGTGCGCACTGCCAATAGATCAATATTTTAACATCAACACCATGATGGAAAGTACTGTCCCAACCCGTTCTATCATTCCTTTTTACTAATGCCCTACTTTGCATCATCAACTAAGCCTGCACTATGCTGGTAATCCAGTCCTCACACCTCCTTGGTCCCTTAATCAAAAAGCTTCTGAATATGCAACCAAGTTCCGGAAAAGGCATTCTGGGCAGTCAGCTGTGTGAGGGGCAGACTTCAGACAGGTACAGCACGGTAACTCCACAGAACTTGCTTGGCCTTTGGCTCACACTGTGCTAGTCTCATTATCAGTGACAAGGAGCCAGCGTTACACAAATCAGACTGAAACACATTGTGGGGCACAGAGCAGAGCCTTCACCTCTGCATAGAAACTGGTGCAATTAACACTGCCAAGTGTGAGGCAAGTAGTGTAGCTCAAAATAAATGAGACAATCAAATGGTGTGGATAGACAAGCAGACCACTTTTCAATTCAGCTGCAATTCTACTATAAGCATGCACTGCAAAATCTTGCCAAGGGCATGAATGGAAAGCCTTTTTCTTTGGCTCTTTCTGTCACTTAAATGACTTTCTGTCTGGCATTTCTGGTATTAAAATAACTAATAAAGAATTTGGATGATGTAATTTGTTTGGTAACAGAAAAAATTACCTGCACATTCATTGCTCCAGCTCTCACTGCACACACAACCCCAAACCAGCCTTAAGGAACTAATATTTCACTTATGGCAGTGTATCACAGTCAGCAATGACTTCAGTTACCAACAGCTAGACCACTGGAAAAGAGACCAGTGGGAAAGAGCTCACGTGCTCCCAAATTAATTTGTCTGTCCACGTTCTGTCTTTATTGGTTGTAAGAAGCTGATACCCTCCAACTGAATGTTTTGCTTGGCAGGAGCTTTGTCACAGATAAATCACCAGAAGTTTAGGCAGAGCTGAAGAGCATTCTCTGGGTTGTATTTTGCATCTGATGGGATTGACTTTTCTTAACCAAGAGACAGGTGAGGAGAAAGAATTTCTTTCCCTAAGCACCTTCTTCCTTCACCTTGTATCTTCTTTTGCTAAACTGCCATTTTATTTCACAGAGAAATGTAGGGTATTCTGACTGACAACACGGCTCTGCTTTTATATAAAGTATCAGATGGCAAACATGAGGTTATCTACATTACACAACCCAGCGTGTGGGATTATGATCTGTCACAACTTGCATCAAAACATATGAAACAGTCATGGGAAGTGAGGTCTCTCCACTAAAAGATGTGATACAAACACAGAAACCACATAACATGCTGAACAACAGCCACCCTGTACACTCATTATGAGGCTTTCCATCAAAAGAGACAGACTACAAGCTGTTTGATATTCTAATATTTACACTCAATTATCTCCAGAAATTTATTTAAAATAGCATTATTTTTGTGTTACTTAGGAGCTCTCTTAGTTCCCTTATAAACTCCTACTCATTCTTAATTATAGTGTAAATCAGCATGTTAACATCAAGCGAGCAACCATTAACTAAAGCAGCTGATACAAATGCAGACAAAGTTCGGACAGAAGTAGTGGCAAAATGCCCAGAAAGTTCCAAACCCCCTCTGAACAGCTCAGTCAGCGTGGAGAGATACAGAGACCTTACAAAACAGATGCACTGGGTAACAGCAGCTACTGCCAATAAATTTTATATAAATATTACAAAAGCAGTAAAGAGCCCATGCATCAGTACACAGACGTGTCACAGATAAGAACTGTGGCTTTTTAAAATGTCAGGGCTGAAAATATACAACAGCCTATAAAATGTCGCTCAAGTCATTACGTGCTAACAGGGAACTAAATCATTTATTAAGGAAACGATGGCTGAACTCACTCTGGCAAATTAGATGCACCTATTTCCTACACTGCCTTAGCGTGTTGATGAAGATGTGGCATATTAAAAGAAAATTTATGACATACAGAATTACAGAAGCCAATGTATAGTGATTCACTTCAATGTGCAAAATTAAAGCTAATCCTTTCTTCTGAAGGCAATGTCACAGACTTCTGTGTGTTTGGTAAATTAATATTTATAAGAAGCCCAGACAATTTAGTGTTTTTAATACAGGACTAAGATTTTCTCCTAAACATCAAACAAAGAAGTTGCATTAAAACAGCAGTTTCTTGATTGCCACAAACCTAAATGACAGTATTTCCAAGATTTGTTTTCCATCGTGTCATACCGATTAGCAACTGTGTTCAACTGGGACATTTGCAAAATCCATCAAGTAGCCATGAATTATACATTCCTAACTCTTTAAAGTTAACGCATGATAATCTTCTTATCAAGAGCCTGCTGACAGCTGCTAGTACTATTTTCCTAATATTTCTCACTATAAACAGACATCTAGGAATGGAAAAACAAGGTATGCAGAGTCTAGTATCACATATATATAAAGCGAGTTTAACAACATTGTTTCAAGATTACATAGCAATAAAACTGTAGCTGAACACCTTTTATAAAAAAATGCAATTTAAAATTTTACAGCCTAATATGCGTAAGAATTCATCACACCCAATTAAATTAAAATGCAGCACTTGATCATCTTTTATGAAAGTTTTGAAAGGAATTTTGTTATATTACATACTAATAAGGAGCTTCATTTAATTTAGATGATGAATTATCTAATTTTGTTTTCTGTTATACTAAGGATATCCCAATTGAACGTGATAGTGTTCATTAGGTAACCAAAGTCACCTTTCAGATATTACAGAAAGAGAATACATTTATTCACTTAAACGGGAGGCAAAGGTGATCTTCCAAAATTTCATAATGAAACTTAATCTTGAAAAAAGAATAAAAAAATTAATCCTGGTTTTAGTGATAACACATTAGTGCCAGTGAAGTTCTCAACTGTGGGAAACTGGCTGCAGCAGGGTGTACTCTCCAGGGGAGAAATTCCACTCCCAAAGCAGACCCAGTTCTGTCATCACTGCTGGGACTGTTTCGTCTGCACAGAAATTGCACACTTAGGCCTGTAACTGACTGTAAATAAAATTCCAGATTAATTTTTTACTCACCCATCTGAACCACCCATCATATACAAATTTCAGTAACAACTCCCAAACCAACATTTTTACTTTGTGAGGACTGGCAGTGAGAAATTATTCCTCTTTCAAACGTATTTGCTGAGGAATGTTATACTTAATACAGACCATGTCACAAAGAGTCAATTAGTAAGATTAATTTCCCATTATGTAAGATCTGAGTATAGGTTTAATTTCTTTTTTTAAGTTTTCCAACATTACATCATACCAACTTGTTCAACTCCAAATGTAAGCTTAACTAATTATTAAACTAATAAACTTTAATTAGTATAAGAATTATTTTAGATTTGAAAAAGTGCTTTGCAATAAAACTGTTTTCTAAATAAACTGGCAATTTCTAGGTACTAGTACTAGTAATTGTATTACTGTTAATGACTAAGTCTATTATACAGTGAATTTACACGATGAAATTTAATGTTCACATTTCCAAGTGATACGAATACCACGAAAGTGTTTTTTAAAATATCAACATTCTGCACCACCATCTCCAACCACAAAAAACATGAAAACCGAAAGGATCTTTGTTTATTGAAGACTTTTAAGTTCAGCATTACACCACTTCCTAACCTGTCAGAAAGCCCAAGAAACAGTCATACTGTAATGCAAAGAGCCCAGACTTCCCAAAGCAAGCTGGACTATTTAGCATTAAAGTACAATAAGGAAATCTTTATACAACAATTTTAATTCAAAAAAGAAAACTAATTCGCCATCACTATCCTACTGTGCTCCTCCCACACAGCTTAGCTGCCAGAAAAGAGCACAGCGCTGTCCCAGTGCCATCGCAGGGACAATAACCAGCAGCTCTCTGCATTGTCAGATGTTTCTGTGCTGCTCTGACATCACTCTGGTGTGTTAATGATGCTGCACTGGCTGCCAGTGGCCAACATCTCCTGCCCTGACAATTAGACTGGCAAGGGCTCAATTCTGAACAAAAGCAGCTACCAGATATTTTGTCAGGCTAGGAAATTCCTTACCGAAAATATGCACTTTAAAAGTGTCCAGTTCTTTCTGTGCCGAAACAAGAAAATCAGCCTGAATTGAGAGCTTAACTAACCATATTTTGTGAATAAAATTGTAGGGTTGCATAGCTTAACTAAAAACTGTATTTTCCCCATAAATCTGCATTCACACTGAACAGTCTTACTAGTCTACGTTGACAACCACAATACTTTACACAGTCACTATAAACCAGTACCTAACCCTGTAACTGGCATTAGACCTTCTACTATAGACAGACATGTTACCACTGCAGGCTAACAAAGCTAAAATAAAGGGACATGAAATACAGGTAAGATTGGAGAAAGCAGAGCATGACAGTTTCCTGAAGGTCAAGAGCCGTGAGTGAGAAGCCAATCTCCTGAATCTCAAAACTAACCCTTAACACCCAAGTGGTGCTTTCCCCTGTCCTTAGGAAAGACACAATTGAAGGACGCCTCAGTCACATCTCTTAGAGCTCTTCACATAAAGCAGGAAATTATTTTATTTTTTTTAATTTTATATAGAACATAGAAAATAATGGGAAGTCCTGTACAAACCTGCAGAATCCATAGCACTCTTATAGGAGGTAAGAGACTGCCCATGAGAAAACTGGTCAAGTGCATGTATGTGTATGCAGGTAAGCCTGATGAACATTCCCAAGCCAAGAGACTACATACAAATGGTTAGGAAACCAAAAGGCACAAGTAATCTGATTATTTCAGATGCGGTAGCATTCTTTAAATTTTATGTTCCACAAAAGCATCGATTTCACTAATGAGGTTTTGGAAGAAGAAATTGCAAGGATGTGAAATCTGTACCTGGGTGACAGTGAAAGAGCACCGCACGTCTGTTTGACTTACACAATTATATATATTCTACTTAATTGTGTAACAATGTTTTGTCTTTGTTGCAAAACAATTTAATAAGTTCTGTTTATTAACGATTACTTGAAGGGAAAAGTTCACATGGAGAGAAAAAGTAAGCCCTCTACTCATCATGCACATGGAACAGTGTGACATTAGCACAGATTAAGATCACTAATATAAATTGCTTCAATAAAGTAAAGGGAAAATTAAAGGTGAAGTACTGTAGCAATCTAAACCAAAAAACAACTGCCAGGGACAGATATAAATAGCATCCAAACTCGTTGCTCTATGAATGTAAAAGAGATGGCCAAGAAGAATATCTAAGGATAGAAGAAATCAATCATTTGCAGTTGATATAGATGAGAACTTAGTAACTTTTCCTGGCAAACTGGGAATTCACACACAAAGCTGGGATAGCTTAATGAAGAAGGAAATACAAAGAACATTTCTATTCCAAGTCCCAGAACGCTTACAAGCTGCATGCTTCATTTTAATACACTCAGGCTACTGGGCAATCTTAGTGCTCAGGCTATTTAAAGATACACCTACTTACTCAAATACTTGGCTACAGTTTCCTCAATTCCTAGGACAAACAAAAGCAGCTAAAATGTGCACTATTAGCTTACAGAAGTATTTGTTCCCACATTTGCATAAAGGTTATGTAAGTACTAATAATCTTACATTAATTGAAGCATGGTAAATATATATATTTATTAACCGAGCTTGTTTCCCCAGCGCTTTCCGTACATAAGTTTAAGGATCATAAAATCATAACAGTTTCTTGGGTTTAGTCTGGTCTTTAAACATTAAAAGAGTTTAGTCTCTTCTTTTAAAAGGATTAAAGCATGAAGGCAGCAGGAATTTGGTTCTCCAGGCACTTCTGAAGTAAAATTATTTACTTTGTCACACTGTTTCCTTTTTTATGGTGATTGTTCTCATCTTTTTGATGTATTACTGTAGCTCTTCTGATACAGAGAATTTATTACAAAATACCGTAAAGATGTTGAAACAATTAGTTAGACCCACATATATATATATGCACACACACAGATAAAAAAATGTTTGCTATGTATTCATCTTTAGGACCAGCTAAGGGGGATTACAGGAAAACATCTTCCTAAAACTCTGACATCTTGCGAATTTCAAGCAACTTCTTGTTGCCTTTCTAAGAAATACTGAGGGGATGTACCAGAGAAAACCTAACCAAAGAAGAAAGTTGGGATTTTGAGACAGTACAACACGCCAGTATTTAAAACGGGGGGGGGGGGGTAGGGGGGGAGAAGGGGGGGTGGAAATTTTAAAAGGGTGTGGAGATAAAATCTGTAGACTTAGATCACTAGAAATTTGGCAATTACAATAACCTGGTTAATCTATTTTAGTGACAGCTTGACCTTGCAGACCCAAATGCTTTATTTTGTTCCTCATGAAGGCACAAACAAGAGACCCAAGATATGTCCGAAATCAGATCAGCCCGTGTAGCACTAAGGAGCAGAGCACATGCTGGAAAACAGGCTGACACCAAATAAATCTGTGGGTGGGAAGAACACAGACACACTGGCAGGGGCGGCGCTCAAGAGACCCACATTTCCCTCTAAACAGAACAGCAGTGCCAAGTGTGAGCTGGCACTGGCAGCGTGTGCCAAGTGCGTTTGGAACTGACCCCGGAGAACTGTCGGGATGCCCATCAGGAGCACCCAAATCCCTGTGCTTGTCCCCTTCCATGTATGTGTTTCACGTGGCTGCTGTGGTAACTTGCCTGGGCAAATATTTGAGTGTATGAAGTATCAACAGGCTAATTAATATTTTTACTTTTGATACGTGACTTAGCAATGCAGAGAACTTTCTTTGTAGCTAAGCAGAGGGAAAACAAGCAAAAAAAAGAAAAATACACGCCAGCATGGAAACAAGGAAAATAAGGTGAACAGTGAAGAAAGCACACACTGGGTCTGTCCTACAGAACTACTGCTGGGCAGGAAAGGGAACAGGTAATTACTAGGAGAGAAATAAACAGGTAAATAATTCACATACATCTGCTCCATGCTACAGTTCCTGCTATTCTTGTTGATAGAGGGATTAATACACATTCCTGATAATAACAGTATGTTTGGAACCACAGCGCTTTTAAAATGTATGTATTTATCAGTATAGATCTGATATACCTGTTGAATCAGTTTCTCAGGGCCACATAACCTTGTTCACAAAAAAAACATAAACGAGAACATAGGAAGTGAAAGGAAGTAACAGTGGCACAGCATTTAGAGGTGTGGATACACCATGCCACACTCTGCATCTCTGTTCTCAGATGTAAGGGAGGCTCACACCTTACAGAACCTTTTGTGTAGCTCACTGCAGTTTAGGCTCCCAGGAATGGAGCAGGCAGAACAGGGAGGGAGGGAGGGAGGAAGATAACATGGGAAACCACAGCACAATAAAAAGCTGGCAGATCTAATTTAGTTCTGCCAGCCTGGACAGTGTCCTCGGAACAAACACCAAATGTGATAAAACTGACAAACAGGCCTGACTGCCAAAAATGCAGAACCAGTAACTCCATCACACAAGTCTTATTTGCATCTTCAGTGTTTATAATCTGCAGATTTAAGAGGCAGAATATGGCTGCACAGCTGTTCTTTTAATGTGAACGTGTGCCTTGGAATGGGAGCAGCCAAGAAAGTGCAGATCCTGCAGTCCTGACCCGTGCGGGACTGCGAGAGCTGCTCCAGCCCAACAGCATCATCAGAGGGCTGTGCCACACCAGCAATGTCCACATGCTGCTCTTCTCCCCTCTCACTTTATTACTCCTCTGGAATGATTCAGTGTGCCTCTCATTTCTGTGGCACCAAAAATGGAGTAAAGGACTTATAAGGTCAAAAATACTGGCCTCAGAAAACCCCTCAGCTTGACTAGTAATTTATAAGAAAAAGAAAATATGTTTCATACAAGTGTCTTGGAAACCAGCAAGATATTTTGATTTTTAATCACAACAGTCTCACAGGCATTAGGTGTTTCTCAGATCTCAAAACACAGAAACGAAATGGATCCCATGAATACAGTATCAGATATAATGACACCATATCAGACTTGCAAAATGGCACCAAAAATATACTTGTCTGAGAATTGCCAGAATACTTGTAATGAATTAATACACAATATTTTACTTGATGTCAAAAAATGTAATCACTCTGAGCAGTCTGAAAAAAAAATGTGCACAGCTTCTATATATTAAGCTGCTCATATAATACTAACAAATCTCTATAATAAAATAAGCTACTATTCCCTCCAGGCCTCATCTAAGTCCTATTGTTTTGGTCCCTTCAAAAGGGAGATGGACTTTTCCATGTGTCCAGAGGCCATCCAGACACTAAAAGAGCACAGAAGCAAATATACTCTCCAATGAAACCCTGCTATTAACCTACTTTGATTAATAGTACAAGAGTTTTAATAACATAAAGTGAATTTTATGTTATTAAATAAAATCTTTTCATCCACAAAAATGCCTATACATTTTGGAAAATTTTAGTAAAGCTATAGCATATATTTTTTTAGAGTTGGTATATGCATAACCTTATTATTACAAACCCTAATAGGTTCTCTCACTGTTAACCATGCACAGCCCTACATGAAGGCAACAGGAAATTAAACTGTGGAAGAACTACATAATTTCACTCTGGATGTTAATTAAAAGAAATCACTAAACCCACAGAAGTTTAAATCAATAAGAGAATAAAAGTCCACATTTAGGTGTGATCAAAATCTAAGGCTAAGGCCACAATAAATCTTAACATTACTCTGCTGTGTTCACTGGTGCAGAGATCTACAAATTGCATCACCTTTGCTGGTTAAAGTCACAGCCTCTCATTCTTTTCCTGAAAAGTTCTTTGGGAATATGACTGAGCTTTCAGTAGGTCTCTGAGATATGCAGTTTTGAAGGGCAAATTTTAATTGTATGTGTGTCAATCATAAACCACTCCAAACGTCACGGAAACACACAATCATGAAGAGTCAAATTATTTCCTTGGCTGCTGAAACTAAAGTTTTATTGCTGCAATTGACTGAAACTCTCTGGTTTGCATATATTATGCTGAATGGAATTACAGTAATGCTGGACAGAGTGCTCTGCCAAGACTTTAAATGGATTTGGTACTTAAATTCTTTGTTGAAAACATGCATTCTTCTGATTGTATTTAAGCTAGCAGGATGTTATAGGGTATACTTAAATTGTGTAAGACTACTGTGTTTTTGTCCACCTTCAAACATGACTAATTAGGTTAATTGAGTAAACGGAGAATTTAAGGCATAAACAAGGCATATCATACTCAATACACTGCTTTGATCTGATTCTCATAACAGCAATTAATGTGCTATCCCCTATGCCTTTGACAGCTGATTTTCATAGTACTCACAACAGTTAGGTTGGAATAGCTTTTCCAAATCAAAAAACTCCCTTACTTGGCTTCCATTCCACAAAGCTCTGCCTGGTGATCCATAATTATGGCTTCCTCACACCAAGACTCATGTTGCCTTGGAGGCAGGGCAGCGCTCCTCCATTGTTTGGCAGATTGGGAGAGGAAACAACGAGAAACTCAGTTCTCTCAGTTCAAGTTCTTTAGGTACCTAAATCCTGAGTGATTGTTGAGGAGTTGGGACTAACTCATCTAAAGTAAAAGCAGAAAATGTATAGGTAGCCCATAACCTTCCTTATAGGTCTTTCCAGATCTTCCTATTTTCTTCTTCCTTTTTTCTGGGCCTTTCAGATCTTAGATTAATGCCCTGAACTCAAGCCATTCTTCCCCCTCTTACAAACCTATAGGTTCTATCTCCTGCTTTCTTTTATGCATACCTTGATTGGGTTATCTGTTCTTTCATGAATATTGTGAATAAAATACAGAAGGAACATGTACTTTTTAGAAGCTGATGAGCACAGACTAGTCAGCAACTGAAACTAAAAATGCCAGGTTCCTTATTCATACACATTCACCATCAGCACATACAAAAAAGTAGGTGTGTTCCTTCCTGCACATGGATTGCATGGAGTTCTCTGCTGCAACGCCACACTGACCTTCAAATCCTAAACAACTGTTTTAGCCACCAGAAGAGACCTCTACAAACAATGCTCTGCTATCAAAACCTGACCCTTTTAATAGGCTGCAGTTACTGATGTTTTTCCAATCAATTCAAAGCTTCAAAGCACAGATACCAGGAGAATGTTTGGTCCTAAATATCTGTAATGACATAATCATGCAAAAGGAAATTATCTAGACTGACTCTGACTGTGAGCTCAGTTTCAGGCGCTGGCTATTGTAATAAGTATATTTAATTAAATATATTAATTTATAGGCATTTGTAACCTGGATACAACAGAGACACCATAAGCAGAGAATTCTAGCATTTCTTTTTACATCATTTCTCAGCAGCACCCAAGTCCACACTTGTGAAACACTAAGAAGAGGAAACTGAAGAACGTACAATAGCATTTATATGTGTCTAAATGTGTCTAAAGGGTGGCATCCACCTCTCTCCCAAAATGTTAAGGAAAAGAGAAAGAAAGCTGTTTTATAGAGAAGACTTTACACAGGGCAGGGGCAAACAGCATTTCAGATTTCAGATTACTGAACTGAAAGCATGAATTATATCAATGCCTTTTAAACCCTTTCTGAAATCACTTAGCAGAAACAAAACAATCAAGTCATCTGACATCTTGCAACACTCCACACTAACAATTTGGAAAGTTAATTAACTCACTGAATTATTTGTCACAGTCCTCTTCATAATCTGCACAGGCTCCTGTCAGCAAAGTCAACTCTGAAGTTTCAAATCCCTAAGAAAACTCAAAATTCTGTCTGATGCCAAAAAACAAGTATTCTGAATATTCAAAAAGCAGAGGAAATTTTTATAGCTCCATTCATGGGTAACAATGAAATACCACCATTAAGATCATAATGCAAATATTTTACACTTACAGAGCTTTTCAACTTGAAACTTCAATGTATTTTCCAAGGGAAGCAAAGTTATCACCAGTTAACTCCTATTGGAGACACACCATGATATATCCAAAGTAAAATGCACAGCACAGCCTAGGATTAAAAGGAATTTTTTACTTTCATATCCCTATTTCCGTTCTTTGATCACCATGCTGACTCCCAAGAATGGGGTAGCTCAAAAGGGGACCTAAAAAATTCCATTAAAACCCAAACATGTAGATAGCAGCACACATTTCCACATGCATTTATGATTTCCTGCACACACAAACTGGTATGTTCAAACATCTTTGAAGTTCAGAGTCTCTGTGAAGATTTATTAACATTAGTCCTCATTAACTGTAGTTTGGGTGCATGTGAGTGCCAGGAGGGTGCCCAAGCCTGCTGCCTGCACTGCCTGGAACTGCAGCTGGAGATTTTAACTTCTACATTTGCAGTGTAACTATGGCACATAAACAGACAGGCCAACACACATTAACAGCCATGCGTCAAATTACAACAGTGCTGCTGAAATCTGACAATTTTAGAAGGGGAACAGATTTTTTTTCATGCAGTTTCTATGTATCTTTAAATGTGGCTATTTCATTTTACTGTAATATTCTTTTTAATTTATAGAAACGCCAATGATTTTTTCATACACAGAAATTAAAAAGATCACATCAGAGCATTCACTGTAAAATTAGACACCCTTAACTGGCTATAAAAGAATTAGACTGCAGAAACTCTCCAGGCTAAATCCAAAAAAACTGGAATAGAAGAAAAGGATGAAGACCTTCTTTATTGGAACAATCTAACCCAGCAGAATATAACTACATCAAATATTTTATCCAGTACAGGAACAGGCACGGGTTGGGTTGTGGGGGCTGGTTTGGGATGAGGGGAAGTGTTCCTTCAGGTTTTTTGGTCTGAGGTTTGACTGGGTTTTTTAAATAGTGACAGCAGTTTCACTCCTATCCTGGAAACCCACTGAAGTAACAAGAGGGTGATCGGATGAACAATAGCCTGGTGTGTTGCTCTCCAAATTAGGGCAGTCACAGTGTCTCCCCTCTGTTGACGGGCCACTAGTCGTTCATGTTAGAAAACTATTTTACCGTGTCTCAATAAAAATGACGTGTGTGTGTGTGTGTGTGTGTCCAGTGTGCCCACAAGGCTCTGATGTGAACAGCAGCAGTGATGAACAACCACCCACGTACATCATCAAGGCAGTTGTTACTAAAAGTAGAATCAGATACAGTCACTCCCTCAGTTCCAGAAGTGGAACACTGGAGTAGAACAAAAGCAACCAAAACTGTTGAGTTGAAACTGTGTGACTCTTTAAAATCACAGTTAAACAGAAGTAATTTAACTCATTTTAGGGGGTAGAGGAATACTTTTTTCAGATTTAGATAAAAATATCCCCAAGTGAGTATTTGTTCATGTTAGGTTTCCATTTCATTAAAGAATTAGCAATTAAATCAAATTAGGTAAACTGGGTACAGTGTTCAACTTGAATCGCATCTAGTACTCAGTCCTAGCCCTGAAATTTCATTCCCCTGCCACAGCTCTAAGTTCTTACGTTTACTATAAAATTGTGTAACCTTCACATTACTCCTTCTCTATGTTAAACTGCTCTTCTGAGTCAAATTGAGAAAGAAATCAGATCATTAAAAAAATCCTCTTTATCCAGAAACATATGAACAAAGATAAAAATGCCTCTAAGTGCTGTGTTTTCATTTCAGTTTATTATATCCATTTATTCAGAATCACTCACCATCAGGAGCCTGTGGACTTATATTTCTCCCCACTTTATTAACACACAAACTACCCACAACAACAGGTACTAGTGAAGATTCTCATTACACAGACAGCTATTTCCCTTTGTACTTCAAATTCATAAATAAATGTATAGGCTGTGTCAAAACTTCCTTTGAAGAACAAAGCTGTGACAGTTAACATGTTCTATTAAATAATGAGAAAAGAAGGGATGCAGAATTATAATCTGCACTCGCTCCGTTAGTCCTACTAGAGCTGGGAAAGCTGGCCACGAGAGTGATACTGCCCTGAAACCACAGTTAGGGGTGTGTGAAATTTCATGCTACAGTAGCTAAAAATATGCAGAAGCTGGAACAAATTCAACATCAGCACAAGTCTACTGAAGTACAAGACTGGTCTTAAATATTTCCGCTATTCCAGAACTGTGGCCAATAGCTGGTGCCAAGGAAGAGCACGGAGACAAACTTCCAGTAGGATTTCTCAGGATAGTGTTACACATGGAAGGAATGCAGGCTGCCATCCCGGATAATGAATCTAGATGCTCTGCTACAGCAGAATGATCTACAGTACAGCCCAAATCCCACAGAACTGCACAGCAAGAGTTTTCTGAACTCCTTACAATACAGTTGTTAGATCTCCAAATGTGGAATCTTTCAGTCAAAATAACTCTTTTGCAAGGAAAAGCAGGGAATCATAAAATTCACAATGGACTGCAAATTAAAAATCTGTGGGATGCTTCTGAACACTTGAGTATGGAAGGTACTAATTTTCCATATATTTCCTTTACTGCACTACACTACTTTTCATGGAGAAATTGGCATAGTGACTTCAGATTTATCCTTCCTCCATTCTACCACACCAGTGCTGAGCCCAGAACTCCCTCTTTTCTATTCTCCATCTTTTCATAATTGTGTCATAAACTCCAATGACAACCTTAGAAGCACAGAGCTTTCACAGAGAAACTTGATGCACATTTTGGAGTATTCTGTATTTTTAGTAAGCTACATAGAGATATGCTCGTACATTTTACTGTGATGCAATCTAAAGCTACTTTCTATTTTTATTTATTTTTTTACAAGCTAAAACAGTCCTAGCCTTAACAGTATTCTGCACTTCTGATGGGTCTCCTAAAGCTGTCTGTTTTGCCTGCAACCAACTTTTGATAATTTGTTCTGGATGGTCTCCAGGACAAGAAGCAGATTGGTGCACTGGAATCTCAGACATCACCTGGGACTTTCAAAGGCAATAGAAACAAAGTTCTAAAGATATCCCTGACTGCTATACACTTTTCCGTCAAGGAAATTAATATATGGCACTCCCCTGTAGTACCTCTGGATTGAACTGAGTCTTTCTGCTTCTGTAAATACAGAACAACTAAGTTTAATTAAGCACGCAGAGAGATATTAAGTTTGTATCTCAACTCCTATCCTTTACAGTAACTTCAAAATATTAAACAGAGGGTTATAAGTCCCTGTCTTTAAGACCTAAATGCAGCACTGGTCCATGACTAGGCATTAGGGATGCTAAATTAAAAAAATAAAGGCAGACAAACACAAAACACCACCACCACCCCAAAAACACCCCCACAACACCAACCTTAAACAACAAAAAAACCCCTAAAACAAATTCACCTGTAACTTTTTGAGGCATACAGTAACAACTTCAAGTCTTCATACCTCTTTTAAAAACAAAATGACTGAAGGGAACAAAAAAAAATTCACATTATACTTTCTGTGTGTTAATCACCTGTTTTTCAATACAGGTAATACATGTCCATCTTCAATAGTGTTCAAGATATAATGGTCCAAGCAAGTAAATGTTTGAAAACTATGAACTTCTCTTCCTCTTTTGCTTGTCATTTAAAACTTCGTTTGCTGTTTATTCAGACTCTCTAAAATTGGGATAATTGAGAAATTTCGTGCAACAGTCCTTGCAAAATCTTGTCTGATAGACAGTACTTTGAAGATTAAAAAAATCCCCAAATATTATTTAATCACTAGAATTGTTTAGGAGTGAATTTCTGCTGCTACAGAAAGAGGCAGCAAATGCTTAAGGCAGAATTTCACTTGTTTGGATTGTTTACTAGAGAGATTTAATTGACACACCAGCAGGTTATTTTGCTGATCTCCCTGCCTGTATTCTGGTTCTGCTCACAGAGGAATCAATGATTTTCAAATCTTGTTACCTGCCTCTGTGGCTTCAAAACATCTGACTGTGCAAATTATTATTTTTATCCCTTTTCATTTGGCAGGCTGGCTGTGTTGTGCCCAATACTGTCATAAGAAGATATTATCTCCTCTTTTAGCAATTCAATACACCTTATAATTAAGACTATTTATTAATATTCCTGTATCTGTCAAGCCATTAGCCCCACACAACACAAATTAAATTAGATCTCCCAGTAACCCTGCTAGGATAAATAGGATCAAGATTAAAACTCTTGCAGCTGATCTTGGGCTTCCTTTCTTATGGTGGTCACTTCACATTTTTGGGGCAAACTGCCTTGAGAAATGTTAGCAGTAAGAGCAAGCATCCTACCTGACAAACTGGGAAAACGTCAAGGCTTTCTTTGGTCTAGTGCCTGAATTTGCCACAGCTCTGGAATTACCCAGAGGAGTAAACTCTGGAGTTACCCCGAGGTGCGTGGCAGCAGGCAGGACAGCCTTGGAGACACCGCCTGCTCTGGGTAACACGTGCCCTCTCCTGGCAGATCCAAGCAATATTCTGGGGTAGCTGGTGCCTGCCTGGATGAAGACAAACTAGTCTCTCTGCTATTAATATCAATACATGTTACTAGAGGATTTCTGTATTACTTTTCTAGCAAATATTCATGTACAATGAACTGTTCTTAATGCTGCAGAAAACACACTGAATACGTATACTCCAAATAACCTGACATTTTTTGAATAGGTCTGGCCTTAAGAGTACATATGGGCAAACCACGGGGCAGCTAGGAGTTCGTAACTGCTTAGCTATAAAATGTCCATTAGAGGACCAAAGTAGAGGTGAGGAAAAAAATATAAGACCTTGTCTTGGTTTTAATATGTTTGCTCCACAAGGTTCATATCCCTACTCTGCTGAAGAAGCAAAGTCAGATTTTTCTATTATTTAGTTCAGTATACATTTAGCTCAGCTGAAGGACTGTCTCCATAAAATTCATTCTACCCTCTTTTTGTATAAGATTCTGCCAGTCATGGAGCAGACAGAAAACCAAAAGCACGTTAGGACAGAAGGGATGTAGTTTAATATTAAACAGCACAGGTTTAATCAATTAGTGCCTTGAAGTGGGTTCCACTGAGCAGCCCAGTCAACCTGGGCAGAGCTGTTGGAATCCACCCTCCTTTGAGAAACAACTGAGTGTCAGCAGAACTTGTATTATGCTTTTCAACCTTGTAATTACATTAGGTTTAGAGTAATTGCCCTGAAATATTTTATGGGACTATTTATTTAAGCAATTTAATTGTTCTTAGTAGTTTTCATGCTATTTCTACTTCCTTAAGTATTCAGGCGAACAATTTTTCCAAAAGCATGTTCACGGAAATGCTAACACTGAGTAAAAATTAAAAATATATTTGGAAAGGCAAGTTTTGAATCATTAACAAATGACATATGATGCATGAATCTTATGGCTCACATACCTCATCAAGTCTACACCAGCTTGAACCCTGAATATTCAAAATAGATTTGTGATTATGCAGCAGAAATAGATGCTAAGAAATGATAAACAGACACAGGTAAATACTACCTGATATTAAATGATCATTACTGCTAAGAAACATTTAAGGCAAAGAGATCAAACTAGCTTGTGAAATACTGGACTTTGAGACAATAATATGAAGACATCTCCTAAAAGAAGTAGAGGAATCAAAGTCCTCAAAGGGTAGACGATTTCTGTCTCCTTTTGATCGTACTGCAGGATAAAACACTTTTCAGTGCCAAAAACGGTGCAAGTCCATCAAATACCCAGAACTGAGAGACCTTTACTTGAGTCAGGAAGTAAGATATCAGCAGAAGACCCTGTGTTGGGACTAACAAGGAAGGAGTGGCTTTGAGGTTTCTAAGCTTTCTCTGAAGATTAAAGCAGATACTTTAGCAGAGATACAGGCAAGGATTTTTAAAGATCTCTGCAACTGAAAGCACATAGGAAATGGGCAAAACATGAAACATATATTCCAAGTATAAAGGAAAAAAATATCTATTTCTCTACTGGTTGAACTGCTTTTCAGTATTTTGACACTATTTTCCTCCTTAAGGTGCAGGAACCATAAAGAGGCGACTTCTACCTACTGCAGCTGCTTAATAGATTTTAGACCACCTCAAGCACACCGTAGTCCCTCTTATTTCCCTTCTCCTGCACGGTGTCTGCATTTTCCCAAGGACACTGCCCATGTTTGCACGTTTCCCCATATGGAATTACAACAAGTAAACACAAATGGGAAATAAATCCACTCCTGCAGAGGGACATGTGGCTCTGAGATGGGTAGGACAAGAACTGAGGGATGTGGGAACACAGTTCACTCAGCTCACGGCAACTACCCTGGTAACACACAAGAAAGCTTCACTGCAAGTACCTGAAGTGTTACTGCTTTTTCCAGCCAGCACAGTTCTTGTTCTCTTTTTTTTCCTCCCACTGCTTTCCATGGAACACCAGAACTAACTCAGTAACATTCTGGTTAGAGAACGTTTCTTGTTCCAGACTGTTTCCTGGTTCGGTACCACCCATCCATTTTCCCAAATCACTGGAGGATTACAATCCTTTCCCCAGCTTATTTTCCCCACGGAAAAATGAAAATGACAAAATGTTTCCTGCCTCATCTGTTCCCCATTGGTGCAGAGCTCTATGGCTAAAATGCTCATCAGAGCCAAAAGCTTGGGCATGACTAAACTTTAAACAAGCTAAACATCAATTGGTTTGATTTATAGACCCAGGAGACCAAGTCAATCACAAAAGAGTACAGTAAAATTAATTTGCCATTCAGAGCTGTCTATAAAAAATGCTGGCTAGCCTGAAAAAATACAAAAAATTAGTATTAAGTAGGTTGCATAATTGCTTCTGTTAGACAAAATGGCTTAAAATTCCACCTTCAAAATTGTCATGTATCCAGAACATCTACTGCTCCATCCAGGTAAGGCAAAACCTAGGAATTTCACCCCATGCCATGCCATCGTGTGCTACAGGTTTGGATGAGCACTGAATATACAGCATCTCAAGCTGTACCAGACTGACAGTATCTCTGTAACTGGACTATCTCTGGCATCTGTTTGGGAGGCACAGCATAAGGCAAGTTCATCAGTTCAAACCTCGCTTATAAATAGATGGTGCAGATGCACCTCAGAGCAGATATTACAGACTTTATTTTCCATTCGAGAACTTTGCATCTTTTAGGTAATGCACATACATAAATACAGAACATTAACATAACAGCTTAAGAGACACGATCTGGGATATTTTGAGCTACACGAGAATGTGCAGTTTTATGACAGCATCAAAATGGTTGTTAGATTCAGCTGCAGGTTAACACACAGTGCCCCATTTTCATTTCTGTGATAGCTGGATGTTATGTTCATGTGGCACATAGATCAGAGGGGAAACAGCCAAGAATGAGTAACCGCTGTCAGACAACATGCAGAGCTGCACTGCTGGCAATGTGCCCATTAGTGCAGTCACTGGGGAAAGGTCATCTGTCATTCATGCCACAGGTATCTGGCTTTCTGCCACTCAGACAGGGCCCTACATCACAAACAACAAATTCACTTCCACAACTAAACTGTCTCATAAAATTCCAGTCGTTCAATATTGTAATAGCATTTCTGTGGCTTAGATCATGGCAACAGGGAGTGAAGCAAGCAGGAAGCAAAAGCTAATTGTGAAAAGTAGAACTCCGTTTTATGCTGAAATCATTTCGTTATGAATAAGGGACCTAGAAAGGAAGGACAACTATTGATGAGTCAGTGACAGAATAAAAACTTCATCACTTGCTGTGGTCATTTAGCCTGTCAGTATTGAAAGATTTGAAAGCTTCTGATTCAGTTTTTCACAAAAGAAGTTCCCTGCTGTTATAACAACTTCACAATGAATTTTCAGCATTTAACTTCAAATCAAAATCATACTGTAGCTTAATACTTCTCTATCAGATACTAAGTCAAACACAAAGATCATATTCTGGTGAGAAAGCATCACCAGCTATTAAATTTTAGGCAATTTCTTTGTATAGATGATAAATCAAGGTACATATCTCAATCCAGCAACTGAAGTCTGATCACAGAAGTATCTTAAATATTAGTTTATGTGCTCAGCAGACTTCTGATTAAAACAGCATCTACATCGACCTAAATCAGGAATCCAGTTTACAGGTATTATTTTAGGTGCCTTTTGCTCCTGTTTTAGTAGGTGCAATGAGAACAGTGGTCATGGTGATATTTAAAAAGAAAAAAAAAATAGAGCTAGGTTTCTGCACTGACAGCAAATGCAATCAATCTGCTAACACCTGACACCCAGTAAGTTCACAGTATCCATAAAAAGTATTACTATGTGTATGTGTTAGAAACATCCATATTCTTGGCTCCTTTACTCTCCTATAAAATAGGAGAGAGAAATTGCTCTCCTGAGATTCATAAACAGATTTTGATTTCATCCAGGAAAACCTCCATCTTTCTCTTTGCAACAGGAAGTTCTCCCACTTCAACCTGTTCTTCTCTGCAGCTTCAACAGACCAGTATGATTCATGGTTTAGGGATAGTGCAGCAAGTTTACATCACCAGACACACAAAAAAACCCAAGCCCGCAGCAAGTAAGATTTTCTGAAAGCTATTTAAAGCTTGTAAGACAAAAGAAATTAAGATGCATTTATATTAAACAAGTGTAGCTTTTTCTTGTCTCTTATGGGTTCCATAAAAGGTACTTTATTTCACTCCATATATCCTACCCTTATGTATAACGGCAGTTTCATAAGCCCTGACTCAAAGAGAATAACTTCCACTGGCCAAAGAAATCAGCCCTGCCTGTGCCCTGGGAGATTTGCCAAGAAGAAACAAGCTCCACGGTAAAGGTCATTAGGAATAAAAGAGATTCTTTACACTATGCTGAGTACAGAGACTAATCCACTTCTTTTGGTAGGAAAGATGTAGGTAGGGGATGAGCAAGCATTAGTCCCAGACTCTTCCACACCTGCTTTTCTAAGTGAATTCAGGGAACCATCTATTTTGACCTGCTTTTCTTTTGGTTTTGATGTCATGTGCTACAAACCCCAGCATTATGCTTACTAGGACAAATCTATTGTCCTGTGCTGGAAATCCTCACTAATAGTGTGGGGGATGCTGGCAGCAAGGGCAGTAAGTCAGATGGCTGCTGTTATCATCAATCAAGCATGAAGGCTCTACTATTCTGCAGCCTGAATTCTTTATCTAACTGATTAGTCATACAGGCCAACTGTATTACAGTATTGCTTTCCAACTCCCATTACAGAACTCCTCCATTTGGAGTATTAAAAACCCAGCTGATGAGCCCAGTGTTGCATGAAACATGCTTTGGAGAGCAGAGGGAGGAACAACAGCACCAGAGGACAGAGGAGGAGATACAATCCCCTTATCCTCACAGATCTTTATGCCAAAAGGAAGTGAGTGAAAGCTTGAAAGTCAATTCAAAAGTAAATAAAGCACAAGAGGCCAGCAAGACAAGCGCCATAAAGCTATTGTAAGATTCAGAGTGAATTAACATGCAAAGAAATTAAGCATAGCAAGGTAACAATCTTACTGGCAGAATTAGCATTTTTTTCCCTCTTTGTTAGACAACTGAGAAAGGCTGATACTTTTCAGAAGAGTATCAGTAACATAATTAAGTTGAATTTGCTTTTTACTACACTCACAGAGGTTTTCTATTTCAATAGCCCTTATAGTAAAAAGAAACAGACGCCTTAAAAAACATTCCCT
The DNA here is from genome assembly GCA_035583185.1 of Anabacerthia variegaticeps. Taxonomy (NCBI): domain Eukaryota; kingdom Metazoa; phylum Chordata; class Aves; order Passeriformes; family Furnariidae; genus Anabacerthia; species Anabacerthia variegaticeps. Next base: position 6,620,733 of record JAWWEW010000036.1, read on the forward strand.
TATTTTCTCTTTCACATTCTGTACTGTTCCCCATAGAGACCTTATGTCAAAGGTGGCCTCTTTTGACTTCATAGGAAAGTTACTACTCAGCTATTTCTCCCATCCAAGAAAAAGAAAAACACCTCGCCCAAGAATCCTTTTTCTGGATTGTAATGTATCTCCCTTTTCTCAAACACCCTACACATGCCCATGTGCCTGCCTGCCAGTAAAGCACTAATTCAGGCACTTGACAAGAAGTGGTCATATTTTAGCCTCAAATCACCATTCTTTTTGCTTCCTTGACCTACACAAAAACACTTTACATGCTCATGCAGTTTCTCCAGCATTTCTCCTTTTCCACTCAAAGTCACACTTGCTTACAAAAACCTTTGCACGTAACTAATTCCAATTGTATCACAGCCAACACCTTAATCTAAAAAGATGAGCATTTACCATAATGATCTCCACACCGTACAGCAGACACACTCTAAAATAAGATGCTTTACCCATAAATGTCTACCTTTGGATAAAATGTCTTTCATCTTACACTCTTGCCAAGCAAAATTTTTTTATTTAGAATTACATCCATCTTGTCTTAAAAGCAGAGTTACCAATCCAGAGATGTCTTTCTGTTTCCTTTTTTTACCAGCACCTGACACCATTCTCCTGTTTTAGAGCTCTGGAAGTCCCTGTCACTGCTCCATAAACAGCTGTACCCAAAGTCAGCCTCACACAGCTTTTGTCTCCAGTACAACACATAAAGAGCCAGATATTATGCACTACACCAAGCGTCTCTTCTGCTGTTTAAAATATTCCGCTCTCACCATACCTGCTGGTTTCAATATTCAGAAGTTAAAGCACTGCTGAGCAGGCACCCAGTGGGAATTCAGAGCAGAATGTGAAAAGGAATTACTTGGAAAAAAATAATCCTGCAATGATTGAGTCCTGCAGTCAGAGAACTTTCCAGCTGCAAAGACCTCTCCCACCAAATGTTGAGGACGTAAGAGAATAAAGAACAATAAAGAACACAGAGGGGCCTGCCCGGCCAACCTGGTCAGAGAAACCTACAAAATACACATTCACAGAGCTGCCTGCAGTATGTGCCAGACAAATAAAAACTAATTTAAGTACAATCACAATGCAAGACAAAATAACAGGGATACCCTCTAGCAGATTGCTCTGCTGATTCCAATCAAACACTGATACAGACAGAAACAACTGCAAAACAGAAATAGGAATATTTTGTGTTTTATATTCTTTGTAACAGGAGCTGACTTTTTAAAATTTAATATGCATCCACAGAGACCTAACCACAGCTAGATTTTTCTCTAGTGAGTTTCTCAGGAAAGGAGTGACTTAATTTTTTTCATTTGTACTGTGCCAAGCACAGTATGGTCTTAGTCCCAACTGGGGCCTGCAGGCACTGTCACAACATAGTCACCAAACACGCAAGTTGATGTGCTTAATGAAAAATTCCCCAGTTTTAGTAGGCAGCTTGAAAGATGTGAGGATAAAGCACCACAACAGCGGTAAACATGCCTTGATTGTACTTTTAAAATAAAGCTGCTTACTCCTGTTTTTTACTGCTTACTCCTCCGTTCTCTCCCTTGCTTCTGTTACTACCTCTACCTGGGGAGATAGTTTACCTTTATTATTTGTTCCAAGAGGTGCTTAGCTTTCCCTGGGAACAGCATTAAATAAAAACTATGTCCAGCGGGGCAGAGGGTTAAAATGACCCTTTTTTTTTTTTTGCTAGCATTGCTGAATTAAAAGGCTGAAACATTTATTTTTCAGCCAGTAATGACAGGATAAGCATCAGACGTAACCTAAAAAAGTTCTATTAGAGCTCTCTGCAGCCTAAATGTTAAATTTATTCATATTTGATTCCACCCTCAGAAAGGCAGTTCTCTTCTGTCTTTTATTGTTTATATTAGATATACTGAGTCACGGAAATAAAGTGACATGAAACCACATTTACGCTGAAGAAATCATCCCACATCTTTTCAGATTCCCTTTTCTGCTATTTTCGTACCATGCCTCCTATTGAGTCTGGGAGATTGATTACCCAGGCAAGGGCTAAGCGTTTATTCTTGACTCCAGTTATTTAGCTGCTCACATTCTCATCTTAGCATGCCAATTTAGAGGAAACAGATGCATTATCCATCAATTCCAGAATCGGAATGAGAGTACACAGGATTGTCTATCTGACGTGTGCCTATAAACATAAAAGGACAGTAATACTAAGCAAAGATAATGATCTAGAAGTACCATTAGCTGCCTTTTCTATGTTTGTGTGAGCTGTAGTACCCTAGCACAGATGTCTATCGCTGCACGTACAAGGTCAAGGGCAATCAAACGTCTGACTTAATCAAATGCCTGGCACTATGAACGCAGGGCAGCACATCTTCCTAAACCTGAACTGGTGTGTTTAAGGTATTGGGTCAGCCACAGACTATCAGACTATAATCCCCTGCCTGGCCAATCTGCAATGGTAAGAATCCCAATTTACATCCACAGGAACTATCCTACCAACTATTACTGTTGTGTTTCAAGACTAAACACATTTAAGTCAGCACTGCACGTCAGCCATGGTGAGTGTGAGGGCCCACTGTATGAAGGTGGGTGTTTTTTCACTGTTTAGCTCCAGCTAAAAGGGTTACAGTTTATGGTTTATGACTGAGTCAAACCTAACAAAGCTTCAAATCATTCACATATGCCCAGGCTTACAAGGATGTCATAGAAGGTTTAAAAGACACTGCTTTGAGAGGAGTCGGGACAGATGACCTCCGAGAGTCCCTTCCAACATATATTATTCAGAGATTCTAAGGCAAAACACACTCTGGGTTCCAAAGCCTTCAAAAAGGACCCACACCTTTAGGCATTATTCCTCTGAATTTTCAGGTCAAATTCTGACAGAAATTGGGCATTAGCAATTCCTTTGAAATCAATGGAAATTACAGCCCCTCACCCCTTCAGTAGGTTTTGGCTTAGAGATTTTAATGTGACTACTATCATGAAGACAGACTTTGGTGTAAAAACTCTGGTGTAACTTCTTTTATGCTACCCCTCCCATCCTAGCATACATTCACACACAGTCTCCATCACCAGCTCAGACTAGCCTTTTCAACCTACTGATCTGCCTCACAAACGCTTCCTTTTACAGCCACCCAGCAGAATCAGAACACAGGAACAGGATAAGCACCCTTACAGGGTAACTCCACATTCTTATTCAACTACAAAGCCAAGAGTTACTAATCACAGGATAATCTCAAAGCTATATACCTTCATGGAAAAGAGCCAGTACAACCTACTAATTACAGTTTTATCAGAAGGCTGTGAACACTTTTACTCAGAACTAGCACAAATACTGATCTCGTAAAAGACAGAAAGAGCTCCCTCTGCTTTTCAATATAAAGCATTTGCTGTTGCAAATCTTTACTTCAAAGCCAGATACGTAGAGGCAAAATGAAATTAACACGCAGTTTCAGCATTGTTAACTCCATGCCCAGGCTGCATAAAGTCCAAGCTGATCATTCCAAATTAACTTACCTTACTGCAAGAGCAGCGTATGACAGTAAATGCAACATATCAAGCAGGAGGAGTCCTTCCTGTACCTGTTAACTGATATGCCAATATGTAATTAAATGAAATCTATTTGCAAGTCTCAAAGCATAGTATGTATTTTCAAAGCACCGTTACAATTACAGTGCTCAAATAACACTTTCTAGTTCAATCTCCACTGTCATCCCTTCTGCAGATCAGTGTATGGAAATTCCATCCAAAGTGAAAGCTGCTCCACACTGGCCACAGCACAAAGCCCTCACGGTTACTGCTGCCTGTAGCTGCAAGGGATGGAGATCAAAATCAACAGAGATGGGAGATATTACTATTCAACATAATTCCAGCATTGAGGTAACAAAGGATCCTCTCTCTGGACTCACTAGGACCTACATCACTGAGACAAAGAGTATGTTGCCAACTTCTCAGACAACCTGCTCCCATGAAACATGTTCCTGCTTTGGAAACTCTGCAGGAGAACAGGGTTAGTCCCTGGCTCTCACTTGGGGGTTGTTTATTTGCTCAGAACAGGATTTCATGGGGCAAGTGCAGCCAAGCCTGCATTTTAGGAGGAGCTGGGAGCTGTTAACAAGTTCCCTCTGTTTTCTTTGAAATATTTTGTTCTTTATTTGTTACAGAACAGCTTCATTAATTACTTATAATTGTTCCATCTGTTGTAACACAAGAAATAAAAATTGGAAATAAAGTGAAAAGTTCCATTTTGCTGCTGCTCTAAGTATCCCATGCTAGGCAGAAAAAATAAAATGTAGATTCTTGCAGCCAGATTCCTCTGAATTACAGAGGAATAAGACTTTCTATCAGATGATGCGAATTCTTATCAGGGGCACTGTTACTGAATGCCTTTATGGCTTCATTTTTATTTCTGCACCTTAGTTGCCTTATTTATAAAATGAGAACACCACCCTTAGGGATCTAGCTGAACTATGTAAAAGTAGTTAGAAACCGCACTTACTTTGATTTCTATTGTAGCATATTATTCTTTAAAATGTTACTTTCTGTTGTGAAAGAGCAAACAAGCCACAAACAGTGCTAAAGCTCCATGTATGCCCCAGACCCCAGACATAATTTGCTCCTGAGTGTGGTACAAAATCAAAGTCTTCTGACCATACTGGGAAATGGTAATGCTCTAACATCGTGTTTGATTTACTGATTTAATAATAATGCAATCAATGGACAAACAAAATGATATTGTTTGTGTTATTTCCAGGAAAGGCAACACAGGAAATAATTGCCAATGATCCCATTAGTCATGTTTAGTTACAGTCCTCCAGATATAGCCCTAAACACTCTCCAGGGACAGTAAATAACCATTTTTTTGTCATTATGGATGAGCAAGGGAAAATCCCATATGCAAGTTCTGGAACAAGTTTTCAAAACTCCATTTTTTAATCAATTAAAATAATGAAAAAAACCCCCAAACAAACGACAACCAAAAAAAACTAAATCCAGTAGAACAACACAATATGGATCTGGGAAAAATGTCAAGGGCTTTCTTTGTATTTTCAGTACATAATTAACACTATGCAGAACCTCCTCTGCAGCTGGGATACACTGTGACATCTCTGAAGGGGTAATCACGGGAATTGAGGTCTTTATTAAGTCTGTTTAAGAAGTGCTGTATGAAACAAGAAAATTTAAAGGTTGAAGGAACTGAATATGAATTAAACATTACTCTTAACTCTGATAAGAAAAATATCTGCTCTTACTGTTGATTTCACCTACTACTGCCTGAAAGGTGGAGGCTGAACACAGATCACTATCACTCTGGTTTTGATTTGGCTGTGAGTCTTGATGCAATAGATGTGCCAACCTATACACACAACACTCGGTTACTAAGTTCCCATGTCCTTCCACCCTCCCTTCATGGGCACAGCTGACCCCGAAGGGATGGAGTGAGCTGTTCTAACAGCATCACTGCTAGAACATCCCCCAAATGCTCACTATTTCCCAACCTTCAATCACCCTTGGAGTGACTTCATGCTCCCACATAAACAATTCTTCCATCCTCCCGAACACAATCACTTCCATTTCCACCTGCCTATTTCAGACCTACCCAACAGGGGGACTTACAGCCTGTGACCTCCTGACCAGCAGACAGTGCAACATGGTCTATGATGAGGGTTTTGTTTACCAGAATACAGACACAATTACCAGAAATGTTAGTTGTTTCACAGCACTTGCGCTTGAGTGTGCATTACCTACAGGATCTTTTTGTCCGGTTTATCCTTTTCCAGTTATACAACTCTCTATTAAAATGGGATTCTCTTTTGGTCATTCATAAAGTTATGTTCTCAGGTGCAGCTGGGCTCCTCAAGCTTCAGACCTTGCAGGACAAATGAAATAGCAGTAAATCAAATGGAGCTGAAATTCCTTTTTAAACTACCTCAAAGGAAACTGAGGAAGCCCAACAGAGATTCCATGAGATCTGCATGATCAGCGGACTCAGTCAAGAAGAGCAGTTCTACAACCTATGTGAGAGATCAATTCATCAAGAAAATGTGTGGCATTTCTAAGCCCAGGCATTCCTGTTAGAGCCCTTTGAACCATTTGCCTTTAAGACTGTAGCATCATGAAACTCCTGAGGAAGGAAAGGTAAGGACACCTACGGAGTCTGTCCGTGACAACAGGAGGAAGCAGCCAATTAGCGTATCGGTGCAATGATCTAAATTACAGCTAAGCCTACAGAGGATGCTGTATCATGTCACTAATGACTTATGGGGATAGGAAGAAGACAGTTTGGTATAAAAATCCTGAGAGGCAATAGCTGCGATGTACTGAGATGATACAAAAACATAAGACAAATTGCACCCACGCCTTGCTTCAAAAGCCTGCTTCTCAGCAGAAGAGACTCTCTTTGCCCTTCTTTTCTCTCCTCAACACTTCTTAATGTCCTACAGCTTTGTAAGCCCCTGGGAGCCCTGTGTTACACAGCTCTCTCTACCATGCCTAGGGCACATGGTATTCCCTTCACACATCCATCAAAACCATGCCTGCAGGGAAATGCTTCTGAGGGGCAAGCAGCATTTTCCAGCTTTTCTTGGAGCTAGCAACTGGCTGTACAGCAAGAATATACTCTTTTCATTAAGAGAAAAGCTCTGGTCCTCAGCTGACCAGGTTTTGATTTGTAGCTCTGGTTTATCATTATTGCTGGAGATAGGTAACTATTTCAAAGAGACATAAGAACAATTACCTGCTTGGTATGCAAGTCCCAGAAGCATCTATTGCTATAAATTTTTTGTCACATGTCAGCTTTTACTGTAATGAGGCCTTGAGATATACAAAGGAGGGAAAAAAAGGGGGAAAAAAAAAAATCAGTAAGAATCAGTGAAACACTGGCACGACAGGTAAGTACCAGATTTCACTGGCAGCACTGTTAAACCAATTAAACAACAAACTACTACCTATTAAACCCAATCTGTAGTCAACACAATAGTTACTGTTCTGCTTACACTTCATTCTATGAAATCACTCATTTTCATGAGTGAGCTTCAGAATATATATTTGACCTGACATACAGTGAAGGTGGCTGTGCACATAGGTAGGACCCTGCAGTCTGTAGCAATGAATCACCAAGTACTTGAAGAGAGAGAACTATGGTCAAAAATGGAAAATAAAAATGACAGATTTATAGGGATTATTTTATTCTTGCTAAACACCCTCCATTTTTTAGTAGGTCCACTTAAATTTCCACTGAACTGTAGATCTTCAATCCAAAATATCATCACTGTGGGTGCCCTACCACTCTCCAGGGATGATCCCTTCAAAGTATCAAACACTTATTGCCCATTCACTAACTGCAACCATCCTATTCACACAAACACCAATACCTGCAATTGCCATATGCAAAAACATCTCTCATCCATTACATTCCAACACTGTGGCACCAAACAATATGAACCCATTTCTAGAGTATGGTCAGTGACATTGAAAGCACTGGCATAACATTCCAATGATCCACAGGTAGGATCTAGAACTCCTGATAATAAAGGTAGACAACCGATGTACATGTGGTGTCAGGAGGAGTGAAGGAAGGAGTCGACTACAGCCTGATGCAAGCAATAGAAAAGCAGGGACTTGTGTTTCACTCCATTCTTAGACATTGGCAGGAAATTCTCACCAAAAGCTCTGAACTTCACCTTCTTCAAATATTTTCTTCTCGTAAACCCCATGTTTACACTTACCACTGAGACACTAACAAAAAAAAGTTCTAAAGAACAGAGATATGTAAGAATATCTTGCATTCACTCAGCACTCACATCAGTCTTGTTTTCTGGAGGGCAGTCTCTGCCCATCATCAAGCCACCTTGAAGCCACACAGCCACAGCTACAAAACCACACTAAAGCCTAGGTTCAGCTGCCTCAGGAAGTTGCCTCAGCAAGACTCTGTGCCATGCTAAACATGCCTGCAGATTCCAGACAGGAACTGGTGCCACCCAGCTGGCCTTGCCATAAACCAACACACAGAAAGTCTGAGCTGTAAGTGCTAAGCTACTAATGTTACAGATTATGACCATGCACAAAACAAGCTACAAATAAAAGACATGTTAATTTTGACTCCCATGCTTGTTTCACTAGAACATCAGTATCTGACTAATTTCAAGCTCTACTGGAAATGCAGGAAAATCACAGGCTGTTCTGACAAGCAGAACAAAGCAGAGGCTTGGCCCTCCAGAGAGCTTCTGAATATGCATGTTCCAAGGGACTCTACACAGAAACAAGGTGTTAAGACATGGAGAATCCTCAAAAATTCTGTCCAAAATAGCATGGAGGAAAAGTTTGAAAGTTAAAACATAATGGGAAGTCAGATAACTTCAGTGAATTATGTTCTTACACTTAAAAGATTATTTTTACTCCAGAGAATCCAAATATAAACAACTTGTGATCTACAAAAAGCAAGAATGTATACACCATCTTGGTAAAGTGATTGCAGCAAGCTAATGCTTCAGGCAGCACTACCTGATCCAGAGATGAAGTAAAGATACATGTTGCCGCTCCTGGTACCAGCTGCACTCTATGGGAAACTGCCACTGATAGGATTGGGAAGACAAGTGAGTAACCTCTGTGAAAGACTCAGGCTTACTGGCGGAGAAGCTCTGTGAGGACTGTTTGCAGAACTGATGTCTGTCTCTCAATTCCACACTAACTTTAAAATCAACTCGGGACTTTTTATCCATTTCTGCATAAAACAGAGAAAGATATCAGATACTGGAAAGGTAATTTTTAACCGAGAAACTGTCTGTTTCTTAGGTGCATTATATACCCCTGCCCATTTAGCTACTTTCTAACTACAGTATTCAGCCTCTTAAAGCAGGTAAGCCAGGTAAGCACAATTTTTTAGTTCTCAAATGAGTATATGATTGAGTGAAATAATCCTTACCTCCCTGTATGAGTAAGAACTGCAAGTTTACATTGTACTAGAAAAGTAACTCCTCATTCTACAAAATAACCTTCTAAATGCAAGTAAGGGTTAAGGCAATAATCAGCAATCCATAGTAAATACAAGTTATCTTACAGTAAGTGACCCTACAGCAGACTTTGAAACAGAAGATATATCAATCCTAACGTCACAAACAACATCTAACACAGATAATTAAGCAGTAACTAAGTCAGATACTCAAACCCAGTAAACCCCTGATGACTCTCAGTGGGCACTGAACCTTAATCTTTAGCATCAAAGCATCACTGCTGGCTCAGTTGAGTTAACTGGATGATTCTTTTAGCTGAACTAGTAGTAGTCTCTTCTTTCAGAGCCAGATCAGCCAACTGAGAAATCACCCAGACAGGCTTCACCAGCACGTTACACCTCTAACAGTTCCAACTGGAAAGAGCATCCTTGTTTCCTGCACCAAGCTACACAGCAGTCCTACTGCTAAACAGCTTCTGCGTTTCACCCAAAGCTTGTTGCTCTTCAGCTGCAAATCAAGGAGTGCTCTGAATATTTTATATACTACAGGGACTTAAAAATCCCCAAATTACAAAAATGTACTCAGTCCCCCAATTATGCCAATAAAAACTTTTGGCTCCCCATTTAATTCTTACTATGAAATTCTAGTTTCCTGCAATGTAACCTACCAGCAGCACTTCCAGCAAATTGCATAGGACCCGGATGGCTAAAAAGTAAAAATAAGTTTTTAGACATTTCTATATTTTATATGCTGATTAAACTTCAATTACAATTATTTTTTACAGTAGTCATTAAAGGTTGTACAAATGAAGAATTCTCATATAACAGATCACAGTCTCTGAGTAACTTATAGGATAAGCCCCTTATGTGATTATGCAAGCAAATGTTCATATTATTTTTAAATATACTGGTGCAATTCATTGGACTAATATAATTTGAATCCCATTAAAATTTAATGATTGAAGTACTTAAAATTTTGAGACAGGAATTTGTCTGTGTAACTGACTTTAACCTGTACACACATTTACACCCATTACAGACACCATGTATTTCTCATATTCATAAACAGTCTAGTGAGACATTCCTAAATAATAGTATTTTTTACTAAATTAACTGAAAATTGGGTATTTACACAAAAACAAGATTAGGATATATACCTTTAAAAATTTTGCACAATTACTCCTCTTAAATCAAGTGCTGCAGTCAAAAATCAGAAAGGTGACTCTTTACCAGAAATTATATTTCCACATTTATCAAGTCAGAATTAGTAGGAGCTTCCTAAAACTATGGTTACTATTTTGGTAACGGAACCAGAGAGCACAGAATTTAAAAGTCATAACTGCAGCTCAGCACCTTGTAGCAGAGGTCCTGTGCCACCAAATCTACACCTCACCTCATCTCTTGATTGGAATTTCAGAGACAACTAAAACCTGTGAAGAAAACAATTTTATTAACAGCAGGTGCCTCTGCCTGTGGGAGGGCTTGAGGGTTGGGGATCATACCTTTATGGTCTCCAACATTTGAATGGCCACCCCCTCCGGGGAGCCAGCCCCTCCCTGGTGGGGCTTCACTCCAAGAAGTTGTGGACAATTGGATTTTATTGACTGCTCTCTGGGGAGCTGCCCTTCCCTAGAGGGAAACTCCTCCCCGACCCGGCCCACATCTCCCCTCAGAGGGAAGGGCTGGGGGTGCTCAAACACCACTGGGCACTTTTAGGCGGGAAAAGCCATTATGGCTTTGCTGGAACCTTCCATCCCTAAAGGGAAATGCCCAACTCCCATTGGCTGCCCTAAGGCGAAAAAAGCAGTTCTGCCCTGTTTAAATTTATTAACTATTACAAGGCAGGTTCAGAAATTTAACATGTTAACGAATGGCAAATGGCTATCCCACCTGCCAAGGTCCCTTGGCAATAGAGCCAGATGGGCCCCTTTGCCCTACGTGCTTTCCATCTTGCCTCTTTTATACCTCCAGCACCCCATAAAATCCCCACAGACAAAACGGCACCTAAGTCCCCACACACAAAATGGCGCCTCAGTGGCCCTCACACTCAAAATGGCGCGTAGTTAGCCGCCCCCCCCCCCCCCCCAATGGCACCTCCGTAGCCCCCACACTCAAAATACCACCTCGGTACACCACAAACTCAAAGTGGCGCCTCGGTAGCCTACACACTCAAAATGGCGCCTCGGCAGACACCACACTCAAAACAGCATCTTGGTAGCCCAAACACACTCAAAACGGAGCCTCGGCAGCCCCCCCTCTCAAAATGGCACCGTAATACCCCCCCCCCCCCCAGAACGGCACCTCGGGAGACGCCACACTCAAAACGGCGCCTCGACAGCCAACACACTAAAAACGTCTCAGAACCACACACAAAATGGAGCCTCGGTAGCCACCGCACTCAAAACGGTGCCTCAGTACCACCCCCCC
>JAWWEW010000036.1:6632221-6763135 GCA_035583185.1 Anabacerthia variegaticeps
CCCCGGCAGCCCCCACCCACAAAATGGCGCCCCGGCAACAAACACGCTCAAAATGGCGCCTCAGTAAGACACACAAAATGGCGCCTCGGCAGACCCTCCCCCCTACACACTCAAAATGGCGCCTCAGCAGACTCCCCATACACAAAATGGCGCCCCGGTCGACACCACACTCAAAATGGCGCCTCAGCAGCCGACACGCTCAAAATGGCGCCTCAGTAAGACACACAAAATGTCGCCTCGGCAGACGCCACACTCAAAAAGGAGTGTGGCGAGACCCCACACTCAAAATGGCGCCTCAGTAGCAGCCACACTCAAAATCGCGCCCCAGTACCCCACAAAATGGCGCCTCAGCAGACACCACACTCAAACTGGCATCTCAGTATCCCACACAAAATGGCGCCTCGGCAGACTCCCCACACTCAAAATGGCGCCTAATCACCCCAACACAAACTGGCTCCCAGGTGTCTGCTCTGTCCATGTTTCACCTTCTTGTAATAAAACTGTTTGTTTATTCCTTACATCACCCATCCACCAATGAATGGGAACACTCTGGCCTTGGGTAAATAAAGATTGTCTAAAAGGGAAGAACTTTCATGAGCAAGGAATTTTCCTAAAATAGGGAGTTCTCTTCACAAGTAGAGAGATTATGCTAGAAATGTAACACCAGTTTGGTTATTATGAACCTGTCTTTAAAGCAGTTTGCAGCATCAACCTCTGGTACTTTCATTCTCTTACAATTTCTTCAATACAATTTCTTCCCATTCTTGGAAAACATAGTATTACCCAACAGTATCACAACAGCTGTATATACAGCACTCTCTGAAAGTCAAGTAGCTGTTTCAGCCTAAATAGGACACTAATCTTAATTGAATAAAACCTGTTTAAAGAAAGAATTATGCTGTCCCGAGTGGCTCAGCAGCTCTGCATCGCAGGTACCCAGCTCTGGCAAAGCAGCCACTAAACCTAACACAGCTCCCAAAGAATTTGTCACACATTCACAAGGTACAACAGTAATAAAGCCCCTGGAGATACAAATATGCAGGTTCTGGAATTTACTGAAATACCCAAGACAGAGGGGCCTCAAATTCCTACGTCAGCGAGCCTTAGACTCCTAATTTCCATCAGTGGCTGGAAAAATATCAGTGGATACCTACCTGTATCTTTCAGTGCCTAAATACCCTTGCAAATCCGGCTCTTATTTTATGTCCTGGCTTTCCAGTGATGGTGCTGCCTTGCAGGGTATTTTCCCTCCACCACATGTGGATGACAAAAAGCCATTGGCACCCGATACCCACTGCTCTGCCCTCACGGCAATGGGCTTGCACTATGGCTTTCACTTCTGCAGATGAACTTCACTGATTCCCATACCGCAGGATGGCTGCAAAACTACACATTGTAAGGCATCAACCCTGTCATAAGGATCAGGCAGGACTTTGACCTCTGGTGGACTTTGGCTGAAACAAAGGAAAAACCCAAACCTGCACCCACTCATGACAAACCCAACCCTACATTTTCAGTAAAGCTGCCTGATATCGGCACAGCCACCCCATTCAGCAGCGCCTCATCCTGCAGGGCTGTCTAAAGAGACCAGAAGTTCACACACAACCACAAGCTGAACATGAGGAATACAAGAGCTTTCTGAAAAAAAAATACTGGTTTAGAAAACCTAAACATTCGTTTTTCATGTGTCATCACTACGTATTTACATAAAAATAGTATATATGTGTTCCCATGCACCAGGTAGAATGAAATAAAAAAAATTAAATAAAAATTGTCAAGTGGAATCAGAGTATCATAGAGCTTATACCAGCCTTATTCAACAATTACATTTAAAAATTGATGGAAAAACCTCACCAGAAGCACAGCTCAGTAGCTATAGCAACGTGCTTAGCTTCTCAGAAGAATCAAATAAGATAACCTGTTCCAAAATAGATGCAAAATAGCTGCCATTGCACATGTGTAGTTTCAGAGACAGAACACAACCATAAAAATTAATTTTTTTTAAATGCACAATGCTCCCTTTTACAGAAATCAAAATGCTACCCTACAGGCAGTGGGTGAGAACCGAGTTTAATTCCTTTGCTCTCAGTGTTTTAAAAGCTAAATCATTTATCTCAAAGCTTAATTGTGCCTTTTAACAAATTAGACTTCACTGGAAATCATTATCTGTTTTCCCCCTTCTTGTTACAATTCAAAGGCAGCATCTGTTAAAGAGCAAAAATGAACCATTTCCCCCTCATTACACAAAGAGTAAAAAGTCATCCCAAGTTCACATTACTTCAGAAGGTAATTTCTGTTCATCAGAACAATTTGGTATGTGTTCTTCTCTTCGTATCCAGTTTTGCAGCCTAATTCCCTCAAATACTTAATTTGGTTTGTAACCATTAACTACAACCCCATTACAGAACCTGCGTGTTTCTTTAAGTGGGCATTCCAGATCAGTACTGTTAAAAATACACTCTGGGTTGTATCTTTGTTATGCTGTGTGACCATCTATTCCTGCTCAAGCACTGCACCAAGAAAATCAAACACGGCAGCTCCCAGGACCTTTATGGGCCGTTGGTCTGATCCCTGCTCTGGGGTCCAGGAGAAGCCGCCTGGCTCATGCATTGCCCTTCTGCAGAGAAAGGCAGCTTGTCCCTGCACTCCAGGCAGGGCTGTTCCAGAGCTGAGCGCCTCTGGAAGCTCCCAGCCCTGACTGCATCCCCGGATCATTAGGCAAGAGACGCCTGGCCTGTTCTGCTGCTGCACACACAGTCTGGCTGTTCAGAATTACCCACGTGCAACACACCGGGAGGGAACAGCGCCTGGCACAGCAGCAGGGACCACCTCCAGAGCACAGCTGTTCTTTAGGAGCTCCGACAAAAGCCATCCTGGTCTTTAGGAACTCTGGCAAAAGCCACCCTGCTTCTTCCCAAGGACCCCTCTCCCTCTGCACGGGGCTGGCTGTGCACTCCACAGAACCCTGCTCTAGAGAGAACTGCTCCAGCAGCTCCCTGGGAACAACGCTGCTCCAGTTTGGATTCAACCTCCCTGCGCTACAATTGAGATTGCAGAAAGAGAAGGCACAGACATCAATTTTGCACTGCAAGGGACCAAGTCAAGGCAATTAACAATAAAGTATTAATACTGCAAGCCACGGTTTAATTTGTGGCCTCATTCACAGCAGAAAAAGGGAGTTATAAACAAGTCAACTAGAAGCAAAAACGTCAGTGGTATTTGAGCTTAACAAAAAACCTCAGTAACAGCAAAACCAACAGATTTTTAGGAGAACTAAAATAAACAGAAGCATTCTATTTTTTAAACAAAGCCTTTTTAAAGTGCAAACAGTGGCTTCAAGTCTCTCCCCTTGTTCTGCTTCTGTTCACAGACAAGTAGAACACAGATTGTGCATGTACCTTTGTAGAAGTTTATAGTTGCTTTAAGTACAACGTAAGGAGAAAAAGAATTCAAAAAAGTGAGCACAGGTTACACAGAATGCTCTACCCACTCTGGTGAGCACATGGATTCATTTTTTATTTTCAGAGGGACACGTCTCTCCTATCTGCCACAAGCATACCATGGAACACGTTTAGAGCATGACACCCAGAAACTTCAATCTGAAATTTCCATTCCTTTATCAGAAACAATACAACTCACTCTAAAAATTCAACTTATTGCTCTGAATTACAGGATTATCAGTGATCAGTTAAAAAAAATAATTAAAAAAATTTCTTATCTTCCGTATGAACTTAGACTTGCTCAATCTTTGACATTCGGTGTACAATCCTATACTACAGAAATACAAAACAATGGAGTGAAGGCAGCTTCACTGCTTTGGGAATAATGCACACAGAACAGTCAAGCAAAGACTGGAAGTAATAAAATGCTATTTATAATAAGCCGTTTCACTCCCCTAGTAATAATTTGGACTTAATTACCCTGCAGTTTGGATTCCAGTGTGCAGTTTTCCTTTTGGTAAAACAGCATCAATCACTACACTTCAGTACCAGGCCTCCAGAGTAGTGAAGGATAA
Source organism: Anabacerthia variegaticeps (assembly GCA_035583185.1). NCBI lineage: Eukaryota > Metazoa > Chordata > Aves > Passeriformes > Furnariidae > Anabacerthia > Anabacerthia variegaticeps. Next base: position 6,636,237 of record JAWWEW010000036.1, read on the forward strand.
TCCCCAATAACTAGAAAAGGAGGGACACTTTGGTCACTGCTGCAATACAATCCACATCCAGGCTCTGTAACTTACATCCAAGAGTTCCTATCCCATCTTGGATTTGATGAAATGCTTTCACTTGGTTCATCCAATTTAAAGAATCACGTGAATGTTTGTAGTTCACTTGGACAGCTCATTTTATCATGTTAGACAAACACTACGAGACAGATATGAATCCATTTAGCAGCAAGGAGGAAACTACACCTAATTACTTGCAACTAGTGCTCTCTATGCCTGAACCTGTGTATCTCAACTATTCTAGTTAGGTCAGCTGGCTGGTAAAAAAAGTGTTTGATAGGGCAGATTGGCAGCATTGCCCCAGTAAAATTGGTGGTCAATGCTAATCCTAAATTAGACAAAGGCCTTTTTTTAAGTGTCACTATTGATTTTTTAAATTAAAATATTCATTTATCTGGACTGAAGATACGAATAAAGTTCCCATTGTTGCCATTACAGTTGGGGAACTAGATAGGAGGTTGGGGAAGCCTTGTGGGAGCCTGGTCTTGGCAGACAAGCACTCACAATCCTTGCAGAATTCCAGCAGAAGCAAACAAGTTCGGGTTTAATGCTGAGTAACTCTCTGACAGCAAGGGTTCAGAAAACCCACTGTTTATAATGGACCACTATCTTCTGGGGGTGTATTATTGCTGTAATCTATCTGCTGGCATCAGCCAGTCTCTTTTTTTAATAGAAATACTGTACTCTCAAAAGAGGCTTTTTCCTGCCTGTCTGTGCTGTGCCTGGAACAGAGGCACATATTGGAGCTCACAGGGAGTCACCCAAGTGGGAGCCCATGAATTCTGAACCACACATCCAGCAGCTCCAGCATTCCCATCAGCATCACTGTTTGCTTGTGTGTTCCACACACGCTGCTCACGTGGGAAAATCCAGTGTGCCCTGGGAAAGAAGGTGAAGCACCTGGGTAAGATGTGTAAGATTCGCAAATGTCAGGAGCTCCACACACACAGATGCAAAATCCTCCTTAGGAAAGACTTACCACAGTTTTAATTAGATATTTGTTGAGTGAATAACGCTGATAACTGCAGTATTTGAGCATTTTCATGCAACAGTCAGCAAAAACTGTCCTATTTTCATAATGCACAAAGAAATGAGAGTCCATTTCATTACCAAGGTTAATATACACTTTCTACTATATGCAACAGTAAGATTGAGATCAAAATGCAAAGAGGAGGTATATGATTAAAAAGAGAGGGTTCTATTTTCTTTTTTCCAGGAGCTGGAGGTGGTACATGTTATCCAAGACTTACATAAGGAGTCTCATGTGACTGTTGCAGAAAAACCCTGCAACCAAATCTGGTTTTGGATAACTTCAAACATTAGCTCTGTATTTGGAGCTTTTCAACTACTCGTCAAATAAAACAGACTTAATTTCATCAGCACTGAGTGAACACAGGAAGCAACTTCATTTCCCACTCAGATTCCAATCCCTATCTTTGGCAATTTTTGAAGTCCCCTTCTCTTTGAGAGAAGCATTAGGATTCAGTGACCTGTGCTTTGGGAAAACTGTGGGTGGGTTTCTAGTTAAATGCACAAATCATTTCAAAGCATTTATAATTTTACTTTCCACTTCAGTTTTCCCACAGGGATGAGAAAAGATTTTAAGATAAAACTATTCATCCATAACACTAAATGGTTTCAGCATCTTAAACTGTAGCGATGTTTCAGCTGAAATAAGGAGACACAACCATGAAGTTTTAAAAGTCTTTAAAGACCTTTGTGCAGTCTTCAAAGGCTCCTGTGTCCATGACTTAGTGAAGTCCATACAAATTCTGATTTGGCTCTTCAGTTTTCTACAAACAGCTTTATAGGAAAAAAAATATCATTGTCTTACAGGTCTCAGGAGCACTGGTGGAAAAAGTATTAATCTTGATCAAATATGTCTTTTTCCATCCCTCACTTAACAACTCTCAGTCAATGTCAGCAGTATTGCAATTGATCTAATTTCATGTCAGTCACCCCAACTATTATTCAAAGATTTTTCTCATATCTACTTCCTCAAGTGCAAATCTGAACAAGAAAGTCTTGGAGACTTTTTTTTTTAATGTCAGAAAACAAATGATGACAAGAATTCACACTCATGACCAGTTTTAGTACCCCGAATATACAGATGACAAAAAAACCCACCATACCAAATCTAGACAACTACAGTAGTAGAACTTTAAACTGAAATTTCAGAATTAGTTATTGCATGGGGACAGGCATGGACCATGAGGAAGGCTCCACAGAAACTTACATTCAGCAGAACCCCTCTTTCAAGTAAGTTTTTTGCTTATGGTGTTTTGGGGGCTGTGGGAAAATGTAAAACCACAACAAAGTGACATCCTACTCAAAGGTCCAGAACACATCTGTAGCCTGTGTGGGGTCAAGTTCCAAAACATCAGGGCAATTGCTGGCTCTGGTCTGCCCAGAAGGCTGTGGCAGCCTTCACAGGGGAGCAGCACTCAGTTACAGCACACCCACATTGTCTCTCCCTCTATCTATCCCTTAATGCTCCCTGACTCAGACACAGTATGTTAGCAGAACACTGGTCTAGCCTGGTATCTACATTAGCACCTAAAGAATGGTCAGGAGAGTTGCAACACATCAAAAGCACATAAGATGCAGCCCCAATTGCTGCACAGTCATGAGGAGCGAGGCAAGAAACTAATTGATCTCTTGTATAACACTTAACAAGCCTGACTGCAGCTACTAAATCATGCTATAGTTTAAACTGTCATATCCAAAGTGCAAACCATATGCAGTGGTGATTTCAATGCTCACAGGAAGGTGTGTGGCTGCAGTATCAGTGCTCCAGTAGCCAACAGCAGGATGAAGATGTGTCTGGCCATTCGCTTCTACTTAACTTGCCCAATTAACCTTGACAGTCACCTCTCAAAAAAACAACTTCCCCACAAACCTTTTGTATGTCAACTATAAGATTTAGTCTCTTCCGGGCTTTTTTCTAAACAAAAAGGTCTAAAAATCTAGTGCAGCCCCTGTGACACAGCCAAGGACAAAGTGCCACGGGAAAAAAGGCCTGGAACCAGCTTCCTGAACCAGCCTCATCACCAAGGAAAAGCTGATATGCACCTGGGTGTCCACTCAGCCACAGTGATTCTTAAGTGTTGTAATGGCTGTCTTTATGAAGGCATGGGAATCTTCAATCCTGACAAATGGCCATGGAATTCCACCTCAAAGACACTTCTAGAAAGCTCTGCATCTTGCTCGTCAGCCCTTCTCTGAGCTGCTGCTGGAATATGTGTCAAAACCACTATTCTACACAAGCTGCCAAATGATAAGCATAGCTACATTAATCAGTTCTGGTTTGCCTAATTCAGTCAAAATACAGTCTGAGGTCGTGACACACTTTCAGCTGGGAGAAAAAACAAGACCAACTGGGAATTCCTTAAAGAGTGATTAACCTCCCAGAGTCTGGTCCCAACTAAGTACAAGTCAACAAGGGTTTAAAAAAGAAATATGAACCCATAAAGCAATCAGTGCATCTTTGGAAGTGCTGCTGAAATAAAACTTAAATTTTCTAGGAAAATGTACTGTTTCCATTGTGGTAATTTTGAATTTACTGTCTCCTTTACAGTTAATGGGTTTATGACAAAAATCTCAATTACAGGAATAAAAAAGTAGCTTCTTTTGCAGATCCAGATACTAAGGACAGCTGTATAAGAACAACAAGCTGTCATACCTAGACGTATTTCATGTGATGTAATTGTACAAGCTGGGAAAAATTTAAGACCATTCTTACTAAATAGAGAGCACAACCAACCAAGTACAAGGACAGTAACTTTTCTAACATATTTTTCATATGGAGTACTTTGTCTGATTGAAATCTTCCAATTTAACAAGGAGGCTATTTTATGCAAAACTTAATCTGCTTATCAGTTAAATACGATCCCTCTTGTTAGAAACTTGACAGATAACCAGGCCCTGTAATTTTACAATAACGTATTTTAACATATTCTACAGTCAAAGACAGATTATCTTACGCTTTGTGTTAAAAATAGATTTGTATGATATTAATCTTTTGGTTGTGCTACAGCACCGATCTCGCTGCTGACCTTGCCGTTATTACAATAACATGTCAGTCCTCAGACTTTCTCCCTGCTGAGAGTCCAACTGTGTACACTGGTTTGTTCAGAACACACTGATGAGAGGAAAAAACCACACTTTTCCCTCCCCAAGATAAAAGGTAAATATACTCCAGAACAGTCACTCAGGTGACTAAACAGCATTTCTCCTAGAGACATACCATGTAGAATTAAATTTTCAGGCCATTAACATCAGGCATTGGTTGTATCTTCAGTAATTCCTACGTAGTTTTTATACTCACAACAGGCAAGGACTTGGCACAGTCTTCTCTTCCTGCTCAGCACAGCCTCTCCCTTAGTCAAGCAGATGCATCTTCGTTATAAACCAGTTTACACTGTCAAACATAGTTGTTTCATTTTAATCAGACTGGAATTTTTTTCCCCACCAAAATGAACAGTATAAAAGCTTAAAGTTTAGATCAAAAGCCCAACTGCAAATTCTCCACTCTCCTGAGCAATACTATTTATCTTCATAAAATTTCTCATTTCAAATGCTATCAAAAGCATTTTAAAATGGTTTCACAGATCATTCACCCTGTTTTTATAGACAAGGAGAAGTTTGCAAGATTCTGTCCAGTATCACTGCTCTTGGATCAGTAACCATCAAAATCTGAAAGTTTAACAAACTAGTTGGTCAAGAAAATGACTCCATGGTGTGGTAAAACTAACCAGGGCTGGTTGAGGTCTGGATTTAATGCAAAACCCTCTACTGCAGGCTTTAAAAGACTGTGTTTTGATCAAGTCTTCTCCTTCACAATATAAAAGCACAGAAAGGACATTTATACCAAACAATGCTTTCTCATGTGAGTTGTTTAGAGAAAGGAATTCACACTTAAAGACTGCACAGTTTCTTAAAAGAATGAGCTTGTATTTTCAATTAAGTTACTGTGTGCTATTACTATGTGAAACTAATTCCTCTCTGCAATGACTGACCAAATAAATCTTAACAGCTAAATTTGCAAATCAGTTTCTTTATGTCAACACCTTTGTAATGTCAATAAAGACAGCACTAAGCCAGGAGCAAGGATTTTTACCCATCTCTGCTGTCACTTACCTGAGTACAGCTACATAACTTGCCTAAAACCATCAGGCAAGATTTACACTCAGCAGTCAAGAACAGAAAGGACCTAATGTATCACAGCTGTCATCAGGTAAATGAGAAGCATCCAACATGTCTTGGGGGAAGGGGGAAAAAAAAGGAAACATTCCCTTCTGAATGACAGGAATACAACCCATAATCCTAAAATTTTGCAGTAAAATGGCCAGCAAGCCTTAAGAAAGTAACTTTGAATTCCGAATTAGGTGATTTCATGAAAGCTTACTATCTGTCTTGAAAGGGATATAGTTAAACCCAACTGCTGGCTCTCAGCTGTGCTCCAAAGGATGGGTAAGTGGATGGGTTCCCACAGAGAGCTCTTCTCCTACCACTGAAATTAAGCATCTTGCCTCTGGCAACACAGACCATTGGGATATTCGTGACAAGATGTGAACTGTTCCCTCAGCATCGTGTAAGCAGGTTTTAGCAGGATGTGTCAAAGTCTCACACTGAAACTTACCCTCAGAATAAACTTTTGTATTTTAGTCTCCTGCAGCAAAGTAAGAGTTAATACTTATTCTGGAAAAAAGCCCTGAAACTGAAAAATACTCCATTTTAAATAGCCCTAATCTGTCAGCAGTAGACAAAGTCAAAATTCATTTTCATCTAAAAATGTCTTTCAGATTCTGTAAGTACCATACTATGCACATAAGCTATGGTACCTGTCACATCAAGAGCTGCTATTAATATTCATGCAATTCCTTACTTTTATGTTCCAATGGTAATACCTTGAAGGCAGATGGATTAAAACACATTGGTATCTTGAATAAAGCCTTCTCCACAGGCAGAGGGTAGTACCATTACTTAATATGTGGTGCTAAAGCAGCGTAGGACATGCTATGTCCTACAGAGAAGATAAGGATGTCGAGCCAATGCCATGGATCTCATAGTTTATGTGTACAAAGAAAAGCTCAACACAGTGCTCACTGCTGTGACTGCTGCTTTTGAATTTGATGGAACCCTCTGGAAGAGGAAGCAGTGTGCTCACTCCATTTCTTTGGACACCTGAGCTAACAAAACACTGAAATGGAAAGGTGAAAAGAACAGAGGCACACACAGCACACTAGGAAACAAGCTGTCCTCCCAAGCTGCATGTTATAAATATGTGTATTTCCAAAGTTCTCTAATCAGATTTGCAATTCTCCAGCAAATGCAGGCTTAGCAGGACTTGCAAGAAAAGTACAAAACAAGTTTAAAAAAAACGGACACAATAAGAGTACTTTAATGTTTTCAGCATTTGTACCTGAAACTGAAGGAGGAAGGCCAGGCTTCCTTTTTTAGCACTTAAAGTAGAAGACCAACAGCTGTAGTGAAGAACATTTAACTTAAACACTTTTAACCATTATAAAGCTGTACTTCAGATGGGAGAAGTTGCACAGAAGACCAATAAGCTGTAACTCATGTCTGCAAAAAGACAAAAATGCCCCTCTGAAGAAACCAGAGTTTCGGGTACTGTCTCAGATAATTTACCTTCAGATTAATTAGCGTGCCAGAGGACATGGAGCTGCAGCAAGACACCAAAGGGACTCTTCCAGGATACAATCAAATTTAGACCAGCTTATGAATATACAGAGAGTAAACTTCTTGTATCTACAACCCACACACATTACTGAAGAATTCTAATGATTTCATGCTTCTACAGCTCTCTCCAGGATCCTGGTTATGAGTGTTCAGGAGAAAAAACCCAGCTTTGAGTGCCAGATGGATATGCCATGCCTCACTGGTACCCTGGGTGCTTCTGACAACCTGCCTGTGCTGCCTACCTGCTCCTTAACAACTATTTTCTCCAAGTGAAATGCAGCCAGGTATTTAAATCAGCTCTCTTTCAAAAAGATAACTGTCCACCTGCTCAGGCAGCTGAGTAACCTGACTGTATTACCTGCTAGGTATGTGGTTTTATTGTTACAGGACCCAGAGAGAGAGAAAGAAGTGCCAAAAGATCTTCCCTAGTGCCATTCAAACCATGCAGCTGAGCAATGAAGTTTATTTTCAGAACAATAATTTAAGACTGGAGAATCAGTGTCCCACTGGTATCAGAAAAATTCAATGTTCTTTAAATAAAAAAAATAAAAAAGTTAATCTTATTTACAATCTTTACTTTTGGTGAAAAATTACCATCAATTCCAAAGACCTGAAATGTAAATTGAGTTCATTTAATATACTAAAGCATTGCTGGAAAGCAAAGCAGCACTGCTGCTGTGGCTGACCCCCCACAGATACATGCAACTTGCAGCAATACCACAAGTGGATTTTGCTACCTGATCCTCCTGTGTGTTTCCAGGATGTGAAGGCACAGGTAAGTGAACAGTGTGTAACAGAGAGGACTGGAGCTCCTTATGCCAACTGCTCCCTCCACACACCTCAGAGTGCAGCCCTGCCAGTCCAGCCCTGACCCACACGTCAGCACAGTGTAATGATTTCACTCAGAGCTGGCTGTCAGCCACCAGCCCGTCATGGAAAACATGCTGAACCTTTTTATTCCAGTAATACCATGGGGCACTTTTCCCCTCCTGGTGCACGAACAGCCAAATAATTAAGGCTATAGCACCCAACAACAATGAAAGACAATTTGCAGAGTTGTTTTATTTGTCTTTAAATTCCTCAGTTTATCTGGAAAAGAAATTTGAATTGATATTGTCAGCTACATTTTCCAAAAATAGGACATTGCATCAAGTGTGTTGTGTACATTAAATAAACACGTGTACAATCCACTTTAAGTTAATTCACTGATCAGGAGCTGAAGGCCTCTTTTCAGAAAACAGAATTGTATATATAAAATGCATACAAAAAGATTATTCTATTGAGTTCAAGGTTGGAGTAACTTTCAACATCTATTATAAGAGAAGTATGTACCTTATAGCTATTTTCCACTAAGCACTAGAAAAGTCAAGTGCACTGGTAAAATCAGAACTTCTTTCCTATCCTACAAAATGTAATTGAAAAGAAATTAATACTTGACATCTTGCTTTTTTCCTAGGCAGAAGGAACAGAAGTAGTAACAATATTCTTAAGTTGGACGAAAAAAAAGTTTATTCCGTGTAACATTAAAGTATTTTATGATGCAATAATACAGAGGTAATAGCACTGTTCAGTTTTAGACAGAGATTACGTGAGCTGGTATCATGTCAGTAGGGTATGTAAGTGTGTACCTAAATCCCATCTACCATTACTGGGACCAGAGCACATGCCTGAGGTCACAGACATACCTTAACTAGAAAGGAGTCTTCACACAAGAATATCAAACCCAAATTGTTTACACAGAGCCACCTCACAGCAGGACACAGGAGGGACATGCTCTCAGTGTCTGGCTCTTCCAGCATCCTGCTCCCCCAGACGTTCCAGGGTGGACATCAGGGAAGTGCTGACAAGGTGAAGGTACTTGTGTGGCTTGGCTCATGTTGAGAGGGGATAGAAGGCCTAATTGCTGGTGCAAACACACCCCAAGGCTTTGTTCCCAGAACCCTACCCTGAGCAAGAGCAAGTCCCGCATAGCAAGTAATTAATACCCTAAGGGAAACTGCAGTGGCCTCCATCACAGTTCTGCTCTGCATGCCCCTCATTAACACCAATTTCCACTGACTTTCAGGCAGCAGATAAGTAGTTCCAATATCCCCATGTTTGAAAAAGACAAGGAACCAAGAGAAAAGTCTCAATTATGGCTGGCTACACATAATTAAGAATTGCCCAGATAAAAAAAGACCCAGGTCATCTAGCCAAGATAAGATTTTTTTTTTGATTCCAGCACTGTAGAAACATTCTGCCTTAAACAGTTAGTTATACAAAAGCCAAACGGAAATTATTTTAACTAAGTTTCACAGCAACCTCAAATGCTCATATCTGCACTGGATTACAGTTGCCTCAAAACCTGAGGAACAGTTTGGCACTAGGAATTGTATCAAACCACTAACAACTAATTTGGACACTGTGGAAGGTGGGAGTTTCAAAAAAAGGTCAAAGCCTGATCTTCACTTGTTCAAAAAGTTTTCTGAGAATCTTAAACCACATTAGAAGGAAAACAACCCAAGACCTTTTACATCTTCAACATAATACATAAAATAAGACCAGCACTAGACTTCAACTGCTGCATGAGACAACAAGCACAGTGTTATATGAGAGTTTACATACATGAGGGTTGACAAAGGCACTCCTGGGTTAGGTCTGGTCTAGTGACAGCAGACAAAGGATTAAATCCGAGAACACACTTGTACTGAAGGCAAACCACGTCCAATGGATTCCTGAACAATTCTTACAACCTGCTGCTTCAGTTTAAGCATGATGAGTAGTTACATAATTACAGACTATGCAAATTAAATTGCCATAAAATCATATATGGGCAGTTTAACCAAAGTAAGTTGTTGTTACAATAAAAATGAATCGTGAAGATACTTTCTACAAAAACTTTTGTACTACTTGGCTTCCTTGCTAGTTAGCAATTTTGCTTGGGAAAGATCAACACCAAAAGAAAAGCCTGCAGTATGTGTACAATTATGTGTCTTACTTCAAAGTGTCACCTCCGCTGCAGTTGTGAGCACATCCAAAGCATTTATTACATAATGAATCCCTGAGTTCTCTTACATAACAAATCCCTGAATCCCAATCACATTAGTTACGTACTACGCATATTTTTTCCACATAACTGCACACCTGACATTTGAAAAATCTGGCTGAATGTTATCTTATAACCATCTTTATTTAAAAATACATACAGCATTTTACATTATGATTAATTTTTTAAAATACACTTCTGTTTCCTCACTCCCTATTTTTTGTTATGCCTAATTTAAATTAGCTTATAAATCTTTGTGTAGATTAGCTCATTTATGACATTCATATAAACATGCTCACACATACACGTGATTAATGCATTCTAGAGAAAAAACCTTAGCATACAGTTACTTATGAATCTTCTGAAACACTGGGAGCCAATTACAAACATAGTGTATGTCGAAATTAATGTACACACACACTTTCACCACAGCAGATATCATTATAAACTAAGTGTACAGAGAAGCCCATCCTTTCCTGCTGTTTACTTTGTATCACTTAACATCTTAACTCCTCTAATTGAGTCTAATATTCAGCATCTAGTACCCTCTCATACTCCAAAACATAAAATTTAATGTGAATTTAAGGGCAGGACCTGATCCTCAATGTCAGCTGGGATAGGAATACACGCTGGTGATATTTTAAAAGGAGGACAAATTTATGACATTATTTCCAAACCCAGTTATGTCACAAAGTCATAATCAGAGCAGCAGCTTCAATAACATCCCAGGCACCACAAAATTGGATCTCATGAATCACAGTTCAGTTTAATGCATAATCAGATGACCATGCATCAAAATCATGTAACATAAACTTAGGCCATAACTTAAGTACTGCAGAAGGTCCCCTTGACCAGCAGCCAGTGTGACCTTCAGAACAGGGTGAGAAAATCATCAGCCAGACACACAAATCAATTTTTGAAGCAGGTGACTATGATCAGATGAACAGAACACCGTAAATCTACATAGTAAGTTATGCAAGAACGCTTCATATTTTTAAAACATCATTACGTTGCCATTTTTTATTCAGTAGGAAAAATTAATATTTGATTTGCTTTTCTTTCCTGTGAAATATAATAAACACATACACACATTCTTGAAGAAAATTATAAAGCAGGTAGATGAGAAAGCAATATGGTAATTACAGGTTTAGAGACACAAGTATTTATACACAACTACAAAATTCCAGATCTTAACCTAAGCATTATCATATGGAAGAATCAAACCTGTTCACAAAGTTATGTCCCACGTACTTTTACACTACTGGCTACAGTCTGGATGGCAGAACCTTACATCTCTGTTGTGGACTGTGATAAATATAGCTATATACATATATATGCACATACACACACATATGTATCTAAAACCAGCTTTTCAAAGCAGGTACAAGATCTGGAGAGTTCACTCAGGAACCTACTGAGCACATATCTGAAGTCAGTAAGAATTCTTCATTACTCATGTTCTATAGCATATGGTATTACGCCTGAGCATTCAGAGATTGCTTCTCGTCTTCTCTTCCCTTATGCTTAGCCAAAAAATACAGTGTGTTCAACTGAGGCATAAAATAAAGCTGAAAATGCCTACAATTCACTGAAGGAGTAGAAATAGGTATAGCACAATTTGGCTGCTGCCCAACTCAGAAACAAAAGATGTGCTTGAATTAAAATACCCAATTCAAACACTGTTAAACTTCAGGAAAGTTTCAGTCCTATCTCCACAACTTCAACATAGTCAGTGGCCTTATGATTTAAACATGATTTAATTCTAAGATCTGCTTATCTGCAGACAGCTTCAAAGTAGTGGAAAATCAGTAATTTAATACTACTTTAAAAAAAGAAAAGTTTTCTCTGACTACAGTCATTGCATCATACAGTGTTCAAAAAAAGGGAGAGAAACCACGCTTCTGTTACACAATTAAAACAATACTGTAAGCTAATTTCTCTGCAATTTTAATATGACAATAGCAAAAGACCCAAGGACCAGGCATTCAGGAACATGACATTCTTAGGAGAGTCCTTTCTCTGAGCCTTCAGAGTTTATTTTTATGTAAATCGGCAAAGAAAACTAAGCCCTAGAGTATGTATGGGAAAAAAGGGGAAGATTAAACTAAAGCTAGAAAATTTAGAATGCACGTAACAGAGAACTGATTGCAAGTTTTGGTTGGTAGCAAATACAACAAGCAAAATAATGATGTGATTGGATGTTAATCTTCAATTTGCACTGATTATAAGAGGTGTATTTCTCTAAATACCTCAGTGGCTAAATATAAGTTGTACTTCGTCAAATAAATGCCTACATTTTAGAATGCAAGGATTTTGCTAATTGTCCTCTTCTCTCTAAAGGTAGCATTATAAGCCAAGTTAAGTTAGAGTAGGCTTGGTACACAGCAAGATGATTTTAACACCATCCTGTAGCTAAATTTGTTTCTTATGTGAGTCTAAATCACAAGCTTTTTGAAACAAATGGACAGCACAGTGCATTGAAAGAAAAAAGCCTTCCAAAAACATGCTCACGGAAAGCACTTCAAACCACCTAAGGCAAAACCACACTATATATTTATATATCCACACTATACATTTATATATCACGTTATTACCAAGAAAAAAAAAACTTACAAATTTAAATTGATAGCACAAGGTAAAAAATTTAAGAATATAAATGCACTTTTGAAGAACAGCTTTTCAGAGCTTGTGATAAGGGCAGACAGGCATACAATTGCTGCCAAACAATAGTAAAAAGGAACTATAGCTTTAGGACAGAATACAGAGATTTTATTTTAAATTCAAACTCAAAACATGTAACCTATCCTTTGAACCCTGCCAACCTCAACACCACTGTTGCTGTATCAAGTTCCAACAGAAAATTATAATAAAAATATTTGTATCAAATACCACTTCCACAGATGAGACTTGCCAAAATCTATAAACTTAAATCCGTAAAATCTTTAAAATAGTATTAAAGGAGCTGTTTAGCCATCACTGCTCTCTCTCTTCATATTTTTCTCCTGTTTAAAAAAAGCTTCATTAAAGATTCATACAGCATAAATAAATAGTGCAATGCTGCAGCAAATCAATCGAAGAAGGAGAGGTAGAATTCAGACCTCCTGGCTCTGGATCATTTCTCTCACTCACTAGACCACATCTCTGATTCCAGCAAGTTACACTGAGTACTCCTAGGCAGCCACTAAGGCTTAAATGAACACCCCAACCATTTGCCCAGTCCTTGGGCAGTCAGGTTCCTGCACAGCACCCTGCAGGGCCACCAGAACAGCCCTGCACCAGGAGGCACAGACACTGCAGGAACTCAGTGGTGGGCTGAACACAGGAACATTCCACAACTCCAAAGGCCTGGATGGCAGTTCAATCACTGCACATCACTACAACACAAGCCAAACACTGCCTCACCTCCACCCCAGAGATCTGGGCTAGTATGCACAGAGATACCAAGCCTTGTCCAGCCCAGCCCCCATTTCCTAAACACACCATCCAAAAGCTCCCCACTCACCTCTCTGTCTCTAGAAGGTCCCCACACCAACAGCCTCAGTTGTTTTTGGGGCACGAGATTCTCAGCCAGAGCCTGCACCTCCTCTCAGGCACTGCTAAGCCATGGTAGCCACAAGCCACCAGCCCTTCCCAGGGCTAAGCCTTTGAACAGGCAGGTTTAGAAAGCACGTGAAAAGACTCTGCCTTGCTCCTCAATAAAAACCTCACCTCTGCAAAGTCTTCAGTTATCACCAGTCCAAAAAAAAAAAAAAAAGGCATTTAAAGGGCTCTTAAATTAGGACTTTCATCAGATGTGCTTAATGCAATAGTTGCCGCAATTCCTCCTATATCACCTCTTCACTGAGAGACAAATTAGATTTCATCTAGTTATAGAAGATCTGCTGATAACTTTGGTAACTAAGAAGTGCCCAAGGTTCTGCATGTTAATTGGGTAACCATTGGATGTCATTCAGAAGACTCAGTCTAAAACACTTTGAAAACACAGCACTAAGTGGACATTACAATGAAGCTGGACAAGCAGCTGTTCCTTTTCTCCCTAGTCTACTACAGGATGAGCACTGTTACACACCAGCATTATAAAATTTAAGTGTCTGCACCAGTAAAACCTTTCCTATAAGAGGATTTTAGCTACTCATATAAAAGTGGCAAAAACCGCAGGAAGCATAGCTGGTCCTTGCTAGAAACCAAATTAAACTCTCCCGTGCTACAAATCAGTTTACGCTGAAGAAAGATGTAATCTCAAGGCAGATACAGCTTGATTATATCTTCAAACAATTTAAATTAACAAGTCCTGTAGCTTATCCCATCTCATGCATTTGTGACAATCTTGCAGATCCAGCCTTCCTGTTAGGTACCACTTACACAAACCAAGAGCTGTTCAGAATGAATCCTCAGCACAGCCTCTGCTCAGTTACACCAGCCTGCCTTGTCTTTTCTTGAGAATAACATGAGAAAGCCCAGCACCAAACAACACAGTTTTACCAAAGAAACAAACAAAAACAAACTCACTAGAAGTCAATTTATCTTAGGAACATGCAAAAGATTAATGATGCATCAGTAATAATATTTTGCTTTTCCATGTGATTAACTCTGCTTATCTTTCTTTGGACAAAAGATTGCATTGCCCACAAAAACCAAAACCTCAAAACTCATGACAGACATTGTATTACTGTCACTTCTCCAGAAAATCAATACTAGCTTCAGAAAAGGGCCATTGTTTTCTGAGGTGGGGGAAGAGGAGAAAAGCAAGAGGAGGATTGATCAAACAGCAAAAAGCATTCAAGAAGAAAAACATTCTCTGAGAAAAATTAACTACACACAGCTTTAGAATTGAACTGGGTTAGAGGGGGATATTGTTGTGGTTGAAAACTAAAGAGTTTCCTCAAGTTTTAGAGCAAGAAAGAATTATTATAGCCTGAAATTTGAGGATTATTCTCCCTAAGAAACTGTCAATTAGCATAACTTTGAACCAGCAAAACTCTTCCTGACTACCAGATGTAACTATGGCAACGAGATCCAGGAACCTGCAATAAATATGATACAGTGTCAATAACCCAGGCTTTTTTCATGTAAATAGATAAAGCACAAGGAAGACAGAAGACCGTTTCGAATGGTTTTGATTCAATTTTTAGATCTCTTCAATGCTAGGAATCTTAGCACAGTCCAATGACTAGTGAAAAAATAAAGAGTAAGAGAAAACTAAAAAGAAAGAAAACAACACATCTCTCATGGAAAAACTGTTTGGAATTTAAGAAAGAATAAGATCACATTTATGGACTTTTTCCACTAAAGCTGTGAAATTCTATAAACAGATACAATATTAAGTTCTGTAAATAGGTCTGAAGTTGTTTCAGAACACCTACTCAGTTTAATGAGTGAGATCTTTAGCGGAAATAAGTCAATCCTAAAAATAAAATAAACAGAACCAAATTCTCTTATTTGGCTACATCTCCCAGTTGCATCTGTAACGTATGGTATTTTCATAAATGGGAACATTAAGTCAGAGCTTTATACAACAGCATTTACAACTGTGAATCACTGCCTAAACACAAAATGAAGTTCCCACCTCCATTCAGCACAGTATGGAAAAGCAGAACTCACTTTCTTCCCCACAACTTGGAAATGGCTGATAGATGGCACAACAAATGCATCAGCATCCAGAAAGTATCTGCACACTGGATAATTTGAAAACCAATGGCTTCCTATCACCTAAAGCTTCCCATCTCTGAAAGCAGCAAAACCCCCATGTCCTCTGCCAAGGAAGGAAAGGCACATGTAATACCACAAGTCATACAAAAAATTTACACTCTAGACCAGAAAATACAGAATAACACTGTGGGACTGAACGTGGGGACACGTGAGAAACATGATTTCCATGTGAAGGACATGGCAACTTAGGAGGAAGCTGGACTGAAATGGATAGGAAGAAGGGTATTCTAGAAAAGTGAAAAAGGAACACAAAAAATCTCGAAGGGATTGATGACGGAATGACAAGCCCTAGACAAGATGCAGACATGACACCAGGGAAATGAAGATTCATTACAAACAGAGCTGAGCTGAAAAGCTACAGAGTCATGGCCTCCCAGAAGGATCCTAATCCAAACGCCAGTTCTGCCTGCCTGCATCTCTCTCCACTTGTGCCTGGCTATGAATAGCTTCCTCCCTCCTATCCTAATATAAATAGCTTGAAGCCACAGTACTAAATCCCAGCAAGAGCTTGAGACACATGTGGCCTGGAATGATGAATGAAGACAAAAAAAAGAGGATTTCATCTCTATGTAGATGGGTGTTTCAAGAGGACAGAGTCAATTCTTACTCTCTTGGACTGCAAAGATTTGCCAAAGCATCTCTGCATCCACTAACATCCTAAAAGGAACCATTAGAGTTGTGTATCATCTCCAATTAATTGCTGCACTATTCCCCTACGTCAAATATTCCTTTAGGGTTTGGATTGCCCAATGCAAGGAAAAGCACGCACAATACAGTCTTATTATTAAACATCCATTCATGATGCGTATTTTCAGAGACAGCATAAAAGCTAAAAAAGAAATTCAAAAACTTACAGCATTTCATCCTGAACCTTATGTTAGATCTGAAAAAAGTCTCATTTGTTGTAATATATATAGTTTAATATTTTTATGCTTCTTGCTATTCAGTGACCTATTTTCTTACAGTGAAACAGATTATCAATAACTGAAAGCACATTTGTACTTATGTTTGCTCATTTCTGTTGGCTCAGCAGCCAGTACATCCTAGACCATGCCCTCACCAGATCCCAGCCCAAGCAGTTTCAGCTTTGCACCACACTTAAGACAGACATTCAAGAAGCTGCCTTGAGAATTCAGGAGTCCTTTCTCCATCTAATCAACAGCAGTAAACCACCCCAGAGAGTGCAGGCTCCCTGTATTGCAGTCCACAAAGACCCCACTGCACAACCAACCACCAAACAAGGAACCCACCCAGAACACCACCACACAACAAACTAACCAAAAAAACCAACAGCAACATCCCTCTGCCTTTCCACATCTAAGCTCAAATATCCTGCTTTAAAATACAGAGGGAAAAGTTAACTGGTGATAATACACTATTTCATTTTATGTCCTAACTCAGGCGGTGTGAATAATTGATTTCTCGGTTCAGCAGATTGAACTGAATTTGAAATAACTCCTTCTCTTGCTCAAACCCTCTCAAAATTTCATTTTGACATGACATATTCCATTTCAGACTTGTAACAAAAGCTGTGAAATGAAGGCCAGGTTCACAAAATGGAGAGGAGAAAGAGGAGCTCCCCTTTAGGAAAGCTCTGTGTGCCTGTGCCTCGGGATCACAGCCAAGCCAAGGCAGAACCTCCCTCATGGTGAAGGGACCTGCCTTGACCTCCCTCCTGTGCTCCCCCTGTAGAACATGAGCAGTGATGAATGCAGAGGGAGAGAGCTTTTGGGTGCACTGCCTAATAGGTTAGCCTGGGTCTATCACAAAACTGACTGCTCCACAATCAAGTGCTGCATTCAAATTGAACCTTCTCCAGCAAAGGGACCAAAGGAGACCTACCTTTGAAAGAAGCAGTAAGACTTCTTTCTGAACTCAAGTCTCCTGACACTCTAGTCTAGTCTAATTAAAACAGAAGATTTCAAACAAGCTGGAACATTCTAAATTTCTTGGAACAAAGCCAAAGAGGCTGAGAGTGCCTGGGCCAGGAAAGCCTGCAGTAAGCACCTGCATGGGATGGAATAGGGATGGTTTACAGTCTCCGTGCTGAATCAGGTTTCCCACATCCTGGGCAGTGCCCTGATCAGTACACATCTTGAGAAAGCAAAGGATGACTCATTTTCTCTGGTTTGTACATCTCAGTATTTTTCACAGCTGCAACTATTCCACTTTTTTTGCACATAGCTTCACGACTTATGAAATCTCCTTTTTAAAGAAGTATTCTTGTTTGCCAAAACATTCCCTGGATCCTTGTGTAACACTAACATCCTGCATATTAAGCATCATTCTGGCCAGCAGGAATGGATGAAGCATTCATGTCCATAGAAATCAGAGCTACAAACTGAGTTCTTGTGTTTTCAGACACACTATACCTTCCAGTAAGAAATGACAAAGCAGGAATAGTTAGTTCTCATATGGAGGACGAAGGAGAAACTAGGATAAAACAGCAATACCAGAAAAGCAATTGAAAACTTCCTGCTTTTGCCCAGATGCTGAGGCAGCTGATAGCACTTGGAGCTACCAGGGCAGTTGGCAAACACCAGGCTAGATGAACCTATCAGAGTTCTGATGTATCTTAAGGTTTTCATGGGGCTTTTGAATTATCCCACAACTTCTTGAGTCTATTTTGTGTTATTAAAGGACTAAACATTAAAGAAAAGAAAGCGTATTTCATGAAAGGATTGCTGAATGAGAGGAATACCCACTAGACTCCCTAAAGACACCTAAATCCTCATATACCTCATACTCCTGAGCTGACTTAAAAACCAAAATGTGGTCCAAACTTTCTGAGGTAATAACTCCATTGCTTCAATGACACTATTCCTTATAAGACCAAGTGATTCATCCAAGGTCACAAACAGTCAATGTCTCTTGACACAAGATTAGACTTTAATTTTGACAGTTCACATGCCTAAACTTAAAGGTGAACTTTGCCAGCAGAGACTCAGAACAAGGAGCTGCAGCATTACAGAAAGACACAGACTGTCAGTGGCTGATGGTTTCTGGCTCCAGGAGTCAGAGGCATTTTGTACATCCTTCCCTTAAGGTGCCACGAGTCCCACATCCCAACCCTGCCACCTTTCATTCAAAATACACTGCCTGTCATGAGTTCTAACCTCTGTAGCACATTACACATCTATGAAACACAACTGAATTGGAAAAAAGTTGCAATTAATATAGATCCTTTTTTTTCCAGTACAGCATATGGAAACAAACAGGCTGCTTCTGATAAGCAATAACAACTTTAAATTAAAACTAAAAACAGTTCCAAACTTGGTCCAGGTTTTTATTTGTGATGCTCAAGTTGATTACCTACACCCTAATAATGTTCAGACAGAGAATGCAGTTTTCCTTTATAAATTGCCACTTCTGCTTCATTTCTAAAGAAACTCCTTCAACAGCCTACTACACAGATTATGAACATGAAGATAAGTATTATCAGGTTTTGTCAAATTAGATACTGAATTTATTAATAATTTACTGTAACTTTTAGGAGCATAGTTAAAAATAGCTCTCCCATCAGCTCTTAGTCCATATCAGATACTGTGGAAATTATCCTCAGAACCTGAATCATCAAGATAAAAACAAAATAACAAGACTGAGCAGAAGCTATGCAAAATTTTAACTCCGTGAGTAACATTTCTCCCTTCCATGCAAATCCCTCCCTGGATATTGAAGGCCATTGGAACAGAGCTGATTAACTAGAGATGCTGGCAAAGTTAAGGAAAGTATCCATGCAAAAAGTGAGGAAAAAGAGGCATCCCTAAGCCTCTCCTTCCACATGAAGGATTTTAAATCACCTTCCTTGCTTTCTTTATAATCTCTCCAGTTGTTTTTCCCCTCTCTACACTGCCCCCACCTAAATACAATCACTATGGAAAATAAGCTCATTACAGTGCAGCACGGGTAAGCAAGTGCAGCCAGCAAGGAATCAATTGATCCCCAGCCCCGTGTGAGGAGCTGCCATTGGCGACCTGAGGACACTGAGCTGGCACTGCCCACAGATACCAACCACACTGACATGGTCTGCAGGAGTTTATGCCACCAGAACAAGCGTGGATTTTCTCCATATTCCAGGTCAATCTTGCCAGGAATCCCTGCTACAGTACATTAATGTCAATCACTGGTTATCTTATACTAGAGTCTTATCTCCACATTAAAGCAAGTTCCATGAGGAAGCTGCTTGAGGACTTTGTGACCATGAAAGAGGCAAACGCACGGTCTTTTATCCAGGAAGCATTAACAGTTACCCTCTATTTTAAGTTATTTTATTTTGTCTGTACAGACACAGCTGACAAGCAGCCTCTTTGCGTTGCCTCATATTTAATTGTGTCAAAGAATCTGTACATGACTCAGCTGAAGTCAGCAGAGGGACACAATTAATATGATTCTGTCCCAAGTTTGTCATATGAGATTCATGTTGCCATAACAGATTTATGCTGCAATAAAACTGCACTATTATTAATCTTTCAATGGCGTATCAGTAACATGGATTACAGGAGTCACCTCCTATTGGGAAAAGTTAAAGCTGCTATACAAACATTTCCAGGCAGTAAGCATTAATGCAATCGGCAGTTCTTCTGAATAAACAGGGCCCATCTCATTTAATGCATTTCCACACAGAATTTTGTGCAAGTTGAGAAAAGTCTTGACCTTCACTTCTTGAAATCTGATCAGTATGTTCACTTTGTTATGTAACAAGTATTTGGAAAGGGGGAAAAAAATATCTACCTCTGAGTGACACTGAAAATTAGCATAAGTTCTTTCTATTAAAACTACTTTTTTTGTAGCCTTTAAAATAGGATATAAGTATAAATACAGAAAGTCTCTTAGAGCAGAGAATTCCGAGGAGGTTCATAAATTATGGTTTCAGTACATCTTTGCATATCTTCATTTAAAATATATCCTATTTCAGACCTTGGCAAATTCAAATAATAGAAATATAAGAGGTAACACACCATTAAAAAGAAGCGCCTTTAGGGTAAGTTTAATAGACATTTTTGTGCTATTAAAATCACCACTGTATATAGGTCATCTCACAATAAACTCATGTAATTCACTGGATTCTATGCAACAAAATCCAGCCCAAAATTATTATAAAAGCTCATACTTGACACAAATTTGTGTAGGGTATATTTTATTCCAACAACATGGTGATATGAAAAGTTTACTTGTTTGTGTATCTTCCTCACTCCTGCTGCTGTTACAACAGCAAACAAGCAGCCCTGCCCTGTAACCAACCTTATCGAACAGAAGAGAAACACATACTTCAGTAAGAAAACACGTCATGGGATCTTTAGTAAATTTATTGCAGAGATACAGAAAAAAATATTCAAATTATTACCTTAAACACCCTCTGATCCCAAGTTTAGACAGTGATTTTTTTGTGCTGACCATTAGGATCAAAGTGTATTCTGTGATCTGGCATAGCTGCTATCTAGAATTAGCAAAAAGGAGACTGCAATCCAGAAAGGGACAAATTTCAGGGGAAAGGGAGATCATATTTAAAATTCCTTCCTTTCCACTGATAGAGCTACTCAGCCTTCAGAAATTGTTGAGCCTCTGAAAGATAGTTATAACCAATATTCCCAAAGGGATTAAGAGAAATGGGAGGGGAGCCAGGAAACTGAAGCTTTACGTACCCAACATTCTCTTCAATAATTCACAAGCCATTAAATCGGCTCATATAGGATTTGGCTTTGGTCCAAAGCAAGTCTAATTTGTCAATTCCAGAGAAAAGCAAAACAATGGATCCAAAAGTGACACATGTAATGCATATCATTCATACACTTCAGGATTAAAACACATAATTGCTTTCTTGGGAAAACACACTAAACACCATGCTAGTGAGCCTTTTATTTTCAGGCAGGTATGCAATCTGCTTCCTCCCAGAGCCCAGCATAAGACACTGGGTACTCTCCTTGCCACTTGATGTTTCACATCACATGCACAATGCTGCATGTCCTCTGATTTCCATAAAAATTCCACATCTTGAGAGCACAAAGTAACAGACACTAAAAGAATGAAGTCTCTTCACTGCATCATTTTATCCCATCATACTATGGTATGGAAATCCAACCAATGTTTCAACCACCACCACTACACTTGTTTCCTGAGTACCCTCAGCTTCTCACAGGAATACTCTGCTTTTAGGGATTGATTCAACCATCAACTTCTCAGGGAGGAAATAACATCAGGGAAAGCACTGAAGAGAAAAATCACTGCTTCGTGAGCCAACTGTGATATGTGGAAACAAGCAATTACGTCTTTGTAGCAATTCCAAGAAGTGCTGCTATTAACTATTCTAAACTCAGTCCTATTCCACGGTAAAGGAATTCTGAACAGAATAAGAATGAAAAATTGCATGGGATTTCATATTTACTGCTTCAAATTGCTTAATTTGCAAACTGAAAGGCCAGTTCTTACATCTAACTTTAAAATTCCATCTAGAGTTACGGCAAAGTCATTTTGGATTCATTTACTGTAATAATAATAATTTGTCATACATATATATTGCCTTTATCCATATAAAATAAGTAACTAGCAAAAATATACTTCCCTAAAAGAAACATCATTGACAGTTTAAAAGACAAGTATTAAGCTGTCACTATTGGGGAAAAAAAACTGGCCTATGATCTCTTACCAAAATATTATTTTTACAATAGACCCACTGGTCCCTTAACTTCAAAACTGAGATCTCAAATCATTCACAAAACAATCATCATGCTCCCTTTGCATTCTGCTTAGTATGCAGGCTCTACCTGCAACTATTTGCAGAACAGACATTCATGTTATTCCAGCCAGAAGGTATTATTAATGCAAACAAACTTTAATATCCCCCCCAAATTGCATTTGCTGTAGAAAAAATCCAAATACACACCACACAGCGAAGGACCTTAATTCAACCAGTGAGGACACCACTGAGGAGATGCACCAAATAAGCCTGTCATGTTTGGGCTCAACACGTAGGCTAAGATATCTTCTATATTGCTGGACAAAGGCAGGGCTGAGAAAAGCATTTTGTAGAGCAAACATACTTTTCCTAGCCCAGCAGGCATACAGAGCAATTCCAGAGACTGGGAGTGCCTGAGTGGTCTGCCAGCAGCACCCAGTGTGAGTTAATTGCTGTGGATCCCAGTCCCCACTCACCCATTCCCAGTCCAAGGGCTCATCAGACGGATACTGCCAGCCAGAGGAACAACAGGCCGTTCCCTGAGAAATATTCTGCTGCTGTTAAAGACCCTAGGAAAAGAATGAACCCACTCTCAACCCACTCCCTTCACACTCTAAACGAGCCTTCAGCAACACTGGTGGGCAAAAGCAGGATGCAATCTGGCCAACAAATACCGCTAGTCTGCAACACACAAATCACACCAAAACCAACACTGCAGACACAGTCACATCTACTTTGTTTATAAAGAACCACAACCAAATTTTTTTTTTAATACACTGCTTCCTTTTTTTTTCTTTTAAAGTTAAATTACAGCATTACAACGTCAAGTGTATGTCAAGACATAGGGCTTGCAAAAGTGAATCTCCTGTCATTTCTGCATGAAAAAGGTGTGCTGCACTTTCCCCAAAGATTCAAGTTTACATACCTACTTAAGAAAACATTCTACAACCTACAAGAAGAGAATTAAAGGCCACTGCTACTGTAAAACTAATTAGGATGTATTTTCTCATTTGCTGCCAGGTAAGGGAACTCTTCTCTTTGTGATGATTAACTTGAGTGTCTATTTAATTTCCTTTCCAATGTTTTTTGGCAGAAATCCTGACAGATGCAAGACCCAGAGAACACATAAGAGAATAACACGCATTTTGAAGTGCAAACACCTATCTATAAACAATCTATCTGCCAATTTGCAATTAAATACCTGATGACCTTACAGTAACAGAAAAAAGTGGAAATCAGATTTTTTTTAATTAGCCCAAACCAGCTCTATTCTAGCCCTGTCTTGATTTGTTTTACTGTGTGATATTTGTGGATATAAAATGCACCTGCAGGTTGAACATATCCTGTGTCAAAACTAGAAAGAATGAGTGCAAACCATGACCTAAACTTGACTTGCTGTTTGGAATTAAGTTGCATTAACTGCATTCTGCTCAGGAGTACCTGCATGACCAGCAGAATTAAATGGTCTTTTAATGATTTATCAGCCTCTAACAATCTTTTGAGACCTGACAAGTTCAGCCCATACTGAACAGATTAATGAACTTCTAGCTAGGCCCCAGATCAAGACTATGATTTTGGATTGCTTGATCACACACTTTCCACTCTACAATTGGGTGGGAGTGGGTGGCTGTGTCAAAACAAAATGGGGGGGCGGGGAGGAAAGCCGTCTTCTTACCTGTTGCTTAAAATGTAAGGGAATAAATGACTGAGATTTACAAGGATTAGGGATGTGACACGAGAAGCAGCTGGTGACAACTGCAATTGGAACTGGGAGAAAGAATAAAAATAACTCATGAAAACATAGCAAAGTAAAAATAAAAAGCTACTACCTGGAGTTGTAACTGTCAAAACTAAGTGTGACAATGTGGCCTGATAATTCTCATATTACTCATTCTTTATCTCTTGGGTTCTGTATCTTCCTCCTTTAACTGCCAGCCCTTCCCTGCAGTTCTTCTTCTTGACCTCACAATCCATGAATAAAACACAGTTTCAGTCTTGCACCCCTGTCATCCATTCATCACTCTGCTAAGTCCCTTTGCTGGCTCTGCTTCCCATTTTATGCATCGTAAAATTCTGTACACGTTTAACAGAGCAGCAATTTATAAATAGCTTTTATTATACAAGGCAGGCTTGATGCTCAAATAGGAGGTTAGAGATACTGGCACTTTATTCTTAAACTTCTCTATTTTACTGCCCCTCCCAATTTCTCACAATTAGCCACCCTCAAAGAACATTAATGTTAATTTGTAATTATCTTTTCTCTTTGATAAGCCTACTGCTTTAATAGTGGTCAATACATCCCTTTTATATGTGAAATATTTGGAAAAAATTTAGAAACCAGACCATTATCCCCACACCAAGTCATAAATCAGCCACAGAACCATCTGTAAACAACAGAGCAGGGATGCTTCAGGGGCAGACTGAACTGAAGCAGGGCCACTGAAACAGCAGGTGAAGTAAAGGATCAGGGTATGGATTTCACATCCAGAAACCACTGCTCTCTATCAGGAGATGACAGCCTTCTTGCAAGGCTTTGCCTTCTTGCCAGAATCAATTTAAGCCTACCACTTCCTGCATA
The DNA here is from genome assembly GCA_035583185.1 of Anabacerthia variegaticeps. Lineage (NCBI taxonomy): Eukaryota > Metazoa > Chordata > Aves > Passeriformes > Furnariidae > Anabacerthia > Anabacerthia variegaticeps. Next base: position 6,660,984 of record JAWWEW010000036.1, read on the forward strand.
CCTGAGAGGAATAAAGAAAAAAAATAAAAATAAAGATGCCACTGAGGAGAATGGGGAATGCTGCACTGTGCTGGAACTGATGGCTCCAGAAAGAGGTGAAGCCTACAAATTTGTATGGGAAGAGAGGCCACACAGCTTCAAGGAGCTACAGGGCAGAGGCTACAAGCTAACAGGAGTTCCCTTTCCCTTGATTAATGTTATGCATTGATGGAATACCTTAAAATAGCTGAATAATGGCACAAATAGTCCATGGAGGGAAAGAAGTTCTATGCCAATGTCTCTCCTTGAAGAGATCATTATAAAAACCTCTACCTCTCCTGCCTTGGTATGTTCTCTTGCTTACCAATTCTTTGTGCAGGTATTGATATACCAGATAAAAATTTTCCCCACAGCACAACCACCTCTCATGGTTTTATAAAACTAATCCAAAACTGAGGTTCTATAGTGAAATTATCATGTAAGTAAATTGTACGGATGTCTGTAGGGAAATATAAGAACTCAAAACACTTGCTACTCAATTACCACTTTCAATGTTACCTGAAAACACTAAAGAAAAATATTATTGCTGAGCACTCTGAGACCAGTTTGCTAAGACACCCACTGATATGAACAGTTGACCCTACACTTAAGTATTTTAATTTTAAGGTTCATAGCCCATTCGTCCCCCCTTGAGTGTCATCTGACACATAGCCAAGAGGAAAAGCTGTTTAGGGCTCTAATAGCACAGAAACCCATTTGCAAGTGCTCTTTTCATTTGTCCTCTACAAATCAGTCAAGGCCCCGAGCTCTTGAAGAAATACTGCTAAATTGAACTGTGGTATTGCTCCAATTGCCCAGCAGCAAGGCTGAGGATGGAAATAATTCTCAAAGACTAAGAAATTTCATAGTATCCCAGCAAAGAGACTGATAAAGAGGAGAAAAATGAGAAGAGAGCCTCCGAGTGATTTGTGCTCAGCATGTGCTAGGCCTGTCTCCATTCACCCCAGGCTGGTGGGGAGAGCTGGAGATGCTCCACAAGTGTCCCAGCCCTCATTCCCTGCTGCATTGCCTTTGACTTGCATGTTCTCCGCTGTGCATGCAGCAAGAACATCCCTGCCCAGCAGAGCACCAGAGATGGCTCCCCAAGCAGCAAAGCAGCAAAGGAGAGCTCTTACTACAGGAGAAGCAGCAAGACAAAGTTACTACAAGCAAGTTCTCCCAGTACTCAATTTCTCTTCTTTGACAGGGATAAGGAAAAGAGGAGAGTGGCATGGACAACAGTCAAGCACCCTCATGTTCCATTAAAGTTCCCACTGTTGTGATTTCCAAGGACAACTCTACCCACCAGAGGAACAGCATCCTGAAAGCTTTTCTAAATCAAATAAAGGGGGACAAAGCACAAAGACTAATTACTTTTTTAGGAGGAAATTTGTTACATTTAGATAAATAAATCACCAAGGTTGTGATAGAAAATGACTGGGCATAGCAACTCTTTGTAATGACTTCCAAACTGAGGTTATCTACCTTGGAGTGCACACATGCAGTTCTTCCCATCAAGGGATCCCACATCCCAAAAAGGCACACAGTAATACTATTATATAGTCCCACGTTATTTCAAAGCTTTGTCCCAATTTCCATGTGATTGGCAGCACACAGTGAGCACCCTGATGTATCTTTAGTTTACTGCACTTACCAGGCTTTTGAAAATGCTTCATAAAGACTTCATCAACCAGGAGCACGAGTCTCTAAACATTCCAGTTTCTTTTGTGAGTGTTTTAATTCTTTCAGGATATGTTAGAGAGGCATGTGTTTTTATTACTGGTCTGTTCTGCTCACCGGTATTGCATCCAGTCAAATAAATATTTGTAACCACCTTCACTAAAGCAGAGCATCTCAAATGCTTGACAAGTACCAATTAAGTCTTGTTATATAGAGATATTGTTTCTCATTTTTTATATCATTCCATTTAACTTCTTAATGAGGTGGAATAATTTAGGATACTCTGCCTACAAGAGGATTAACATGGAGCTGTTGCAGTTGCCATATCCAGAAATCTCTGTGCACCTGATAAGGGAAAGCCTCATAACCACCCATATGGTATTTGCTTATTATTTTGCAAATGTCTCTTTCCATTTTAGAGTAATATTCTAGACATATGAGATAGCCTCATTAGAAACATTACACTATAACTGATAAAGACTGAAGAAGATGGGGTCCAAAATGCTGATTCCAGTAGGCAAGAAGGCAATAGCTGAAATTAATTCCACACTGAAATCCCATGACTTGAACAGAATGCAAAGTGCAGTAATTATATTCAAATACGATGAATGCCATAATTATGACTTCAGAGATAAGTGGAAATATTTTGAGAAGCAGCAGTTCGACTAAAGCCATATTTAAAATTGGGAATGCTAGACTCTACCTACTACAAAACAGTTGTAGGGAATTAACAATACTTGTAATTTTAATTGTTTATGTCTACACTTATGCTGTTTTGGAATTAGAGACAAAACCTCCCTGGTCTAACACACTGCCATTTACAAAGCTCCTAAAAAGACAGGAAACTTTTCTCTCTGAATCAAGGAAGAACTAGCGCCCAAGTGTTTTCAGGGACACCTCATTTTTCCTCCAAGACCTCTAAAGCTGAGGTCTTCACTACCTGTAGTGAATATGAATGATTAATACTAACTTTAAAAATAACAGAACAAAGAATCCTTTCCAGGTAATATAACTGCCTCTGCAGTTACTGGAAGGAAGAATTTAAGCAGTTATTCTGCAAATTTAAAGACAATAATGCAGTTATTACAGACAAATTTTGATGAGAAGACTGGTCACCTATAAATCAAAGTCCTTCTTTACACAATTTTCTTTAAGATATAGAAAGCAATGGCAGGAGCATGACACTATCTTCACAAGTTACAGGGGCAGAAACTCACACAAGGCCAAAGTGATTTTCAGCTAATGTGGTATTTCTGAATGTGAGATTAACTACAGGTATTTCTCATTTCACTTCACTGCATGCTAATACAGAACTTCGTGGCAGCCATAATTCAAAGGCTGTTCACAAGAACCAGCAGGAAATTCCCTATCAATATCATCTGTCACTTGGAACACGAAGGACAGTATATTTCAGTGATCTGTGCTAAGAATTTCAACCAAAAAAAACCCCAAACAACATGGTAAGAAGCCTCATTCCAAAAAGTTTCGGATCTGACAGCCAGCTTGCAGTTCTGTGAGTTGGAAACTGGCAGAGATGGCAATTCTTCTGTTTAAGCCAAAAGTGAAGACTAATCACATCTATCTTATTGCCAGCACACAGACTTTGGTTTCAAAGCCTGCCCTGGAAGGAGTAAACCGAAATTTGTGACAAGGAACAAAGCTTAAAAAGACAGACCAGAAGATGAATGAATGTGAAAATAGGGATACACAGATTTGCTGTTCAGCTCTTTGAAGGAGAGAATAAACACAAGTTTGAGAAACAGTGAAGAAAGGACTGCCAGCAGTTGGACAAGACAATAATGTAAACATTATGTTGGGGAGACCAAGTAAAGAAACGTCAAGGACTTTCTAAGAGATCAGGGACAGAAAGGTAGGAAGAATAGGCACAACAAATTATGCCGCTGCAATCCAGAGGACAGTTTGCATTACAGAAATAAATACGAAGCGCTATCAGAAAGCAAAGAGCGCGTGGGTGTTAGAAGAAAAGACAAAAGCACAATGTTACACAACTACAACAACAAAAACCCCACAAATGTATGAGCCCACACAAAACCCCAAGGATGTTAATTGGAGAGAACAGGGCTGACCCATAGTCCTATTTTCTTTCATATATTCAGCCAACAAACTGCAGAGAATTCCAGCAGCTAGAATTGACAGTGACATTTTAAGTCAATGAGAATCTATTTTACTCTTCCTCCCACAACACAAATGAATAGTAGTGCTAATGAAATTCCACTCCTATTATAAATTGACAAAACACAATCCTGCATTTATCCCTTCCAGCAAAATCCGCCTTTTAACAAACTCAAACCATTCTGAAATACCCTGTGGTCATAACCTGACAAAACAAAATGCCACTCTCTCCTGCAATGAACTTCTTCCAATTAACCTGACTTTGGTGGACCATGATAAATTTTTTTCTACTGTATTTCATACCTACATTTTTGGGTGAATCATATTAACATGCACAATTTTAGTCACAGACTTTTAATACAGTCTGGTTATTTAATTCACATTTGATCAACTCTTTCTGACAGAGCATGGGCTTCTATTCATTACATCAAAATAACTCGCTTATAGAAAAAAATAAACCAACCCATACACACTGGTTTCCAGAGCTGTCTTCTCCAAATGCCAAGGAATTACATTACATGCAGAAATAAAAAGAACTGATTGGATTTTGGACCAAGATGCAAAATGTAATCTCTGTACGTTATTATTCAGAAGAAATGGAGAAAATATTCTTCCTTCCTTTTTAAATGAGTTCTCAGAAAGGCTAGATAACCTTTTCCTATACAATTGTAGTATACACTAGAAAAGAAGCCCTTTGTATCTCTCAATCAGAGCTGCACAGTGAAGTAATTCTGTGTTTCTTTCAGGCAAAAAAGAAACAGCTATAATATTTACCAAGCAGGAAAAAAGAGGGGAAAATAAATAAATAATAGAACACCATTATGCTGTGAGCTGCCTGTTCTCTCAAGTTAATCAGGGTGTGATCAGCTGTCAGTGTAACACCCCAAAAGCACCAGGGGATGCAGCAATGCCTTCTCCTCCGGGGTGTTACACAGCAAAAAGGAAGGCAAGAGCTTTCATATTTAAACTGAGCAGCCAGACGGGCTCCATGACCCATTAGCAAGTGCAAATAACTCCATGGCACATCTGCGTCTGCTTGATAAATTCCATTGTGTGTAAAGACTTTTTTCCACAGTCTCTAATTTTGTCTGTAACTCTTTCCTTCAAACCTTGAAAAATTATGCATCCCATTGAGTAGAAGCAGCGATTCACTCAGTCTGGAAGTCACCTAAAACAATATATCTACTTGCAAGCTCTCCCAGATTTGAGACTTCACCTTCATATCTGCTGGGATGAGAGACAATAAGGAAATGCAGCATGTTATCCTTAAAATCTCATGTTCAGGATCTGTTGCTCAAAATAAGTTATATTTTGTGGTAGCATCATTACAGATAGTTTTGCCTGTAGTTATACTTGTAAAAGCTCCTTGTTTCTTCTCAATCACTGCTAAGAGTCAATTTTCTGTGGAGAGAATAAGGCCTAACAGTAAGTTAGGGTAACAGCATGTTTCTAAGGCTAAAGCACTGTCAGCACACTCAGCAGTCTGTGAAGTGGTTTTTCCTTTCTTTACTGTATACACTTGCTCCACAGCCTCATTGACAACAGAGGTGTTTTGGTCAAATATTATCCACTGCTATCACACACACCACATATAACAGAACCCAACAACCAGGCAACAGTCATTCTGCTCACCCGAACTAATGACAAAACTTAGGAATTACACCCTTAAGACCCTGAAAATTAAAGAAGAATTGACATGGAAAGAGATAAAAACGTACAGCACAAAATAATAATTTCTTAAACAGCAGCAACTTTTTGTTCCCCAAAAGGATCCATACACTTTTTCTACTATTACTGTTACAATTAACAGGACTACTCCTTCTCTCAAAAACACGACAGAATTACCTACAGCCTTCTCTAAACAGAGAAGGTGATGAATTTGTTTTCCCCCATAACATTCTTAACCCCCAAAAATGCAAAAGCTGGCCTTCTCAGTTGTCAAAGGTGTCCTTATCTTTACCTCTCACAGAAGGATGGAAAGCCCAGTGAACACTGACAGAATGTAAATTCACATTCCAGCTTATTTCATAGTAAAGTTCCCACACAGCCAGAGCTCTGTATGTTTCTGCCCCCTTATCACTGTTGTCTTTGCTCAGGAAAGCATGTTTTGTCCTTGTGTTCTTTGCAGGAGTTATGCATGACCACAGAAACACCTAGGAAAAGTTTATTATTTTCAGGTTTCAGCACTACTTCCTTCAGGGTCCACTTTCCACTCACAGCTAAGTTCTGGAGTGGTAACTGCATTGGGAAATACAGTTTAAAAGACCAGGGAAAACCAAGAAAGAATACATGCAGCTATGAGTCTCACTTCCATGAAGTAAACTCCTTTCCTAATCTGCCTCAATATACAGTTTAAATTTATTAACATCAGAAAGATGAAAAATCATCCTCCCGTGATCATCTTCCTTTGATTCAGCTGAGGAACGTTACTGCTGGCAAGTACTTTGGACAGGAAAACATCAGCACCTAATACTTAAATACTTTATCCTTTCCTATCAACTGTTATTTCTATGGAAGGTATTGGTCATGCTCATTTGAAACAGTTGCTGCTTTTCATTTAATACATGAATATGTAAGAAGGTTCCATAACAATGCTACAGCATGGAGATGGAACACCTGACAGGCCCACGAGCAGCTAGACATCCCTAAAAGAGAACTTGCAAATTTTGGCACAGCAAGATCCATTATGTTGCAAATTTTAAACAGAATTTTCACAAACCTTCAGCATCAGTGATTGGGAGAGAGACATCAGCCAGCCAAAGACAGACAAGTCAAAGGATGAGTTGTATATGTATTTCCACCTGCTGGCAGAAAGGATTTACACAGCAGTAGTGTGCCTCTACAGTGGTTTAAGTCTGGAATAAATCCAGTACATCAGTGGAGTTTCTTTAAGTTAAAAAAAGAACACAAAGCAGCATCTATCCCACAGTGTCACTGGCACACAAAGGTTATTAGAGCAGGTCTGCTTTTGATAAGGCTGTGCACCTCCAGGTCTCAGTCTCCAGGTGCTCAAGCTGCATTCACCACACGCTGAACTGCTGCAACACAGAACCGACTGCTCACGGCTCATCATAGCAGAACATGACCAAGTCAGCACTACCGCTGGAAAAGGCCCTTTCCAAAGCACTACAGCTATGACAAAAAAAGCCTCCATTGTCTATAAACAGAGGGAGAATTAACCGCTGTTCTGCACTGCATCAACAAGTAGAGAATTTCCAAGTACAGACACCACACTCCCAACCTCATTTAGGGATTTTTCCACACCACGCACTCCACGCTTTCATTTGATGCCCCTTTTAACACTTTGAGTTCATAATCAACCATCAGTGGCTTTTATCAAGTATATTCCCTGCAAGTTCAAGTCCCAAACAGCAGTATGAGCTAAAAATTTCACAGAACAGGAGAAACTGTGTCATCTCTACTGCGAGACTGTTCAGGAGGCACAAAGAGAACAAGTTCACTAGTTACAAACACCAGTGTTCTGCAGTCCTTCCACCAAACTTTAGTTGGAACATTGAAATGTCTGCTTTCTCTCCCTTCTGACCTTGATGACATGCGTGACAAGGCTGTTTTCAAACATATTTCTAAACTTGGCTCCATAAAAAAAAAAACTTCTTGAAAGATATACTATTGGATTAACACATGCGGGTAAACATCCAGCCTTAGGGTTGCCCCTGTACCTATAAATACCCAGAGAGTGACGTGCAACCACCAAACAAAAACAAACTTCCTCCAAGAAGGCTGAAAATTTTTTCTCACCAAATGAAGCGTTACATCCTTGTGCCAAAATATCATCCTATATATGTATATAGTAAAACTTGAAAAAAAATACCAGCAACTATTTTCACAAGTGTCTAGTGCCAAGAGAAGAAACACTCAACACAAGAAGCGCTGCGATCCATTACAGCATTATGAAGTCAATCTTCTGTCAGCTGTCAGTTCTCATTCTCTCCACTTATCTTAAGAAGAAGAAACACTTCAGGAAAGAAAAAGAATTACCATACAATAGGCTACAATTTAATTAGAAGAAGGAACATGCTGAAGATAGTGTCAACAAAAGGATATGCTAATGATCATTTTAATGAGATAAACGTGCCCTCATATCCCCAGTCAGAAATGCCCAGGACCTATGCTGGCAATGGTAGGGGCTGTGGCAAGAAACAAAGTCTCCCTTTCTACTGACGTGGGCGATGCTAAAGCTGCAACAATTCCTGGAATTCCAGTCAGGAAGGAGAGGAGGAACAAGTGATGCTTTGAGCTTCTGAGACGTATCAGGGCACGTTTCCCTTCTGCTTCTGAGTGCCCTGTTCCAGGGAAACAATCCCTGCCAGAACGCTCATGGGACAACACACCTCCGCAGTTGTTCATGCATAACCCTCCAGATGGAGGCAAAATTCAGCTTCAAATCTAAAATGCAAAGGTGACTGTTTTGTTAGAGTCTAATACTCTTCCCTTCACTATGTAGGTATTTCAAGAACCTATCTCAAAATTCAACAAAGTCATCAGGTTTTTAATAGGAGGACCCTTTATTTAAGTTGTACAAGGTGAAGTCTCACAAAATTCTTATTTAGCAGCACCTAAAACTGATTGCATTTCAATTGCATCTGTATCTGTTCTGTAATGTAATGTTAACTGCAGAGGATCTGTTTCTAAGGAGAAGCCTACTAAGGAGCAAGTATTGTAAGGCATTTCTAAGCTAATGCCTTATATTTATTGTTTAATCATTTTCATCATCTAAGTTTCCTTTATCTGTGCTTGGAAAGGTCTTTAATGGATCTAAATAAAAGGAGGAAATCTGGCTAATATTTATGCCTTGTCAATTCTATTAGATGTTGCTGTAAGAAATGTAAATCAAGAGATTGGGTCTTAAAATTTTATTCACTGTAGTTTTAATAGACCATGCCAATATTACTCCACTATTGCCAGAGATGTCTCCCAGAACACTAAATGAATACTAAGAAGGCCTACCATGACTCTTGCTATGAAAATTCAGATTAAATTCAAAAACTTTTCATCTCCCAGTTTGATCCACATGGGAAAATTCAGTATGGCATCAGGGAATGTGCCAGCAAAGATCTGACAGAGGAATGACATCATATGTTTAACCAGAATGGGAACACTGGCAGTTAGATCTTATGGACCAGAAGTTACAGATTTGTTCTCAGTACTAAAGTGTGGAAAGATGTCCGAGTGATATACATTAGCAGGTTTCCACATGCATACCCCAAATACAGGTTATCAGTCTTTTGGGTCCAGAAAAGCATACAAGTTTTGAATAGTAATGTGTTTCAGATGAAGTGAGTCTTCCCTGAGCCACAAAGCAGAAACCAAGGTGACCCACAATGATGTATCATACAGACTTGAGCTACACTGAAGTCCACTTAAGGCCAACCTAACCCAGGCAATTCAATGAAACTCTACTTCAGACATGCCATAAGCAGCACCAGGGCAAATTCCCTATCCTTTCAAACAAGTACTCATTCTAAATCAGGAGTCATGTGATTGCAAATTTCCATCAGATATATAAGAAATTAAATCCACGAATATTGTACGTAAGACTCCAACATTCCTGTTTAAATCCATTCAACACCAAAGGCAGAACAATTGTGTGGACAACAAAGCCAAAATTAGGACTCATCAGCAACTCTGGAAGGCTTGTATGATCATTAACTAAAGATAATAATGTAGACGTCAATTCTCAGGCACACAACACAGAGTCAGACTTAGTTTGTAAATCCTGTCATGCAGACAATAGTAAAACTTCACATTCAAGATAAACAGACCTGACATCAGATAAACAGGATACAAATAATTTTCAAGAGCTAAATATGAAAAAAATCCCTAATTAACATCTACATATAATATACACTACCAGAAGGGGAAATTCCTTTCTAAAATTACTTAGCTCAGACTTGTTTGCGCTGCAAGTGTTTATAAATCAAAATGCTATCTTCTGGTAATTTGAGTATTTGGGTCATATCTTGTGCTTCCTGGATGTGACAAGGAATCTTACATGCCCAAGTCTTAATTTAATAAACTACAGACAACATTTTAAAAAAATAGCTTACTCGCAAGAAATATCAAGCACATTAAGCAGGAGTTTGATTAATCTACAGTAATCCATCAATTAAGATTAATTTATTGCTCTTGATCATTCCAGAAAATATGGTAGAAACTCAAAATAAGCAGCCATTAACCTACAAGCAATGAATTAGGGAAAGAAAATTAATTTCAAGAAAAATAGATCTTCAGAACAGCTAAAAAACCACCCCCTCTGGATGGCTCAGGTCTGAAGTCTGGCAGCCTGGAATAAGTTTCCAATCCAGTCAACTGTGTTTTGTACATTACAAGCAAAACTGACCATTTAAATCACACAACCACAGCTCTGGAAATATCTATTTAGTATTCACTTCTGAAAAGGCAGTTATTTTTAATGTTTTTCAAATCACTTCTGGGCACCCATGGGCTAGAAGCTTTTATACTAAATTCACTTATAACATCTTCCTAGAGGGGTTTAAAAAAAAAAAATCATATGACAATTGCATAGCAAATACAGTATCTCACTTTTTCAAATGTTCACCTTTCTAAAAAATAACCTTTTTCTTAAATGGCATCTGTGAAAATGCCACTAATAATATTTAATTAGGCTCTTGTTAAAAGTTGAGAACTAATACAGAGTTTTGACATCTGCATGTATTCAGGAGATGGCATGCTTTCTGTCTAAATCCACATTCCCTGCTTACACGACCAGCAGTATCTGCAGTGGCAGAATTTAAACCACTACTCCAATAAATATTCATACTGCAACTCTCCCTGCCTTGTGGGAAGACACTCAGTCTGTTCAGACCTACTCCTACAGACAATATAATGAAACACACTGGACAACACAATCAAAACAATTTAGATAACCAAATTTTGTGGTGCAACCACTTCCAGAGCTGTAGGTATTAAAAAACCCCAAACAATATGCTGGCACAACAGGAATGGATACAAACTTCTTTTTCCAACTTAGAAAATACCTTTTTTCCATAAACAAGTAGTACAATAGTTACTTAGTTTTCGTGTAACCCTATCCATAGCAGACTGTTTTAAGTGTTTTCTGAAAGAAGAGGAAAAGTCTTCACATTCAAACAGTATAATATTACTCCCACTGAAAGCCACAGAAATGCTACTGCTGATCTCAGTGGGAGTAAGAGCAGTTCCAAATGGCTCCAACTTCACAGATTTTCCACCATGAGGTTTGTTGCACAAAAATGCAATTCTATTTCATCATTAAAAGCCACAAACCAATAACCAAATCAAAATGAGCCTAAAATGGCTTTATGAGTGAGCAGTCTCAGCTAAGGAGTTGCACTCGTAAAGGAACTAACCAGCGCTCTTCAGGGCTGACAAGCTATAAATTGAAAGCACCATCATTCTGCAAATGTATTGCACTCCTGATGAAGGGTGGCATATTCTTTACAAGGAGTACAGAGAATACCTCACTTCTGAAATAAGGAATAAGTCTTAGACATGAAATCTGTGGAAAAAAAGCCCTTTGGTAATAATAGTACAATTACTACTGCTTTTTTAGTGTAGAAGGAACAGGAATATTTTCAAAGCTGTACAACCCTTTCCTTCATAAATATGTTGCAGAATATCAACAGGTTGCTCATGTATCCACAAACAGCATCTCCTTGGATTTCCTGCTACCTTTCTTTCCTAATTCTGAAAGAGTAGTGAGGCTTTTTGGTGGGAGGTAATACCTTCTAGTTACTGCCATTTTATTCCCTTTCACCCCTACAGTTATTTTCCTTTGCTCTTAATACTACAAATTTTACTTTAGGATCACTCTTACAGTGAAGAAGTCTTTAAGTCATCTCCCACCTCTTCTATACTGCTTAGGATATTCAGAAGCAGTAACTTCCAGTTTTGCTCACACTGTCTAAACTGTACTCCCTTCTTTCACCCAAAAATCTACTTTCCTTAAAACAAATTTAAAAAGAGACTAATAAAAGAAATGAAAGCTTTTAAAAGTCTGAATTAATCAATTTTATTCATTTAATAAGTACAGATGTCTTCTGGTTTTAGTCATTAAGAGACCAGCTTTTTTAATCATGTTCCTTTCTCCCAACCTAAATGACTTCTCCTTGTGTAAGAAAACTTCTGTCTGATTAGTTCTCAGGAATGACTTCCCAAATGAGTGAAGTCATACAAATTAATAAATTGCTTGGTCTTTGATTATACTGACTGTACTGTTCTGACAAGGGCTCTTCACTTAAAAATGAGAAGTTAAACTACAGAAAAAACCACACATCCCACCACACAGGTAGGTAAACAGTCTGAATTTATAACTGAGTTACCTTCAAAAGCCACAGATTTCTGCACACAGAGCTCTGAGAACAACCCCAGAGGAACTTTGTCAGCTGAACACAAAACTGAGGGACTGAGAACAGGCAGGCAGGAGGTGGGAAGTCACTTCACCCCTTGTCTAAAAGCCAGACAGCAGCAGAAAAAGAAACTTTTGAAAAGGCCCATTTATAAAGTTTTGGAAGCTTTATTTTTAGTTACATTATATGCAATTAATTATTCTACATTTTGATTATAGAGACTTTAGTTTTTATATGGTGATGTGCTATTTCAAGCAGGGTAATTCAAACTCTTGCATATTTTAGCCATACTCAGTTCAACAGTCCTTCTGCTTGAAAAAAGGCACTGCAGGCTATTACTATAAAATGAATTCAATCTTTCATCACTTTATTGTTGGCTAAAGAATGACAACCGTGAGACCGTCTGAGACAGTAAACAGCACCACTGATTAAAAGAGTAACAATTTTGCTTTCTAGATTTTAGACATGAACACATGTAATAATGAAAGCAATATAAATGTATGTAAGAAATTTTGGCAACTCTTACCACCCTTTCAGGCGAGTTGTTAGGCCTCTTTCCTTGTTCATAAAGCACAACTCAGTTATGGATGTCCCTGGAAAACATAAGAGACAGATCAAACTCTGAATAGGAACACTGTAATTAGTGTCACTAATGGCTTGTTGACCTGAGGAATGGGACAACTCTACGAGCAACTCCACAGCCCCAACACTTGCCAAACTGCACTGCTACCCCTAGTTCAAAACAGCTAAGACTTTCATCAGTCTCTAGAGTTCCTAATTCCCAAAAGTCAAAGTTCATGGTCTGAGTGCTCTAGGATGTGGAAAAGTTTCTACTGAAATTTCTGGGTCCCAAAATTCAAAAGTCATTTGGTTTAAGTATATAGTAACACGATGTTTCTCCTTATTTTCTTTGCTTAAATGGATTTTTTTGCTGGACTATACACCTGATTTCACTGACCTAATACTTGTTACATGCACCAAAATATATCTTCCACGGAAAACATACAATACTTGAAGTTATAAGGAAACTGGAGCATTTTTCACATCAAGTTAACAGTAATACAAAGGTTTAAATCCCAGGGAACACAAACACTGTCTTGGGCTACATTTTGCCAAGTTTAGATCAACTCTTCTTTGTGTTTATTTTAACTCCAAAAATCATACATCTCCAACTGTTTTAGCTGCCTTTCCAAACTATAAATCCACACAATTCCATGCATACATTACAAGTTGGAAGTCACACCTTCAATATAAAACACCATGAGACAGCAGCATTGGGGGTTACAGGAGAGAAGAGGAAAAATTTTACTCTGACTTTCAAAATCTGAAAAACTTTAGATCCCAAATTTCTCCACAGAATTTCTTAGTTAAAAAAAAAAAAAGGAAGCAAGATGCTGGAACTGTAGTACTATAGAATTCCTAACTATGTGAGCAGGCACAGAGGAATTGGTCCTTCCCACTGTTGGGTACACTGGATTTGCAGGACAGTCACACTGACAGAGGGTATCCCTTAACAGCAGGGATTTAAGTAATGAATATCACAAACAATTAGGAGCAGTTTTGTTAGGTATTTTTACTGTTCTGGATGAGGAGTGCTCACACACAAGGCCTGACAGAACTCAATAACACCAGTGAAAAAATGACTAACACTCAGATCCACAAAATATGTATGTGCGCTCAGTAGGAAAATCAGTTTCTTATGTCAGAGAAAGTGATTATTATTTTTTAAGTAATCTAAAGAAATATGAACAAAATACCTGCAGATTACTTTCATGAAGTAAGACTTTGGGGTTTGTCCCCTCATTCTCACAAGCCAGTCAGCATTTGGCTGCCTTACAAAACCCTGTGAGCCATCACCTTCCATGGTAAATTTTATGTTTCATTTCATAATTTACAAGTTGTAAGACAACACTATGTCTTAATCCGGTAATTCTAGTGACTTCAGGATGACACTTGATGAAAATTTAGCTAATTAGTAAACAGGATGCTTTATTTATCTTCAACCCTGATAAGCAAATGCTTTAAGTACTGCAGAACAAAGGAGAGCCCTCATCACAAACATGAGGCATACAAGCAAGTAGAGCACGTACACGGAAATCCAGTTTGCCACAAAATAAAATTCATTAAAAGGGTCATGTTGTTCCAGAAGCAGCACTGAGGGAGATGGTAGAATCGTAAGAAATGTGTTGAATCAGTACAAATCCAACCTCAGGCAAGAATTTTCCTCCAAGGTTTCATTTTTACTAGCAATTCAGACTTTGCCTGATGAGTGATCCAACCCAGAGGTCAGAAGCAAAGCCTTGCCAATGCCTGCCCTTTTAAAAACATTTTTCCAAAGAGTAAAATGAACACGCAATTTCCTCTAACCAAAAAGAAGTGCAAACAATTATAACAATCAGAAGTAATATTAAAGCAGACATCAGCAGGATAACATTACATATTAAAAAATGCCACTAGTAGCTTTTTAGAACGTTACAAGAAATCCTGAACTGCTCTTCTATAATTATTTTTTAATCAAATATGGTAATTCTGTATGAGCCATTTTAAAAGCCTCAAGTCTTTAAAAAAAACATGGGAAATTATGGTCTATTTTCTATAAGTAAATAATCAGCAAGTTTCTTAATGATGACATAAGAAAAACAAAAGTTGACAGCAAACTGATTTAACCTATGTTTTCAATATAAATTAAGGTATCCCTTAAGCTACAAATCTGGATACTTTGCTACCTATACATCCTGTAAGACTTAGGAAGTGTTCAGGAAGAAATTGTAACTATCTATAACTTACATTTACAAACGTTATTAGCATTTTCTCTTTTATGAGCAACATCACTCAAGTAAGAATGTGCAATATTCCGGTAATTTTCACTTGATTAAAAATTAATCTCTTTTCAGCATCTGAGGATGCTCATGGGAAGAGAAATTCAAGTATATGACCATACATGCACTGTAAAAAGATCAGACCAGTGCAATTCTTGATGAGAACAACCACCTACTATTAAAACAGATCCCTAACTTTCTGCACTGTCATTCAGAAAATCACCAGGGGTGTGGATAGAATGTGATTTTGGGTATCTTTGCACAGATGAGTAAAACATTAGGTAAGTCAAGCAGCAAAGCAAGAGAACAAGCTCTACAGCCTTCACTTACAACCTTGCTTAAAAAGTTTAGTCTGCCAAACTGCAGGTCCCAGAAGGTCTGAACTGCTCAGGAACCAGGCCAACCTTGAAGCTGCAGAAGCTGTACAAGTGGAGCTGTATTTTGAACTTAACAAATAGGTAACATGGCTTAACATAAAACACGAAGCAGAGAAGAAATGATGGAAGAAGTATCTGTCCTGAGCTTAAAGAAACTTCTTAGTGCCAGACCAGTTACCAAGAATCAGCAAGTCTATACTCAGTGACTGCAGTGAGGACTGTCATAATACGTCCCCTATAAATATTCAATAGATCCACCATATTAGCAGCTCCAAATATAGTAAAGGGTGAAGGTCTCTAGAAGAGCAGCTCTAAACATCCTGCAGCCAATTCTGACTGGAACCTTATGCTGAACCAATGCCAGCTGACAAGGGCATGACCTTCTATTGATGCTGAAAATGATGACTTGGTTCAAAAATTGTTTCGTTTTGCTGCCACAGATTTAACAGCTCAGGCTTTGTCCCCATGAGATGAGTAAAACATGCTCATTAGGTAACCTGCTTCCACAGAGACAGGATTTTAAACAAAGGCTAAGCACCTTTAGTTTAATATTACAAATATGTCTTCAGGTGCTTTAATGCAGACCAGTTGTAGAGGGGCAAAGGGAGCACAGCCCTCCCAGTCCCACATTCTCCACAGGGAGATTGCACTAATGGAAGTTCTGGGTAACATTAAACAGGCCAACAAAAAGCACTGAGCAGAAATGCAGCTCAATACACCATCACAGCAATTCTGAGGCCCTCCAAAAATGTGCACAAAGAGAAGGAAATAATTTTTGCTTTGTTTATCCAGTGTAACAGGGAAGACAATTATGAATTATTATAGCAACTTCTTTCAGCTTGTCCCAAATATTTACTGCCCATTGTTTTCATCTTCCTAGTTACAGACATGCCAGCTTCAGACAGTATCTGTTATAATCAACTTGGATTTACTATTCCTACCATCTGTCTTAAGTCCAACCAATAAAGAAATACTGGACAAAAAAGTGGATGAGAGGAAGAAGAGACTCAGAATGCCACAAATATAAGGAGGCAGTTATTTCTCTCAATGCAAGAACTCCAGAGGCCAAAACGTTCCAGCTGAGCTAACTGTGGCTTCCTGCTGCTGTTACCAACATGGTACTGTAGAAAATAATTGCAAATATTACTCACAAAGTACAAAATAGAAACAAACAAGATAATGGAAGAAACATGTATCTACTGGCAAAGACAAAGCTACATCAGACATTAGAAGATTACATTCAATACAATTCAATATGCTTTGAAGCCAGCTATATAAAGTGACAGTGGAAGTGCTTAAATTTAAATAAACCACTTAAAATTATTTATTTCACTAAAGGCAGAAGTTTGACCTTAAATGTTAATTAAGTGGATTCAACCAAGTTGGTTAAAAAACAGAAACTGGAGCTGCAGCTGAACAGCTGAGATTGGAAATACCACTGGAGATCACCTGGCACAAGTGCCCTGCTCAAAGCAGAGTCAATCTGCACAAGCTGCTCAGGATCCTTTTTTCCAGTCAGGTTTTGAAAATCTCCAGGAACATAATCTCCACAATCTCTGGCCAACTTGCTCCAGTTCACACAGTAAATTTTTTCCTCAGATTTTGATTGAAATAAGACTTCTTCACTTTGTATCCACCAGCACACGAGGCTGTGCTGCCTGTTGGATATCCTTGATCAGTATGAGCTGCTTAAATCAATGAGCTCTGAAAATGACAATGAGATGTATAACCATGAAATTTATTGACCATGCCTGCATGCATTAGTAATCACACAGCATGGCCTCTGGGTCCCATAATGCAGAGACTTGGATTCCTTCATCTTCCAATGACTGCTCTAAATTCCCCAGTCACACAAGGACACAAAAAAACAAGCATACATTATTTTTTTTACTCCTGGATATTGCACCTACTTTAAGTCAATTGGGTTTTGTCTTGTTACTGTACATACTCAGTAAGTTTATTTCCATTTCAGAGCATCAAGAATATTTAAAATAATTAGTTTCTCAGAAAATCTACTATTAACACTCCTTGCCTCAAAAATTACATGCAAAAATCAGTTATTCTGAAGTAGATCTGGGAGGAACCTTTACGAACTCAATGCTCTTGAGATTACTATCAGAAATCAGTCACCTGATTTCATGTGAAATGACAAGAATGCACAAGCATATTTTTTGTTCTCTGTTAGAAAAGTCTCAAGTGACATTTGCTGTAAGAAGGACAACGTTAACAGCCAGTCAAATGTCAAAGGCTTCCCAAGGAAAAGTCAGTTCTGTTCATTCCTCCCCTCTTAAAACATAGGAGCAGTTCAGGTGTATCCAGTCAAACTATACCTGTGTCAAGAAAAGGGAAATAAATATCAGGCACTAATCACTGGTATTAAAACTGTGCAGCTGTTATATCTGTGCATAACTCCTTTGATTTTATATTCTCCAGAAAAAAAAACCTTGAGAGATTTCTTCTCCCCAACAGAATTTTCTGTCTTGCTGTTTTACATCAGTGCAGCTACTGAAGGCACTTATTTTAGAGTACAAGATTGATAATTAAGTCAGCCTATTTCAGGGTCCTCCCCCTCCCCCAGGCTTCTTCATTACAGCTATTTTCATTCTGGACTCTCCACACTCTGTGTGCACCTGTAATCTGTATCTACATTGTATTAGTAGGATCCTCCTAATTAGATTTAATTTCTTCAAGTGAGGGAAAAAAGTGACATGTTAAGCCTGCCAGTTCTTTGAAGAATGTCCTAGAAGGTCAAATGGTGTGTATATAAGGGCTTTGTGATCCCCTTGACACAAGTAAGATAAAGTTGGTCAACATTTCAGATGCCTTCAGTAATGAAAAGCAAAGTAACTGGCATTGATTCCCTTCACATCAATTTCAAAATGGTAAACAAAATAATTATATCCTCTGTATGGCAGTCTCAGGGGTGTATGCAGCTATACTTAATAGATTACAGACAGAAGAAAGCTCATTTAAATCAGACACTACATGAAACTCTAGTTTTCTTAATTGAGCTATTACATAGACACTAAAGCTTCCAAAATCCCTATATACCTTATTCCTACAAATTCAACCAAAACCAGAAACTTTCTGAAGATCAGTACTGTTCCTACAGACTACAGCTCCACAGTTTGTCTACTTCTGAAAAAATACCTCTGTTCTTCAATAGAAATACCTGCAATACTGTTTCTGAGGCTTTTATAATTCCAAAATATGCTGGTTCGATGCCTCAAAGAAAAAATTATTTAAAAAAAATTAAAAACTCACTCCTGCACGAGACCAGCTGCATTCCTTTAGACTTCAACCTCTTTTCACATGAAATAGTTGTGTTTATCCTGTAATTCTTATTAGACTTTCCCTCCTTTTGTGGTACCATGACAGATTACACTGTAGAATACTTTAAGGAATAAGGGGCTAATAAATCAAGGGCTATAAGGCTTCTCTCATTTGAGAACCACAAATGTGCAACCACACAGTACAATCCCATGCCCAAAAATCTCAGGCCTGCAGCCTCCTCCTCCCAGCTGCACCACTGCGACACACACATCTGCATTTGGCACCTGTGAAGGTCTTTCACCACCAGGATCTGTAGCCAATTTGTTTGGCTGAACACTGCCCCTTCAAAACACAGCAGTAGTTACCCATAATTGCACAGGTAGTAAGCCTGTAGAACAAAAAATAAAACAAATAAAAAAAAAAACCAAATAAAAAGCCAATATGTAGTCTTATTTATGGTTAAAATGCCTCTTGCTAATTATAGCAGTCCTCTCAGCCCAACTGAGTGGCTTCTAAAGGTAATACTACCTAGAAAGGTCACTGCATTTTAACAGAAGTCACTGTAGTTCTTGAAATATTGATACATAAAGTGAGGTGACAAATTACAGAATCTATACCTTTAGTTCCCATAAAAAGGAGATTTCTTTGTATTGCTCCCCGATCTTGGATACATCTTTCATAAATTTTAGAACATTTAACCTGTGAAACTTTCAAGTTGTTCCTCCTCCTTTGTGGCACAGAGAACAAGCTTTTCTTTATTTCTATATTCAGATGGACAATGCAAAGCAATTTCTTATTTAGGACAGAAAGAGTTAATCCAAGAGAAAAGGAAAGAATACAAGGTCAAAACGATATGAGAAAATAAAACATCTTGTAGGACAGTGTTTAATACACTCACAGTTCTATTGGCCAATGTTAAGGTTACCAACATCACTACCCTCCTACAGAGAGGGAAATGAGAAGAATTTGCTAAATATAGCTAGCACTGTTTGGAAGGATGCCTACCCTTATTTGTGCATTCATCTGTTTAATTGTGGGCAATATAGTCCACTACACAGCCTGAGGGAAGCGTGGATGTTCAATATTCTCTGAATTATACAATTCCGACTGGAGATTGGACTTAATTACAAAGTTTACAATAGTATAAATGAAAACTTTGTATTTTGAAACTCAGGTTTGGGAATGCACTAAGTGCCTTCAAAACTGTGCAGTTTTAAACAAGCATGGTGAGAAAGGCCATAGGATTCTTGTGTCTATTGTATCACAAGTCTTTCAAATCCAAATGTATACAAACAATTTATATGTTCATATCAAAAATCCAGTTTTATGATAAAAGTTTCTCTTAGTTTGGTAGTCTGAGGAGACTGACTTTTTCTCAATTTGATCTGTAAATTGCATTTTTAAAATAATCGCAATAATTTAATCATTTAAACATACCTGTCGACATATCTTACAAAATTAATCCATCTTTATTTGAAAATGAAGCTGAAACAACCACACAAACCTAAAAAAAATAAGTCAAGGAAGTTCATATCTGCATTCCAAGCCTTCGAGAGGATTCCTAAACTTAAATCCTTCATTTCAGTGATAATATTGTAAAGAAATATAATGGAATTTACCAGCCACTCAGTACCTCAATCCCTTTAAGAATCTGGGCCTAAATTCATACTGGATCACTGAAAGTCTCACAGAAGGTATCAGCTTACTTATAAATATCACTGAAATTCTCACATATTCATTCTGCTCAGGATTCAATCACTGCTGATATTCCTCCAGCAGAAATCCAAGCAAGCCAGGCTGCAAACCTCACCAGAGCTCTGCTTCTTGTTAGCAGAAGTTCCAACAGCTCAAGGAATTACTTAGTGAAATTCACATGCCCTTAGCAAGGCTTAGAAAAAGTACAATGAAATCTGTCACAAAAAAATCAGAATTTTGCACTGGGAAAAGCGTGTGTTCAAAGAGGTAGAAAGGAAAAAGCCCTTTGGAAACAGAGTATCTGTTATCTCCTGATCATTGAAATGTAAATGCTTACTTTTGCATTGTGAAGAGATTAACCTTTATACAGGCAATAATATTTCAAATTTATGTTAATTTTCAATTTAAAAAATACTGCTAACACAAATTTTGTTATTGGGCTGTAGATAACTAGGTAAGTTTCATTAGCTCTTCATGGAGAGTTAAGTGAATAGAACAAACTTCAGTTAACATTAGTTCTTCAGTACCTTAAAGCTCTTGAAATTCACAATTATACTGCTTCTCTGCTTCGAAACAGTGGAAAGTGGTTTGTGGTACCATCAATGAAGTGAGGTGGTTATTTCCTTGAACAGGTTGGGATTCAGAAACCCCACCATCAGCATAACAGGCAGCCTGTAAAAGCTGAAGACTTTTTATCACTTACAGAACACACCACAATGAAACATCGGAGGAAAAAATGTGGTAACCTATGAAGTTTCAAACTTATGGATTATACAACTCCATCGTCACAGCACATTAAAAACAGCATCTTACCCTGCACCTCTAAAACGCCGCCTCAGGAGAGGGAGCACGGTGTTTGACTTCCATTATCTCTCAGCCTGCAGTAAGGAAGTGCCTTGGTCCTGAATCAGAACCCACAGGAATTTAGCAAGTGCTATTTCTGCTTGTAGTAAAATCTTCAATATGTAATTTACATCTTGATATGTCATCATTTCTTGGTATTTAACTTAGTAACAGCTTCTCTAAAGTAGAAATTTTATTACATAAATTATGGAAGGAGCAGACTGGGTATAGAGCAGATAGCATAAATTTCTGAATCAATACAAAATATGTCCCCAGTAGTAGTTGTTATTCTATGCAGGTGTGTTATTGATTACAGCCATAATGGTCTCACTTTAGCTGCCATCAATAACTCACTACTTGTATTGTCACACTGAATTAAAAAAGAACCAGTCTAAAAATATCAGGAGGAGTTACACCAGCATGGCATGACCCAGCCTGTGGCGCAAAGAAGCAGAACACTGCCAGTTTAAGTTAGGATTTATGTTTGAAACTTCACCTGACATCACATTGATAAAATAAAGGCAAACGTGATATTTATTCAGGCAGAAGAGTATACGTTCTTAAACATCCTGGAAAACTCTTAAATTTATGGCTACTGCACACAAAATTGTTCTCAATGCCACGGAACCATTATTAGGGTTATTAGGATACATGTACTGTTATGCAAAACTCAATCAAAGTTTTTGGAATGGCTATTGACATCTTGCTGATCAACACAGCATAAGTTTCCTTGGATGAGATCAGGAATTGTAGAAGAAATGTTAGTTTATTTCAGTTTTCTAAATGGAGATCATTTACAATGCAAAACTTGACAGCAACATACGATGGCAGAATACTTAACCACAAGCCAAAGATTTGTAGAGTATCAAAAAGTTAAATATAGGTAAAAGTATTACCACAATTGTATGAAACACGATTAATGTTAGCATATATAGGCATTTTTTTGTAAATATTTCAGACTAGATGCATAGCAAAAGCATACTCATTTTCACTGGCCTATTAAAACGAATAAACAGATACAAATAAAAGAGACAAAAAACTTCCTACTTCCAGCAATCTGATCTTTATGACACTTGAATCTTCCACAGAAGGCTACCAAAATATTAAGATTATAAATCAAAGGAAAGTCCAGAATAGTAACAAAAATGCCTACATCAATACTTTGTGTTCTGTAGCACTGCTCAGAGAAAATCTATACCATTTTAAAGGAACACTGGTTTTGTGAGACACTTCAATTGCATTTCCTATATATCTCCTGTTGATAGAGGGATTCTCCTTGAAAAGCCCAAATAAAACACCTAACACTAAGTCAATGCTCATGCCCACCTTTCTCTCCACATGAAGTCTTTATGTATAAAGTCTCCCCCTCTTTCCCAAAAACAGCAAACAGAAAGAAACTCTAGCAGTAGAAAGCTTATGGATGCTACTAGACCAGCATGAGTGATGTTACATCAATACACATCACAAGAAACTCAACCAACCATCAACAGAAAGCTTTCAACGATGTGACAACCTCGCAAAGTGACCAAAATCTTTCCCCCCTTCAATCTCATACAATTAACCTCATAGGTGAGATGCACAGCTGCCCATAAAGAAAATTCAACCCATCAATGAGCAATGAAAACATCCACCTCGAACAAGTTCTTCAGAGTTTTGATGTACACACAGCATGGACAGTGATCACACTCCCTCAGCTTCGGCACCTGGCCCACATGCCTCATTTCAGAAGAGAGTCTCCATACATTACCCATATTTGGTACCCAGCACAGAGACAGAGGCTCCTTCAAAGTGTCCATTAAAACACTTTATTCAATCTCATAGACTGAATTGGCCTCCAGAGAAGTCCATCTCTATCCACCAATTTTATCCGCACTCAGATGTGTCTGCCCATTCTAACTTAGGCATCTGCCTGCTATTCCTGATGCTGCTGTAGCTACCCCAACTTCAGGGTCACATCTCAGGTTCTCCTTCCCCCAGATAGTCTACATTTTATAAATCATATTTTAAGCCACTCTGCAATTTGCTTTCCTCTGGGGAATCTCTGCAAGCTTTGCGACTCTGCACAGTGTTAAAAAGATTTTTTTCCATTTAAAACCTGCAAAGATGAGCCTACCCAATATCACTATATACATTCAGCTCTCATCAAGCTGTGAATCCAGTAGCCATGGACACTGTTGATTAGTCAAACATTGCAATACAGTCTCTTAGCCACAGGATAATCCAGTAAAAGTCTGTGCCATCACTTCTGTCACTGTTCTGAAGAGCAGTTACTTAAAATTTTATCACTACATAACTCAAATTAAATAGAGAACGTTTACTGTAATGAGAAAGTTCTATGGAGGAATTCCAGCTCATGGGTAGAGCTCAGACCACCAGAACAGATGAAGGGCATGCAATTAAATTACTGGGAAGAGTAACTCCAGTTTAACTAAATTGCTCTACATTCATTGCAATGAAGAAAAGACTCTCACAGCAACAAGGTGCTATTTTTCTGTACAAAAAACTCCCCATGACCATCCTTTTATTTTATTAAGAGGTGAAAAATAACCAAGCTTAGAAAAGAAAAGAGGCGTGTGTGATATACGAAGCACAGATCCTGTAAAGCTATTTTTTGCTGGCCAGCACTCCGAATTAAGCTACTGCTCAGCACCTCAAAGTCAGTCAACATCACTGCACCTCTAAGAACTCTTACAGGAATTACTGCATTACATAATTCAAACTATTTCCAACTAAGAATTCAGGTCTTGATATCAATCCCCTGAGAAGTCCACTCTCAAGGATAACTGTGGAAAGGAAGCACTGATGCTAATTCTCAATGAAATAAAGAAAATAATGAATATTTTTAGTATACCATAATTGCATAATGTCACAATTTGATCTACTCATTTCTTCCCTCTCACTTGCTTGCAATGTGTAAGCTGTAACTCTTCAGTAATGCATTTCAGAAGACAATAAATGCTTCCCAACTCTTAAATAAACCATAAGGAGCTAAACAGTAACTGTTCTGGAGGACAAAGGCCTGCTGGCAAGGCACTAGACTTGAAGCTTCCAATGGCTTATGACAGCAGTCATAAGGCAAACAAAATAAATAACAAAAATGAAATTATGAAAGATACCTTGACATTGTCCTTTTAATCTTCAGCCAACTTGAGATGTCACGCAAGCACTGAAGCAGCAAAGAGATGACACTGCTTAGGTAGGAAAATCTCAATTTCTCCCTGACCTACAAATCACAAACTAATAGATTAGTGGTGCACTGGTGTATATCCCCACAGCATCTCACAGAAACCCTGGTGCAGCTTCTGAAACAAAATGCATGTGCTCTGAGATGCAGAAAAAACATAACTATAAATAACATCAACTGAAGCATGCATAGAAGATTTTGACAACCCAGTCAAAGACCTTATGGAACAAAAATCCCAAATTGCCTAGGAAAGCAGTCATATCTGAAGAGATGAAACACACTGCATGTGGCTCAGAAACAGAAAGGTCTCCCCTGTGCAATATTAACTGGAGAGTGAAACCCAGAACCACATCCGTGCCCATGTGTTCTTAATGCATCTCAGTACCCTGTAATATTGCCACTCACTACACAAGTGGTGAGTGAGAATTACTTTCTTGGGCCACTCACTCTAGAATCTGTGACCTAAATACTACAACTTTGCTCTAATATATTTTGATCATAAATTCTATGATCAAAAAAATCACTCAGCTTATCTCGTGGTAATTAATATCAGCTGATTACAGAGGATTAAATCTTGCAGAATCAGACCAAGATACCCTTCACAGAGAGGTTTTTGGAGATACTCAGAACTGCATATACTCAGGCTCACAGGTTTTCCTCAGCATATTATTGCTAGCAAACATTTTATATCTTGTGCAAAATGTTACTTAAGAAAACACAGATTTAGGTATCTACACAAGTACCCAGTCATCATTTTTCCAGGCTAACTCCTCAGAGGGCCTGATTTTGAAAGATATGACTAGATAGACCCCTTGATTTCATTGTGGTCAGCTTCTTGAAAGCAACTTTAGCTGGCTTTTACTTGGTTGGAACCAGTGCCATTACCATCAGTACTATCTAGATTGGACAAAACCCATGTAACTACAAAGCAAAATATAAGGGTATGAACTCAGTATCCACTTCTACAGAATTTGATAAAGTAACCAGTTTAAAAAAAAAAAAAAATCATCAATAAAGCCAGTCACTTCAGAGGTATAATGATGCCTTACTTACCTAAGATTCATTATTTTCAGAAACAAGCATTTGTTCCAACAGTGGTAACAGTAATGACAACTTCTTTAAGAAAATATATGTTCTTTGTAGGAATGAGGAGTTACTAGACATGAGTTTCATTAACTAAACTGAAGTGTTCTCTACAAGAGATTAAAATACTTAAAAATGCCACCCATACATACATTCCTACTGGGTCTCTTGTGCTTTTTTTTTAAATCCCTGTGATTAACTGATATTCCAAGAAAGGCATTTATTTTGGGTGGGTCAAAATGTTGGACTACCCTGAAACACAGCAGCAATCAATGAGTCTCATCAGGACTAAAATATTATTTTGTTTGATCAGTGTATATAAATTAATGATGAGTAATAGATGCTATCCAGTTACTATTAAATGATTGGCCATTTACAGACCACACACAAAATGCTACTTCTTGAAAATGTGACTGCCAGAGGGTTGACTGTCAGGCTTTCAAATATTGGACATTACTAAATTGAGCTGTCTGTTCTTAGAATGCTGCAGAAAACCAGCCACAAAAAGAACTGGGTTCACTAGAATTAATTACTTGTCTTACACTCTATTTAAAATAAATGTGACCTAAGCTAATGCAGAAGATGTACCCCTCTGGAACCTCAGCAGACAGCACCAGGAACTGCTTTACAGCTTGTTTTGGACTGCCTGTGAAAAGCAAGGGTAGGAGTGAAAAGAACAAACAAGGAACCAAGCACTTGCACCACAGGGTTTTTTTTGTTTGGGTTTGTTTTACGTGAGCTATCTGAAAGAAATAAAACTCACTTTACTTTTTCAGATGCTCAGGTGGCTAACCACCTTCCTCTAGCACACAGGTAGACCACATGCTACCTGGAATTTAAGAGAATACTTCAAGATCTCCCTGTTCTTATTTTAATGCTTAAACACTAATGATGATGCTAATGTCCTTTTCTGAAGAAAACATGCTTGTCAAGTTACATGTATACTCTCAATGTCTTGCCTTATGGAAAGAATAGTTCTTCTAAAAATATGTGGATTTTAATCTTAACAGAAATCTCATTGCTAATTTCCAGGTGACATGAATTAAGACTGATAAGATAACAGCATGCAACACACCTGGAACTCCTTCCCTTTTCATACTGGTGTAACCCTACAGCTGACTCTTTCCTCCTTATTCTGTAGAAACAGGCAATAAAGTCAAAAATTTGACCTAATCTTTCAGTTTTGAAGATGACTGTGATGGCTATCTATAGGATGCCCTCCTAAGATACTGTCATACTCCAGCTAAACTGGAAAGACATAAACTAAATGTAATCTCACACTTAGCTGCTACAGCATTTGTTTGCAATGTTTCTGTCAATGATTTATACTCACACAATAAAATATTAAGAGCAACAAACCATAAACCTGGTAGCACAAGAATTCTAACAGGTTTTCCTTGCAGTCTATCAATTCTGACACTACCCAAGATCCACCAAAAGCACTGCAGAAATATTGTGTTGCATTACATAAAATCAAATACAGAAGCTTAGTTTTATATAACTGTAATATGCATACATATGGTCT
Organism: Anabacerthia variegaticeps; assembly: GCA_035583185.1. Taxonomy (NCBI): domain Eukaryota; kingdom Metazoa; phylum Chordata; class Aves; order Passeriformes; family Furnariidae; genus Anabacerthia; species Anabacerthia variegaticeps. The sequence continues at coordinate 6,687,983 of JAWWEW010000036.1, forward strand.
TCAAGACAAGACACCTTCTCTAAACTGCAGTTTGTACAAAATTTCAAGTATAAGCAGAAGGCAGGAATTTTGCCATTTCTAGTGCGGTGTCCTAAACTCAGTATAATGGGAATCTTCCTCTATTTGTAGCTCTTACTGGTTCTTCCAATATTAAAGACTTGCTGAAACTAAATCCACTGCAGATTTTGGATTGAAAAATGAACAGTTAAAGAAGGCATTATTTTTCATCTACTTTAGCCAAACAGCAGGTCAAACCTATGGTCATATTAATTGGAATGCAGTTATTTATGTTGACAGCAACTATGGCATAAAAATAAAGTCAACTTTATAAAGATCACCAATGTCAAATAAAATACATTCTATGCAACTCTGAACAATACACAAGGATAAACCATGCAGTGAAACTATGCAGTCGAATTATTGTTCTTCCAAACCTTGCCTTCCTAATACATTCCTTTAACCAAGCAATGGGAAGATAAACCCATTTGCCTAATGGAGCATATAATTTAAATATTTCAGACAACCATTTACAGAGATGTTGCTTAAAATAGATTTCACAGCCATCCATCCAAACATCTTGTATGATGAAGATCCCAGCATAGTTCACAACTCATTTTTCTATACAAACTCTAAACTCTCCAGCCTTTGCAGTTCCTTTAGTCACCATGCATACCCTTTATTACTTTATTACAATTTTTTCCAAAGCAGATTTAATATGAAGCTGCATTTTTTCTTCTTTTGCAGTGCCTCGCAACATTTCTAAAACCACTAAAATTTCATATTTTACTACTGCACCATGCACTCCTGCACAATTCTGTAAACAAAATATGCTGAAATTTATGGAACCTTAAAGGGCTAGTGTACTTAATACAGACTGCAGTACTCCATCGACAGGAAGATGCAATCAGCCAATATCAATATTCTGTCATTTAGAGTCGTAATTTTTTACCATAAAGCATTCCCATCAGCACAAAACACCAGGGTTGGGTTTTTTCCCAAAAAAACTTGCATCTACGGTTTGAGCTATTAGTATGATAACAGGTCTTCACTTAATAAAAACAAAAATCTGTTTAGGGTTTGGGGGTTTTTTCCCAACATGCTATGAATCACATTCTGTATTGTGACCTACCTAAGGCACAACAGTACACCGTATAGCAAAGTGCATGTTGTAAGAATTCCCCCTTCCACATACACAAACAAGTGCCTACATGAAAAGAGAAGAGAAGAAGGGAGAAAGTCTTTACATACTGGGAATGAACATTTCAAAGAGTTGATCAACTTCTACAAGCGTTAGATTTTAATCCTGTACCTGAATACCGCAGGGAAAACGAAAAGAAAAAAAAATAACCCCTAACTTGGGCTTTTAAGTCTGTAATGGATTTCACGCTTGTGAAAAAATAGGTTAGTTTTGTTTGGTCTCCGCTACAAAGAGACTCATCGCCCATGCATGCTACAAATAACCTGAGCAATGACTCCCTGCAGGACAAGAGCTGCCCATCATATTGCAGGATAATTACAGTGTTGGTTTGTTTAGGGGCTGCTTGCGTGTGTAATTCAGGCAGCCGCGCACACCAACTCCTCGTTGCGTATCTCACAATAAACTGATGGACGCTGCTAAACCTGGACCAGCAACCTTTGGCAAACAAAGAAGTCTAGCCCGCAAACCGCGATGCAAAATCCTCCCCAAACCCACGACACCCTGCGAGAACACCTCGCCGGGAGCAGCCCGGCAGCCTCATTCATTCCCCCAGCCCAGCGATGTGCTCACCATCTCTCTCCTCCGTCTTCTCTTATCTCTCTGCCCTCAGCTTATTTTCCTTGCTGCTGCTGCTGCTCGATTCAACGCGGCGGTGCACCAAAAAAAAAAAAAAAAAAAAAAAAAAGAAATTAAAAAAAAAAAATGAACTGAGGAGTGGAGGCAGAGCCAAGCGCCGAGGGAGCGGCGGGGAGGCTGCGGGCGGCGGGAGCGCCGCTGTGTCCGCGGGGAGCGCCCGGGCTGCGCCGCCCCGCCCGCCGCTCCCGCACGGCAGGCACGGCCGGCCCGGCTCCCTCCCACCTCCACATTCCTCCCGACAAAGGGTGCCCGAGACCATCTTCACCCGACCGCGCGGTGGGAGGGGGAAGCAACCATTAACCCTTTTATTGCGTTTACCTTTTGCTACTGTGATTTTATTTCTTTTTTGCTCCGGTTTTGGAGCGCGCGGGGGAATTCCCCTTCTCTACAGAGCACATGGACCCGCTGCCGTCGGGCCCCGCTCCCGCAGCCCCGGCTTGGCCGCTCGCCACCTCTGAGGCTCACGGCCCTCCCGCCGCCCCCTCACAGAGAGAGGTCCAAGGGCACGGCTGAGAAACGCGCGCTCGGGAAACAACGGGGTCGGCCCGAGGGGAGCGCGCACTGCCCGGCCAGGCCGTGACGGCACCGCCCTTCCCACTGCCGCGCTTTGAAGCGGGGCGCTGCCGCTGCTCATTGCCCGCACCTGGGGCAGCGCGGCGGGCGGACGGGCGGGATGTCGGTGCCGGTGCCGATGCCGCGCTCCGCTGCCCGCACCGCCCACCCCGCGGCCCCGCGCGCTGCCCGCGCCCGCCCGCACGCGAGACGGAGCCGGAGCCGGAGCCGGCGACGCGAATTTTCCCATTGGGCCGCTCCGCCGCGCTCGCGCCCGGCAACCGCAGCGCCATTGGCTCGCCGCCGCTCGCGGGCGGCCGCGCCGCGCCCCATTGGCCGGCTGCGCTGTCCGTCATCGATCGCCGCCGCCGCGGCCCCGCCCCTCGGCGGGCGGTGGGAGCGCGGCCGGGGCTGGGGCTGTCCGCACCTCACGGCGGGAGCGGGGCCGGGGCGCGGAACTGCCGGCACCGCACACCGGGGCACGGCAGGGCAGGGCCGCTCGCACCTCACGGCGGGAGCGGGGCCAGGGCGCGGAACTGCCGGCACCGCACACCAGGGCAGGGCAGGGCCGCCCGCACCTCACGGCGGGAGCAGGGCCAGGGCACGGCTCTGCCCGCACCTCACGGCGGGAGCGGGACTGGGCCGGGGCGGGGCAGGGCAGGGCAGGGCCGGCCGCACCTCACGGGCCGGGCACCGGCGATGCGCGCTCGGCAGGAACAGCAGGGACCATTCTGTCACCTGCCGGGGTGGGTGCGAGTGCCCGCCCCGCAGCGCGGCCGCGGGGTTTGAGCGCTCGGGAAGCGCGGGGTGCTCGGCACAGCGGTGTGCGGAGCGCGGGGAGCGGGCCCGGCAGGTGCAGCGCGCCCGGGTGATGCTGGCACGACATCCACGGGGGCTTGTCCGACGGGACCGCCGCACCGCGGTCAGCTCTCAGCCATCTCTGATAACCCAGATAGCCTGAGCTTCCTATGGTCCTATTTTATCTCTTGTTATCTCTCCCCTTCGTTAATGTTCCTCCTTTGAATCATTTCCTGTGGTTTTGCCCCCTCCCTAACCGTGGGTGGCAGAAATGGTTCAGCATTCCAATGTCACTGTGCTGTGGACAAAGGCAGTGTCATTCCCCTGTCTCCCCTATGTATATGTATTTTATACGTTAAATTATTACATTAGTCCCGTTTACCACAGTATTACCCTGAGAGGTCACATTGAAATACTTTTATATAGTAACAGCTAAATTATCTTCTGGAGTACTTTTTTGCTAAGCTAGCCCCCATCCCTGCATTCTTTATTTGCAGATGTGTTTCCTTGCATTTTCTGACATTAAAAATGCAATTTATTGGACTGGGATGATTTAACTGGGCACATCAGATGGTTTTGTAACAAATCAGTCATGTGAATTATCCACTCATCTACTAAGCTACAGATTTTACTAGTAAAGATCTTGCCTCATCTAGGCAATTGATAGAGACACCAAATCGGATCACAGCAAGAACTCATCTCTAGAATAAACTGTCTGGGTCCCTGCTGTCTCCTCTTTACAACAGTTTTTTGAGATCTCTCAGGGAAAAGATATTTAATGCATGTAAGGTGTGTTTTGTGCATTCCAAACAACATGCATTCCAGCACATAAAGAACAAAGTTTAAACAAATGTCAGGACTGTTTCAGTTTTTGAGATTTACTCAGGACAATTTTAGAGGCTTTTCACTAAGTTTCTGCTTGTTTTTCAGCTTTCTCCAAGAGAGGTTCTGCCCAGTACTACTCTCTTCATTAAGACAAAGTGGACACAGAATCACAGCCTGCTTGGGATGAGAGTATTCAAGTTTGCCAAACAATGGGAGCTATACACAGCTCCCCTAGAACAGGGTCTAAAAGGGACAATAACCAAGCTGTTTTAGGCGGAACAAAAAGTAGACACAAGAACAGAAGGAAGAGTCTGAATGGCCACCAAATCCAGTATTCACAGATCCTTGCAGGGGACTGTTTTTGTGAAGCCTCCTAAGAGGCTTTTTAAATGACTGAGGTTATTCTAACCTCCCATATGTATTAAAAATAACAAAAAAAATCATTACAAAGCACCATTAAGTTTTAAGCTTATGGACAGTTTTTCTTTTTCCCGTGGACATTACTGCTACTGAAGGTATGCAGATTTGTCATCTGAAGATTTTTAATGGGTATTAAGCATAGAAGGTAAATAATCTTTGGTCACATTGATGAGTCTGTACTTTGAGCCTCAGAGGGACAGAAAGAATAATACATTATAATTAACATGCATGCATTTTACCAATTTCAATGTAATGGATATTTGTATAATTTTTCTTATTCATCTGATACCTCATTTAAATTACAACTCTGTGCCTGAAAGAATAAATACATTTTAGGTTTCTATGTACCAAGGTAATAACTACAATCTGTTATTGTATTTCAAAAGCAACAGTATGAAGAATGATGATCATATCCTCACCCTGTAATTTTCATCAGTAGATTTCAACAGCCCTTGTGAAGGTCAATACGATCATCCTGTTGTTGTTGATGGAGAAAGAAAGCATTGCGATGAACTTGCTCAATGTCATGTGCCAGAGCAGTGGTAAAACCAACAATTGACTGCAGGTTTTCTGGATACAGGATGAAAGGTTTTGCCTCTCAAGCCACATTACATGCCCATATCCCCCTGGGAGTTCTTTTAATGAGTGTTTTGTATCTTGTGTGTACTATGTTTATCAGTGTTAGAACCTAGAAGAGCACTCAAGGCTTTTATGGTGTTTCCTTATAGGCTTCACTATAAGAGATTTTGTAATTTACAGGCTTCACTGAAACCCTCTATTGCCACCTGTGAAAAAAGTCAGAAATAAATTTTGAGATCTTGTTTGAAAAACACACAAGCAAGTTAATATTTGTGACAGAAAGGTGGCACAGATCCAATCTCAGCCTAAATCTGCATATCTAGGTAAAATTACTAAGTGTTTGATTGTCAGTTCTGATCATGCTGTGCTTAATAACTGAAAGCAGATTTGACTGGTATTTTTCTCAATCCTCAGGAAAGCTATCCTGGCTGGAAGTTATCCCATTGCAAGCTCAGGGCTCAGTGACTTTGGGGCCTTCCTGGAAGCAGTGTCTGCTGAAGGTGGTCACGGAAACAGCATTCTAGAAGGCTTGGGAGTTACTTCCAAACCTGTAAGTGTCAACAGTCCGGTCCTGGGTATATCTGTCCTTGGAGGTATGAACCCTATGCAGCTCAGATCAAGCGCTTTATGTTACTATTTCCCACCTTCATAGAATCATTAAGGTTGGAAGAGGCCTTTAAGATCAAGTCAACGTGGCACTACCACTGGAACCCCTAACCACATCACCCAGCACCAGATTTTAAACGCCTCCGGGCATGGTGACTCTACCACCTCCCTCTGCAACCTATTCCAATGCCTGGCCACCCTAATACCTAATGTGAGTCTCCCCTGTCTCAGCTTGGAACACAGTATGCTGGCAGCAGCCTGAGGCAGCCAAGAAGCAGCCCAGGGACTATGAGATGTCCAGGTACGGGGCTGTGTCACACCGGCTCCTCACACACCTCAGGGGGTGACAGGGGAAGGTGTGTGGGTCCAGAAGAAGGTGTGTGGGCCCAGGGGAAGATGTGTCGGTGTAGGGGAAGATGTGTGGATATAGGGTAAGGTGTGTGGATCCAAGAGAAGGTGTGTGGACCCAGGGAAAGATGTGCCAGTACAGGGGAAGGTGTGTGGGTCCAGGGAAAGGTATGTCAGTGTAGGGGAAGGTGTGTCAGTACAGGGGAGGGTGTGTGGGTTCGGGGAAAGGTGTGTCAGTGTAGGGGAAGGTGTGCGGGTCCAGGAGAAGATGTGTAGATCCAAGGGAAGGTGTGCTCACCCAGGGCAGGTGCCCGGGCCCAGGACAGGTGTGCTCACCCAGGACAGGTGCCCGGGCCCAGGACAGGTGTGCCCACCCGGGGAAGGCGCCCCCGGCCCCGTCCCTGCGGCGGGAGGAGGAGCCGCGCTGTGCCGGGCCCGTCCCCCGCAGGGGCGGGCGCAGCTCCGGCCCGGCCGCGCTCCGGAAGCGGCGCGGGGGACGCGGAGCCGGCGCTGGGTGAGTGAGGGAGGGAGGCAGGGAGGGACTGACAGGGAGTGCTGGAGGGGCCGGGGGTCGCCGTGCCCGCCGGGCGGGCTCGGACATAGCCCGGGGCCGCCCCCTCTGTGCGGGCGCTGCCGGGCCCCTCCGTGCCAGGCTCCGTGTGCCCCTCCCGGCCACAGCCCGGCCCGCCCCGCACCGAAAATAATGCTGCTGAACGCTATTTGCCTAAGATTTTTGTCCTGAATTTACCCAGCAGCGAACACGGGGGTATTTTAAAGTGTCAGCTCGCACCTGCTTTCCTTGGTTATGCCGTGGCGTTTCGTTCCCTCGCGGGTGGTGCCTGGTTTGGTACTTGCGTCACGTACAAGAGTAATTGTCATTGTACAAGAGTAATAAAGCATGTTTTTAAATTAGTTTTTAATATATGGTGACCCTTTGAGGGCAAGAAATTGTCACGGAAAGACGCGGGGAGCTGCTGATGTCTTTTGGTGGCTCCTCACTGAAAAAAACCTAAGGATTGTTTAAGTTAAAAATACAGCCTTTGCCCAAGGAAAAAGTCCAGCAGAAGGCACTGGGTGTGCAGAGGAAGAATTTGTACTCTTGAGAAAGTGGGGGAAAGGCTGTTTTACTCCATCCTTGCAAATGTTTCTAAAGCATGCTGTGGTGAAAGGTTATGTTTACTGGCCTTTGTTTCTCATGAGAGCTGTACAGTGGACCTAAGGTAGTAAGAGAGAAATTAGGCAGCTGAAAATAAAATTAGCCCATTAAACTTGGGAATGGCATGCGCCCTACATGTTATTTTCTGTGTTTCCTAAGTGTTGTGCTGTGCATTGCCGTCTCTTGCAGTGAAGACTGACTCCTTGCCTTGGTAGGGTTGCAAACCCTGGGTTAGCTGCAGTCTGTATACAGAGCAACCTCAAAGGCATCAAATTAGAGATCCATCTATTTCACCTCATCTTTAACTCTTGGTATTGCTACACAAGGGAGATGCAAAAATAAAACAGTAAAATGCTTTAAAAATGCAGCTGTGAGACACTTTGTGAAAAAAAGACTACTTTTAAGACCTAGTCATGCATCTCTTATTTTTGATGATTTTCAAGTTCTGTATTTAAAAAAAATCTCATTTCACTAGTGCAAGAAAATGCATGCAGTTTTATGACTTTTTTTGGTATTTGAGGACTATAGTGCTCAGTTTCATTTGGACGTGTTCAAAAGAGACAGTAAAGTAGTTTTTTACTCTGCTGGCCACAGGTTATTGTTGTGGTGCATAAAACTAGCAGATTCCAGTGATAAATGATTTTTAGCTGTGTTTTAGACTGCACCTAAACAATAGTTTTGGATCAGTTGAGAGGCAATTGAGATCACTGTGGTAACTGACATGTTATTTATGATGCTTCATTTGTGAAAACAAAATACATAACAAATGGCTTCATTTTTCAAAGCCTGCTACTGGGAATTCTTAAGGGTAGAATAGTTTTATGCCAAAGTGTGAACTGATTGCTTGTAATCAACCAAATGATGGTAGAACCCTATGAAAAGAACATACACAATCTATCATACTTGGGTCTCTTGATAGTCCCTCTAAACGCTACCTTATGCTGGTGTGTATTCACTCAGACTTTTAACAGAATCTTAAAATGAGCAATACAACACACTGTACTGTCTAACAGAATACAGTAGCACAGCACAGGAATGTTAGTTACTTTGATACCATTTCCAAATTAGCAGTGCCATTTGGAGCAGAACGCTTAATTACAGGATGTTTGTGATTCTTGTCAAGCTGGTTTGTGTGTATTAGGCATAAGTTGGACAGCAAACTAGAAACATTACAGAAATAGGAAATTGTTGCTGTCATGCCATCCTTGGTAACTGTTGTCTTATTGACTAGGAATAATCTAACTAGAATTTATAAAAGCTCTTTATCCAGAGAGCAGTCACTGTCTCTACCTTGGAGTGGAGGTTTTTTCCCCACTTTCTGCAGACCTTACCATGTTGCACAGTGCGAATATTCTGGCTTGTCTTCAAAAAGAAAACCAGAAGGCAAGTGTTGTGCCACAATTTAGCCTTTTCTATTTGAACTCTTTAAACTAAGCCATTTCCTGCATCTCTAAGGATGGTTCTGAAGACACATTTTCTGCTCGACAAGTCAGCTTTTGATCAAGCTTTGGACTTGCTGTAGGATCAAGTTGCGAGTGGAAGTCAGTGCTGGCCTCATCTTTTTCATCTTCTCCTCTCCTGGCTCCGTGGGGACTCGGCTGAGTGAGGAGGAGGCTGTTGGGCACATCTGCTTTGCAGTGTCGGTTCTGTGCAATGTGCTCCTCTCGTCCCTGTAGTTGCAGCACCTGCTTTTATGTGAACATGAGCTTGAAAGGACAATACCTGTATAAAGATTTTTTGATTGAATGTTTAGGTACTTACAGTATGTATGACAGCCTCTCTTCAGGTTTTTTTTCGTCCTAGTGTTTGTTAATTTTTGTAAATTTCAGAATATCCAAATTTGAGTCTGACTTACCGTATGCTTCTATTTAAGAATTTTAAGGCTAACGTCCAGCCCTGGCTATAAAACCACAACAGGTGTTGCAAGTACCATGTCAGCCTTGATCAAAGAAGGTACCAAAATACATTGCTTGCCTCCTTTCCCAGTTAAGTGTTGCTGCTATTTAAAGGGGTAGCTCTGTTTTATCTGGCTTAAACAGTTGTCTGAAAAAAAAAAAATAAAATAGGCGGGGCTGTTTTTATAGGACCTATAAACACTTAGGCTTGTTTCAAGGCCAACAGATGGAGCCCAAGATAAATAATACTAGTTTGAAATTTGGAGTTAATAAAAGCACAAATATAACTTAAAGTACTGTGGTAACATCAAGCAGGGTTGATGGGGTGACAAAAAGATAGTTTTGTCAAAGCAGTAGTAGAAAGGTATTGAAGTGTTGAAAATACTCGTCCTTCTAGATAATTGTGATGAGTGTTACAAACTTACTCTGCTGCTCTTTTCTGACTGGCATGTTTTTTGTAAGCTTTCTGTGGCCAGTAATTTTGCACAAACAGCTGGACTGAATTGATTCTTTGAAGGGAACTCAATGCATCAGCTAATGGAGGCTGAAACCTGTTTATTAAAATAGTGGTCTTTTGAGTGATTAATTGCCAACAGTTTTTTATTGAGTAATCCATTTAATTGTCTGGCAGGACACCTAATGAATACTAGGAGTCATATCTCCATAGTCAGCAAGAGTAGTCAGCCACAGTTGTCCATTAAAACTGTATTTTATATCCCTGCTTTCACCAAGTGGCCTTCTTTGCACTTTGCCAAAAAAAAAGAGTTTTAAGGGTTGCCTGCCATATTCATGATGATGCTGTAAATAGGGACCTCTCAATTATAGATTTGCTTCTGAGCTATGAGTGTTGTTTCTGAAATAGTCTGGCATGGCTTAATATTTATAAATGTCAGTCTTGATGCTTTCACTGAGGAAAGGGTGAAAAGAATGAAGTGATCATATTTCTGTCTTTGTGAAGTAGGGACTGGAGAAAACAACATACAGTGTTATTCTGGTGTATTGCTTGCTCCATGAACCACTCTGTTAATGCATTTTATTTAATGTGTTTTATGGACATAACTTCAGTTCTGCTGGGCAGACAGTTCCTGCAATTAGCTTGGGAATAGTTCATCCACAGGGATGGTTGGAATGGCAGGTGTGTGGCAGGGACCCGTTTGGAAGGTGCTGTAGAACAAAGTGTATAATCTTCATCGCTGTGTTCTGGCTGCACAATGAGGATGCTGAACAGCCTCAGCTTTCAGCATCCTGAATAAAGAAACTGAGGTAGGGTATGGCTTGGATATCTTGACAGCAATAGAAATTTAAAGTAAAAAAAATATATATATATAATTTTTTACAGAAATGCCTAGAGTTATGTTGTGTTTTAGTTTTATTATCTAGAAATGGCACTGTGCTCTAGTTCATAACCTGTCTATTGCTTTAGGAAATTTGTGCTCTGTGATTTGAACCGTGACTGTAATTTTGGTTTGCTTCAGGTTGTTTTTAAGATTTGGAGTGGAATTGTGAAGAGGTCAGTGTTATTTATGCTTAGAGACGTGGAGCAGCTGGGATACATGACCCTGAGTTTTGTGAAAAGCTAGCGAGGTCTGTATGTTAAAGATCCAAGTCTCCCAGAACCAGCAGTTCAGTTGCACAAGTCCAGTGTGATTGCAGTCTACTGAACATTCAGTAGTAGGAGTCTGAGAAGGGGGTAACGCCATGAACTGATTACATTTTCTATATAAAGCTGACTAGGGGTCTTTTTAAACACCTGGCTAGGTAATCAGTTAGCCAAAATTCAAGACTGCATCTTCAGTTTATGATTAATTTATAATCCAGTTGTTTAGGGATTGACTTGATAGAGGCAAAGAAAGCCTACAGTGTGATATAATTCTGTTTTCTCAATGCCTTATTTTGCAACCTATTAAACAATATAGTTGGGAATGCTCAGCTATTGCTGCTCCTAGCTGGTAGATTATGAGTCAACTTGGGAGGGAAATTCCTTTTGTCACAGAACAGAATTTAAAATACTCTGAGATAGGTATGTATCTATACACACACACACTCCCAGGCACTAATTTTCTTGGTAAGTGTGTCAGGAATGTTGCACCGCTTTTTGAGTTATTTCATGTCCTGCAGCAGAAGAGTCTCTTTGCAGGATATTAGACAGCCAGACTGAACTTGTGCCATGACAGCAACAGCAGCTGGTTGTAGTGCTGAACTGTGACTTAACAGGAGTCAGCAGCTACAGGCAAGCTGTTAATTTAAAAAAAGCGTATAAACGCTGCACTTGTAGCTCTGTTTCTGGTCCTGATATCTCTTAAAGTAAATAATGTGAAAATTAAAAGGCAAGAGAGACACCTTCTACGTGTCTTGGAAGTATGGTTAAAAATCCTACTTTTTGTACAGAAGTTTCTTCAGTCATTGGGTTGCTTGGATGACCTGGGAGTTTTGGTGTTGCATTTTGCCTCTCTCTCCTCTGTTGACCTACCTTGAAAGCCCTGGCATGGCAAAAGCTCTCAGTAGCAGTAAAACATGATTATGTGTCATTGGGTGGTAGCATTCCAGTAATTGTTTAGCAGCCACAGAAATAAAGATCTGGATGCAGTTTTATTATGAGAAAAATTTTAATTGGAGCAACATAAAGTATTTGAAAGCTGTTATGTTGGTTTGAAATGGAAAGCACATTTGTCATGCCATCTGCATGGCCAGAATTTTAAACATAGCACAAGTGCTGGAAACTGTTCATCAAAATGTGCACTCTGGTGCAGTGGATTTCTGTTTGTACCTGACCTTCTTCCCAATGTTAAACTATAATAATTTCTCCTGGACTTTGATAGTAGTCTGGCCTAAAGTATACCTTATTTGCAGGTCTGTGAGTGTCTTTCATCAGGCTTTTTCCAGCTTCTGCAAGAGTTTGAGTCTTATATTCTCCTTTCTTTTAAGAGAAATGTTTTGCCTTACTTAAGATAGGGAAAAAAGGAAGGGTACTTTATTGGTAATGAGCAGAAAATTACATAATAGTCTTTCTTTCATGTATTGCTAGCACTCTACACTTTAGCAGTAATTTCCTAATGCATGTTTTTTTCCTAAAAATCTGAATTAGCCAAGCATAACTTTGAAAGAATTACCATAAGAATTTTGTTAGTAAACCAGTCTGGTTTACTATTCTGGAAGTCATGTTTTATTTATTTATTTTTATTGTGAGCTGTTAGTTAGTGCATTACAATCCTTAAGCTTCAGCATAGAAGCAAGTTTATCTTTTTATAATTCACAGAATAATAGATAATCTTTATTTGCCTTTTAGGCTATTACAGAATGACCTTGCATTGAGCCTTTTTGGAAGAACCAAGATTTAAACAGCAGTTCTTCAATGTGCATCCTTCTATTCAAGTTTGACCCCCGCCCAGTTTCAAAAAATGCATACAGGTAAGATTGTTCTAGTTAAAACACACTTGCTTCTCTAATTTTTTATCATAATTTCATTTTGTATCCAGCATGCGAATTGCAAACTCAAGTCAATTACGTGTTCTGTTGTGCCTTTGTAGTGTTTAACTTCATGACTTTCCCCAATGGAGGATTTACTGTAACCTTTTCAGAACTCTTTGTTTTTAGACTGTCAGAAAACTTAGGCTTTGTAGTCACACACCTTTTGCTGGTGATCTGTCATGTGGTGTGTAAGTCCTTTAAATATTGTAGTTGAAAGTTTGAAAGCCCTGCCTTCTACTTATATAATTTAAACTAAGGGGAATCATGTTTGCTGGGCATCACATGTAGCTGCTTTCAGTATGGTAGATAAGCTTAGGGCTTCCAGTTTGAAACCGAGGAACTTCCAGTAAGTGTCTTAGCCTTCCCACTGTAAAATCTGCTTGCAATTAAAATTCTAGGTAGTAAACTAAGTTGTGTATGAAATGTTTAGCCAAAAGCTTAAGACCAAATAAGCATCCAGGCTTCTAGGTAAGTGTGTAAGGATGTGTCAGTGTCATACAGTGAGTTTCCAAAATATTAAACTTCCTGTAATAATTTTCTTTCTCATTATAGCCCTCAATTTTTAAACTTCCTATCTAACATCAGTATCTTTGAGTACACTGAATATGTAATAGAAAGATAGCACTTGAGGCCAGTAAGCAGACTGTAAAGTTTTACTGCTTTCTGTATTTATATATACTGTATAGGTCCTATTTTACTTTGTGGAGTACAAGAATTGGTATTCATCCAGAAACCATCAGGGTTGGTATGCTCAGGAAATCGTTGTGCCTTTCATTGCCTTGTTTTCCTGTCCTCTTGCATTGAGAAGCAGATGCCATTCCATAGAAAGAAAGGAAATGAGAACCGAAACCTCAATTGTCCGTAGAGTGCATTCCTTTCTGCATGTGGAATCTGCCTAAAAGGGGGTTTTGTTTATGATGTGACTGGTGCTGAATTAATATATCCATTTATTTGGTCTGACTTGCTTTGTGTTACTAGTTAGTGAAAGACAGATTCAGCAATTTGATGCCTCTTGGGAAAATCCTTTGGATGTCAACTGTAGTTGCTTGCCAAGTGAACTTTCTGCCACAATCAATATTTAAAAGTAAAACTTACGGTATTTTGCTTGCTATAAAAAATTGCATCAAGATTGAAATTAATAATTTATATCAGAAAATAACTTGCTGTCGGTGTCAGAATAGGACAACACTTTTGAGATGTTTGGCTCAAATTCAGGAGTGTTCAGTTGCATTTAAGTTTCTCAGTATCTTTTGTTAAGCAGTGTCTTGCTCTATACCTTTGAGATAAATCACTCTGAGCCATCTGTTTGGGTGACAAATGCCAGGCCACAGTGTTCTTTGGTGTCACATTTTACCATCAGATGCATAACTTTAGCCACCGCCCCCTTTTTTTTTTCCTTAACACACCATAACTAAATGTTTTTGCTTTTCTTTATTCAGAAGAATATGAAGTTCTTTCTTTTTAAGTTGTTCCAATGGCTCTTTTCACCTTTGCCTCAGCTTTCTGAAGGACACAGGTCTGAGTATCAGTTGGGAAAGGTACCCAGCCCTCTTAATTCTGAGCACCATTATAGCCACTAGACCAAGTTAGACATCTCTGTACTAGTCCTTGCCAAGTGTAATTTTTCCTGACAGCTCATGCATCACTGTGCTATGGCTCTGTTTATTTCATGGTGAGGTCTTGAACAGTTTTCCCAACCAAAAGGGGATTGCTGTATCTGCAGACATACTAATTTGTCTGTCCATCTGACATCAGACAATTACTTTCCTTACTGTTCTCTACTTTGCATCTCAAACTAAAAGAGTGTGTGTAATAGGCATTAAAAGTTGAAAAGACAAGCTGCTTATCATTGACAGAGTTTGTTGGCTAGAATAAAATGGCCAGACTAAACCATGTTCTCTGTAACACTCAGGAGAATTTTCCATCCAGGTAGACCCTGGTTTCTAGAGCAGTACTTTGGCCAATTTTCATGAGCACCTAATTAAGCAAAGAGCTTGCAGCTCACCCCTGTGATACCCTAACAAATCTATGTGCCTGTACCTTTGCAACTTGCTCTGTTTTCTCTCCCTGGGCCTATTTGTAGTAAAGTTTAGTGCAGTGTAACAAGCACTTTACTGTAGTCCATTATTATTGTCAGAGGTAACATGTTGCCTTTACATCTTTCTGAACTGTGCTCTGTGCATCTTACAAATAAATACATGTTTCAAGCTTCAAAGCTATAATCACAGAGTCTTTTTTATGGAGCTGAATTGCATTGTAGGAAATTGCTTTAATGGAATGATTTCTCATGTTTTCATCTCTCTCAATATTAAAATAAATCTTAATACGTAAATCCTAATACAGTTGAATTATTTCAGCTATAAAATGGCTGAATAGGCTTTTTGCAATTTATTAGAAGATGAGGGTCACTTAATATTGCTCCGTTTCAGTAGGATTATGTTTCATAAAAGACAAAATAAAGATGGTTTTATTATTATGATCTTGTATACTGGCCTTGTGATAAATTTAGGAGTCTGCATTAAACTTGAGATGGGGAATATTCAATCGCACCAGAAAGACTTCACTTAATTTTAGTATTTAGATACTATAAACACACTGTGGTTTCATGTCAAGAATTATTGAAGGCAAAATATGATTGGACCTTCAAGAGATGAAAAATGCCAAACTGTTTTTTAACAGTGGAGATGTTAATTTAAACACAAATCTGCAAAAGGAGGCTGCATGCTGTAAATGGAGCATATTCAAGGAAGATGCCAGAAATTTGGTGAAACAGCTGAAAGCCTGTAGGTCAAAGGCTAGAATCAGCTAGAAGAGGAAAAATTATGTACGTTTGGAAGGAACAATATTATATTTGCATTGGAAAGAAAAAATGTATATACAGTTTGCCTTCCAAAACGTGCTTCTTTTTTGGGCAAAATACAATGCATGCCTTACAGAAAGGGTGCCGTTGAAGCTCAGGGGGTTTAGTTCCTCTATAGCTGATTACAAGTCTTTTTCTGTGGTATTTCTAATGTGCAACATGCACCTCACAATCCTGTTTTAAAACATTATATTAACGAAGAGATGAATTGGCAGAAAAGTCCAGAAATCTGCAGCAAATGGCAGTACATCTGAATGCTGAATAAAGTAATGAGGTGTGATTGGAATTGATTCTTGTGTGCTGTGGCTAAAAATTCGAATTAAAATTGTATGGTCTAACTTCTGTTTCCAGGAGCAAAACTTGTCCTCTGCTGTGCAGATGCAGTTGACATGGGGCCAGGAGGAGGAACTGACAGTGAAGATACTGAGCTTATAGAAAACTGGTTAAGAAAATCTGCAGGGTTTTAGGAGTTGGCATTTCTTTAAAATTAAATTAAACGACATAGCTGGAGAGAATGGGGAGCGTTCAGTCTTGCAGCTGAAATAAAGGCAAGTCACGTTGTGGGTGCTGATGAGCAGGACTTGGGAATCTGCCCTGAGTCTTCAGCACATGGCTCATCCTTTACCTTTACGTGGATCAGTCAGATCTCTTACCTGCTCCTCAGGGGAGGATGTTCTACCAGTGAAAAACTTTTTTTTTTTTTTAATTTCAAAATAATGGTTCAAAGAAGAAGAGCAGCATCTAATGAAAGCTCGTTTACAGGTTTGAACGTGGCAGGGTCTGAATGCTGATTCTCAGCATAGAAACCCAGTTACGCTTCAAACTCAAGCTCTTATTTATAGATACCCTGCATCTATTTGATGTTCCAATAAGTAATTAAATTTAGTTTCTGATGCTGTCTTCCATTGCTTTTGAATAACAGAAAATGTTCATTTTCTCACTTTCAAAAGATGGATGTGCAATCAGATTAGCCCAGACTTTTCTTTCTAGTGTTCTAGTGCTTACACTGCTAATGAAATGGCTGTAGCACACATTCAGTAAGGGATTTGTATGATCTCTAAGGAGTACACTGAAAAATTGCTTTGTTTTAATAACTTCTGCTGGATGAAATGGACAGAGAAACAGTTTTTGCTTTTCAGAGGTCAAGAATGGTGACTGTTCTAAATTCCTCTGGAGCTGTCTGGCTGTACTGACTCATTAAAACTTACCTGCTTTACATTCACAGCCTGACTGACTTGAACTGGTGTTAGCATTGAATCTGAGTGATCTGCATGGCTGCCAAGACTGGAACTTTTGAGGAAGACCTGTGCTATCTTGTCTGTCTGCTGCTTCTTAAAGACCATGTTGCACTTGGGTTTTTCAAGTGTGCGGATGCCCTTTATGAGAATTAGCAAAGTTGAGAGATAATTATTGAAGTACAAAGTACAGATTTTCTGAAACTATCAAATTTTAGGTGGCACATGAAGAGCTGCAACGTGCTTTTTGTAGGGACAGCAGTTGCTCTTGTGGAGTAATGTGTTTATTTCTAAAGATACATAATGGATTTCATCCAGCAACATTTTTCAATTGCATATTATTTTTCATAGCTTCTTCCTACCTCCTGATGGTGCCACCTCCTACTGTTCTGGTAGAACTCAACTTATGCAAGTAACTATGGATGCAAAAAAACCTCAACCCACAAAACAACAAAAATCAGGAAAAAGGTGCCCACCTAAGTATCTCTTGATTGTTACAAACCCCCACACCTTTTCCCTTTATTTCTCTCCCTCCTTGAGCATACTGTCCTTTCACCAAATGAATCTCCATGGGGCTGGACCTTTGACACATCACAAAGTTATCTCTGCTCTGAGTGCTTACAGAAAAAACCATCTCACTTGTGTCTTTGAACCCCATAATTAGAGCTTTAGGTGTCAAAGATAGATTGAAAAATACTGTGACCATATCATCCTAAGCAATGATCCAGTAAAAACATACTCTCATCCTTCAGATTTTTTTGATAAGTTACCTATAAACCTGTGGGTTATTTTTAAGTTTTCTTTAATTAAGCTGTAACTTCATGATGAGGAATCTTCAGATTGTTTCTGTGATCTTAATTCAATCTCTTCCATTGTAAATATTGTTCTTGGAAAATAATATCTGCCTCATTCACTCAGCAAAATGGACTTGCTCAGTGTCTCAGGACAGTGAGAGACAAGGCTGCTGTCAGGTTTCAGTCAGCCTTTACACTGAGTGATAAAGGTGAGATGAGAGGATAAAGGATGGTTTCATGCTTAAAATGAGCTAATGCTGTGGCAAAAATTGGATTCTGTTCCTGCCTGTACTGTGAAGTTCCAATTTGTACGTAATAGTGTATTTTTCCTCTTGTCTTCTGCAGGCTTATTCTAGCAGCTAATAGAGATGAATTTTACCACAGACCATCCAAATCGGCGGAGTTTTGGGACAGCAGCAATGAGATCCTTAGTGGTATGTCTGTCTTGCTGGTTTTCTGTAATTTATAAGGGAATCAGGGACTGGATTTTTTTGTTACTGGGGTGGTGTTGCCTTTCTAATAAGAAATTTGCTTCTTCCTTATACTTCTGCAGCGGACATGTCATAGGTTTGAAAGATCAGTTGTGCTATTATCTTATTTGTGTTTTAATATCTTCTGGGGATTTTTTACCAGTTTTGGTTTTTTTTTATCTGATTTCAGTCCTAGTGGCACAGTGAAAATAGATCAGATTAATTTCTCCCTCACAAATGATTACTGTAGCTTTGTCAGATACACTGAAATACTTCTTAAAATAGGTGGAATTAGTTATTCCACAGACTCAGGGTCTGTAATAGTGACTTAATCAGTCAACAAAGCCTCAAAAACATGAAAACTTTCTAATTTCTTATTGATTAGTAAATTGTATGCTACAGAATCATTTTAGTTATTGATCCATCAGTTTATTAGTTTTTGTGTCTACATGTTGCTAAACTGATAGTATAGTCCCTCAGCTGCCTGGCTCTCCTTTGCAGGGAATCTATCTGTAGTAATTTTTAAGTATAATCAATACTTCTGCCCGTTCTCAGAAAAAGAAATGAAACTCTCAAGACAAAGCATTGTTTAAATGTAAGATTTTGACTTTGCAGATATTCTTTGTTGATGCTGTGTATGATTGCCATTGACAAGGAGGTCTGTGAGGATAAATTACTCCCACTGTACAGACTCCCTTACTTCTGAAGTCCTGCCCAGTGTTCCTGTTCCGTGCCAGACCTTCTGGATGCTGCATCTCCTGCTGTGTAGTAGTTTAAAACAAATGCACAAAAAGCTATTCTGAAAAGTGAAGGGCCCTGAATCTTTGTCTTACATACCCTTGTCAGCTCTGTCCATGTTTGGCATAAGGAACTGGTATATTCTTCACCTGGGCAGTATATTTTGTGGAAATTCCATGAATTTGAGATCCTGTGCCTTTGAGTTAATAATGCTGTGGACTTCACTCTCACAGGCTCCCCTCCCAACTGGACATTACTGGTACCAGAGTCCAAGATGTTTAGCAGTTACCCAGTTTACTCCAAATTTTTCTGGTTACTTCTCAACTTAACTTGCGTATAACATTAATTTACTGGGATTTGCTTTTGAGGTAACAAGCATTCTGAGCCTTCTTAAAGCTTCATACGTATTTTAGCACATAGGCAAAGCTTTTCCTTTTGCCTTTACCTTTAATTTTCTCATTGTCTCTCATCTGTTATTGCAGTCGCTTGAAAATACTTGACAGTGGAGAATTGGAGGGTGGGTAATTTAGTTGGGCTTGCGTCACTTACGCAGAAAGACAGGCTTGTACCTACTGACTTTTATCCAGTCTGATGAAAACTCAGTGTTTGCATTAAGAAATTCTGATCTAAGCTTGAGATTTTTTAAATTTAATAACCTAACTCTTACTTATTCCATTAGGTCTGGATATGGAGGAAGGAAAAGAAGGTGGGACATGGCTGGGAATCAGTAAGAAAGGCAAGATGGCAGCCCTGACAAACTACATGCAGCCAAAGATTGATAAAAATGCAAAAGGAAGAGGTATGGAAGAGTTGAAATAGAAGGGAAAAAAAAAGAGTGAACTAAACAAGCCCTGTTATTCCTAAATTCCTCTAGTAAAATAGTGATGATTACAGGATTAATTTTCTTAACACAACTTTATGGGCAAATAGAATGTTTATGTGCTGTAAACAGAATTTGTGAACTGATGAGTTTGAGTTCCTGTGTGAGAAACTTTACTCGGATAATGATTTTCTGATCAAACAAAAGTAAAATAAGATGTAGTGCCTAGAGCCTGCAGCTACATTCAGACAAGGAATGCAGCACCGTCTCCTCTTGAAAATAATTCTAATTAACAGGCAGAACAACTAGCCAAGCATTGAGCTAGATTTAGATTACAGTAGACTTTTTAAAATGTTCGTGTTCAAATCCCTATGTCAGGGAATCAATACAACTTGAGTTATGCTGGAGGTAGCCTAAAAGATTATTATAGTCCCATCTTCCCCCAGATCAGAGGAGCAGAAATAATAGGAAAAACCCTCTTTTAAAGAGGATGTTCAAAAGAGCACATCTGTGGGGTTTTTTAAAGTAAAAATAGGTCTGTTTGTAACTGTCATAAGCTGCTGCATTGGGAATATATTGTAATGACAAAAGACGTTAGACAGAGAAAAGAAATGAACCATGGCATTTGTATTTCATTTTAGGGTCATATATCAGGGAAATGAAGCAAGACAAGAAAGAATTTGTAAGGTGGGAGGAGAGGAAAGGCACATCCAGTTTAGAGCAGTTAGTAATACAAATTCTGTAGAATTTTTGACCAAGAGATTTTGACTGAGCTCTTCAGAGTAAAAGGCAAGCTCTTAATATGAACATGGTACAGCGACATACGACTTGTAAAGGCTGCTTGGTTTGATTTTGGGGGTTTTTCCCCACTGTTAGAGCCTGTTGGCAACAGGAATCTTGTATCTTGCTGTTTGTTTTTCCAGACCTGTCAGAGTAGTGAGCTCACACATAGTTGCTCTATGTACTTCTCTTTCTCAGGTGCTCTTGTAACAAACTTCTTGACTGCAGATCTGGACAGCTACTCTTACTTGAAGAAAGTTTCAGTAGAGGGACATCTTTACAATGGATTTAATTTGTTAGCAGCTGACTTGAAGTAAGTCCATGAAACACCACAGTTCAAATGTCAAAGGGAGCAGTGTTGTACATATACATCATAGCACAGAAGTGTAACAATACTGAAGCCTGTCACAAACTAAAGTTAGAGCTCATGTTTTTTGCTAATTGGCATGTAAGGTCCTAATGTTACTGTAGTCATTTCCTGTGTTATTTTTTTATCTTTCAAACACTGGAGGACTAACTTGTATTCTAACAATTGCTTCCCACAGAACTTCTTGTGATTCCCTGATGGGCCATAGCCAGTCTTTACCCTGAGGGTTCTGTGGCTTGTGTTCCGGGAAAACAAAACCTTGGCTCCATAATTCTCACACACCTTTTTTCTCTGAAAGGTGCTGTGGCAGGATTAAAGTAGCTGAAAGCTTTCAAGCTATCATTCTTGTCAGAGTGGCTGTGTCATTAATCTTTCCTGAGAGTTTAAAAATCAGCACAAGACAAATACATTGACTTAAAGTTTCTGTAGCTGAAGAAAGGACATTGGGTCCTTGATTATAGTCAGTGTGGGTGGGACAGTCCTTTCCACTGCATGTGCACGTGTGTCAAATCACGAGTACATATGCTGAGTGTTTTCTGCATTATGCCTGATTGAGAAGAATGGAAACCCAGGGCTAGGCCATCTCCAGGCCATGTGTCAGTGTCCCAGGTGGATCCACCAGGCATGACCACAGGCACATACAAATTGCCTAGAGCTCACTACTGCTCTGGCACCCTTTTTGCAGAGGCATTAATCTTATTAGACAACCTGATGGTGCAGGGCCTTCTCCCACTCAGCCTCTCTGCCTGCTTCTGGGAAGTCACATACACTTAGAGCAGGTCAGAGTGTAACTGTTTGGAGTGGAAATAATTTCTAGCACCCTTTCACTAACTGGCCTTGTGTTTACATTTTTCACTTTCTGCATTAGACCGCCTTCATCTGGTGGGTCAGACCTACCAGTCAGTCCTTCCCTACTCTCCCACTTTCCTGCAAGTGAATATTAAAGTAGATTTGATTGATGTTATTTAAGGCAGTCATTTCTCTGTTGGCTTTGTCTGTTTATTCCTCCATGCTGGGCTGATAGGGAATTGTGTGTTCAATTGAATAGTCTCTCCATGGTGATACAGATCGTAATTCCTCGCTAAGTGTCACTCTGAAAGCTGTGTGTGTTGATTAATTTCTCAGTTTTGACATGTCCTTAGCCTTGGATGCTCTGATGAAATGAAATTCTTGCCAAGCTAATGATGCAGAGCAATTTCGGTAAGATTTGTAAACTTGTCATTTTAGAAAATTAGAATTACTCCTGAGAGAAATATAGTATAAGAATGAAAGCTACTTCTCTATGTAGATAGAAAATGTTATTGTAGTTGATGCTATTTTGTTGGGCCATGTTACTGTTTCAAAATAAAGATTGAAGACTATTCTTACCATGTTCTTCCATTTTGTAACAAACAGTGCTTGGCTCTGTTACAGTGTGTGAGATGGAGAGAAAACTCAAATTGAAAGTGTAAATGAAGCACTAGTGGGGATGGGTGTATCTGAGCACATGATATTGCTGACTGTAAGCAACACATTTAGAGAGATTTACAGTGTTTGGGTTTTCAGGTACACGTTTCAGAAAAAGAAATTTTTATCTTCTGTCTGTATTATGATGACAGGCTACACACACGTGCAGTGATGTCAGAAGGAGAGCTGGAAACAAGTATACAAGTTGTAAAATCTTATTGTTTATTTCCACAGCTTGTTGTGGCTCTTATTTTCAACATGCATGGGTTTTGACACTTAGTGTAATAATCTATTTGCTCTGTGGCATCTCTTGATGTCAATTTAAATGCCATTGATTCCTTTTTTTAAGACTACTTAGTGCTTTTATTTTTCTAATTTTTCAGTTTATCATCTTGGTCATGAATATTTATCCAGTTATGCTAAACATACTTTTATGTTGAATATATAGCATATAGCAAACAGTGTCTATTTGGAATCTTGTGCAGCTGCAAAATTAGCTTCTAGGAAAGCAGTGTTGCCACTCCTCCAATTGTGACTACCAGTAGATTGCAGAAACTGGAGTGGTCTCTAAGTAAATGTCTGCTTAAGATGTGTAGCAGTTTTCCTTCTTTTTCGATTTGTGGTGGTATCTGAAGTCAACAAGCTGCTTTTGTTGATGATCAGGACATCATTTCTGTCCTGGGAGAACCTGTATTTATGTCCAACAAATCTAGTTGCTGCAGTTACTCAGACTTTCATGGGCACCTCAAACTTCTGTCAGGGCTGTTGTGGCAGCAGCTCACTTATGTTCTTACTGCCAAGTGTGTAATACAGACTTCCCTGAAGGACAAATGGAATTGGCAGTGTCTTGTCACTCTCCCAGCAAGTTTAGAGTCTCTGACAGGTTGTCACTTAGAGCTCATATAGTTTATGTGCAATAGGATCTCTGTGTAACAGGAGTGAATCACTTTCTCCAGGAGGAATAGACAAATTGTCCCTTACAAAACAAGTCAGCTGGAGGGGATTGCAGAGAAATGCCTTTCAGGTAAGCTTTTCTGCTCTCCCCTGTCACAGGCAGTTTTCAATCCCTCCAGGGAAAAAAATAAACTCTACTATCACCTGCGGGCTGTTTATTCAGTGTGGCTGTGTGGGAAGGATTTGACTGCACTCCAGAGATTAGATTTAGGAGCCTTCCCCTTGAACAGTGAGATAGGGTCAGAGTGCTGCTGCTGTGGAAAGAATGTGGATGGTCAAGTCATCATGATTGCCCTGTGAGCTCATTGACATTTCTCCTCATGCATTGTCACTCATAATAGCACCTTTTGCAGAGTACACCTGTCTTGCTTCTTGTGGCTCCCTCATGAAAATGAGATGTCCAGGTGCTTCTCTGTGTTCTGAAATATTTTTGCATAGATCTTTGGTCATTTCCAGTGGTCGTTTTCATGTCCAGATGGACAGTCAAAAGAAGTAAAGAAGCTTCTGAAAAACTTTTTTATCCCTCTCCTCTGATGTCAGCATCTGCCTGGCCCAAAGTATAAAGACAACACCAAAGATACGTTTAGACACTGACAACAAAATCAGAGTAGTGCTTTAAAGCAGACTTTGTGTGCTGTGAATACCTGGCAGAATTCTTTTCACCATTTAATTGGTGATAGGTGGTCTATGTTTGGGCTGCGGCATTGGTGGTTTGGTGTTTGCTTGTTTGTTTTTAGCTTCAGAACAGAAAAAGTTTTCTGATTAGCTCATGACCATTGGAGAAAAGAAAATTATTCTGTGCACTGTACTACTTAGTTGAAACTTCTGTTCAGCATTTCAAGCTGCCAATATCATCTT
The DNA here is from genome assembly GCA_035583185.1 of Anabacerthia variegaticeps. Lineage (NCBI taxonomy): Eukaryota > Metazoa > Chordata > Aves > Passeriformes > Furnariidae > Anabacerthia > Anabacerthia variegaticeps. The sequence continues at coordinate 6,711,786 of JAWWEW010000036.1, forward strand.
TTGTCCTTGCACAAAAAATACATGCACACATTATTCATAAAACAATCCAATGTCCTTGTCTGTAAAATATCCCCCCTGTTAGCAGAGAGAGCTCAGTGCCCAGGGGAGTGATCACTTGGTGATAACCACACGCTGTGGAGCTTTTACTGCCTCACTACTTCTTTCTTTTCCTTTCCGTGTGTGTTTTTGTTGAACAGGACTTGAAGGCACCTTGAAGTTGAAGCAGGGCAGGGGAGCAGAAGGACATTGGTTATGTTTCATCAGCATTAAGAAGTGATTATGGCAAACTCTGCATAGCTTTCACGTTGCTTCATGTGAAGCTTCTGTTACTACTGAGATTTATGCTGCCTAGAATATTTCCTGGAACATTTATTATTGCTTATATTTTTTGACAGAATGATGTATCTAAGAGCATAATTTTTATGCAGTTTTAGTTTCTTTCTGCTGTCAGCTATGGCTGGGATTTAAAAATAAGTCTACTGGGCCCTATTGTCATCACTTTAATTATGCCTTTATTACTTCTCCAGTGAAATTGGTATCTATACTTGTAAAGCTGGGAGGGAAGAGAATCTGAGTACAGGCCCGGGTTTTGAGGCTATTGCTGTGATCAAGCTTGCAGTGATTTGTTTTCATCTTGGCTTCTGCCTTGATGTTCAGTACTGAGTATCTGTAAACAGTAGGAAGGGAATAGGCAGAGCCAAATGACAAAAAGAAGAGTACCTGACTGGCACAGTGAGCTAAATTTTGAAAGTATCCCCATTTCAGAAGTCTCTTGGGAGGCTTCAGTCTTCTTTTGACAGAAGACAGCAGCAGTGTTGCAGTGGAGGTAAGTGAAAACATACATCTGGGGGAATGTGGAAACAATAAGATACAGATGTCCTGAATTAGTGACCCTGCAGTTTGTATGTATTCCCCATCTTTTTGTTAAACTCCAGGGGATCTTGTTACTGAATTTGTCAGTCACAAAAATCTCAGAACAGATGCTGGCTGATAATACTCTTTCACATAAAAAGCCATTGCTAAAGGGAGCCAGTAGTGCCTACTTACTCAGCATGCAGTCACATCTATGACAGGACTTGGACAGCTGTGTTCAAGGGCCTGCTTGGGCCATTTGTCTGCCTTTCCATGTAACACAGTTTTTTGAGCCCTCAGGTGATAACAATTGCTCTGAACTTTTCTCTTCCTAGACCTTTTGCAGCAGGTGCAGGTTCAATGATTTGAAAAGAGAGTAGTTAATGCACCAGTATAATAGTTTCAGGTTGCTGCTAATGGAATATTTTTTTCTTCCACCTGTACTTTTCAGCAGCACTTTCTCATATTCATTGAAAGGCTATATTTCTCTTCTTTATTGTGTTGAAGAGTAAGAGTTTTAAAACCCCTTTTGTCTCTTATTAAGAAAATGAAACTCTTAATAGATTCTGTAAATGGGTCACATACACCAGTTAATCTGTGGTAGTGAGACAGAAATTTGTATCTCAAGAGATGAAGGAAAGAAAATTCAGGTCACATGTTGTGTTTTCCTTCTATTTTGTTTCAGCTGCTTTTGTTGTGGACTATCAAGTTATTCCCAATGCAAATACTCCGGTTGGGGTAAAGAAACAAATTCACCAACATGCTTTTGTGTTGTTGATGCACAGGAATATCACCCCTAATGCATTCACATGAAAACTCTAGCAGAGACTAGTCAAAATCTTCAGTGCTTAACCATTAGAGCCAGAACAGGAAAGGAGGATCCATATCCAGCCCTGCTGTAACTAGAGCACGTGAGTGGTCACAGCTCTAATGTGGGCACTTGTCTGCAGAGTAAGTGGTGGTCGGTAAGTCTTGAGATCAACACTAAGGTTGAGAAGAAGAAAAACAAAGATAAGGAAATGTTTTTTAAGCCACTAGAGGAAAGTTCAGAAAGGAGCACATTTGGTTTAGCAGTGGATAAATTTTAAGTTGAATAACTGAAGGCTTCTTATATGATACTTAACACAAATACCACCTATAATTACTGTCTTTTACCTATGCTGAAAAACTTGGACATCTCTCTGTAAATTATAAGAAAAGTGTCATGGATTTGGGAGGAGGAAGAGTAGTGCACAGAGAAAGGCAGTTCTATTTTTGCTTTATAGGGTTTTTATTCCTCTCCTTGACTCTTCTGAGTTGTATAATTAATAAGTTAATATTTCCTTCTTCATTTGGCTGTCTTGCAAAGGATGCTGTAGAATGGCTTGCCAAATGACTTTTCAAGAAGAAAATAAACAGCTAAATCAGGACTGTTTTGGTTGTTATTAAGGTTTGAGTAGCAGATGCTAAGTTATGCAGAGCAATTTAAGTTCCAGTACATCATTAATGAGATTGCATTCTATATACTCTGAGTCTTATCAGGGCAGAGATATTTCCTTTTATCTTAGGAAAAAATGAGGAGCTGGAAATGGTTTCTCTATTACGTTTTATGCTGCTTAATCCAAATTCAGTCGTAACTCCAGGTTTTGTTTGCTGGGGTTTTTTCTCTAATTCAGAAAGCCTATCTGCTGTCTAAGGAGCTGAAGCTTGGGAGACAAATTAAAACCTGAATAGTGGTCAGAATGTGTTTGTTGGTAACTGGAGTAATACTCTCTTCAGTTGTGAACAAGTAAATCACTAGGGGGAAATGGAGAATTAGAAGACCTCATTGCTGTATTCTGGCAAATGAAAAAGCCAAACCCCACAAACTGGTAGCAGTCTGAGGCATCACTATTCCCTGTCAGATGATGGGATTGAGGGATGTTGAGAGTGAGCCATCTAATGGCAATCCATTTCCCACAAGCCTTATTGATGACTTTATTTTTTTTCTTTATCAGTTGGTTTGGTGTTTGTGGTGTCAATATCAGGATGACTGCTTAGGTCTCTGCTGTTTGGATATGCTGATACCATCTCTGTCACATGAGTGCTGTTTGCAGTGGTGGAACCTGCCTTTGAATGTTGTGTGAGATCCTCGCTGTGCTCTGCGCACAGGAGAGAGCTGCAGCCAGTACCTGCAGGGAGAGAGAGCTTACAAACAGGAGCCATAGCTAGCTGAAAACAGCCTGAAAATGCACATCTGTTACTGGAAGGACCCATCTGTGTCCTAGGGAATTGCTCTACATGGGCCTACAGTTTCCTTCTGCCAGCTAAAATGGCCCACAGTAGTCAGCACCTTAGAAGGCAGGAGGGATTAAAAAGATGTGATGGGCAAAAGTTGCTTGCTGTGATGGACAGTTCCTTTGTTTTAACGTGCACCCTTCTCCCAGGTAACTAAATCTCCAGTTATCCAAAGCCATACAGATTTTTGTCATTAAGACTGGCTACTTTCCATGCAGAAGTTCTGGGCTTTTCCTAAATTCTATTGCAGTTATGTTTAAAAATTATAATGGTACTTTGTGATAGTGGTGCAGCTAATACAGTGTTTTGAGAGGAGCAGAGTAATAAAACTCATCAATTAATGTCTGGAACCACAGGAGTAACAGTGGGAGAAACATCTTACTGTGTTCGAAGATTGCATGAAATTAGAGCATAATCAAATATAGAAGCTGATGGCTTTTCAAGGAGGAATTCTTATTTATATTTTTCAGTACCACCAAAGGAGATGTAATTTGCTACTATGGAAACAAAGGAGAACCAGACCCTGTTTTCCTAAATGCTGGTAGGTTTTCTTCAGAAAGGTCTGAATATTACCTTTTCTTATGTAGCTGTGTATTGTTCTGGTAGCTTAGCTATTTAAGCATTGTCTTCACTGACTGTTTCTTTGCATTCTTAAAAAAAATAATATTACTAAATGTCCTTGAATTCATTTATTTACTAATAAATTTCAATATAGAATCAGTAGTTCAGTAAAAGTTCTATCCATGTCACTGTACCCACATGCACAGCAATTAGTGGGATGCTCCTTTGGTAACTATGACTGAAGTGTGTCTTGAGGAATAGAATTTTCAGAGGATTTGACCCTAAGTCCCTTACCCAGGAAGTGTGGTTACGGCATACCTGCAGGTAAAGATTAGCTGGGGAACCACTTATATTTTATTAAAATGTTTAAAATCTGTAATGACAAATCACCAGAATACACTTTCCAATTAAATTGACTTTTGTGTGTATGTAGGAATATATGGATTGAGTAATTCTTTGTTGGATACACCATGGAAGAAGCTTCAATATGGGAAGCAGCTTTTCACAGAGGTCGTCAAGAGAAGTCAAGACCTTACCAAAGAAGACTTGGTCAAGGAGCTTCTTACAGTGATGAATAATCAAGAGCCGTAAGAACATGATAGCTGGAGTTTACTGAAAATACAATAAATTTAAAAATTAAATAAATAATAATTTAAAAATTGCATATAGAAATTGTTTCGACAGGAAAAAAAGCTTTAGCCTTATGCTAATTGACTAAAGCTGGATAATGAAGGGCAATAGTAAAGTTCTTTTTCTCCACAGTCTGACTTTCAATAGTATTGATTTTTAAGCAGGAGACACAGTAAACTTTACTACTGCAGTCTTATTGCTCATTAACTGTACATTGGTTTCTCTGTGCCCTGTTCTTTTAAAGATTGTATTTCTCTTAGTAAGGACAATGAGTGCAGGACTAGGGATGTGTAAGTTGCTTGCTGTAAGCTTTTTGGAGGCTCAGGTAAGGTTCAGTTTGTTACTGCACACAGGAAAAGCACGCACTTACATAGAATCATAGCATGGCTTGGATTGGAAAGGACCTTCAAGATCATCATTCCCATACTTTACACCTTTTACTAGTAAAAAGACAAAAGTATAAGATACAATATAGTTCAAAAGATCTTCCCTTAATGTTCAGTAGTTCCTTATTATCTCATCTTAAACCATCTGACTCTAAAATGGTAATATTTCCTCACAAAAAGCAATATTTAAAACTAAGTCTGTAATCTTTCCAAATCACACTTTAAGATTAAATGATCTTTTCATAATAAATATGAGCACATGGATATGCACAGGTTTTGAAGTTTCTTAAAATATCCTATTTTATCTTACTTTATGATCACTTTGTGTCTGTATGTTACATAGAATTCCCTTCTCTCCTGATGGATATAGGGGGTTTTGTCCTTTCCCCTCTCTTCTGCTTCAGCCCTGCCTTTGACTGTAATATCAGGGATATCCCGCAACTCCTTCCAGTTTAAGAGGGATGAATGTGTTAATATTGGAGAATTAAAAAAAAAATTTAAACTACTTTACTACTTTTTTCAGTCAATTACCAGACCCTGCAATTGAAGACCAAGGGAAGGAATACATACGTCCTATATTGAACAAGTATGCAGCTGTATGTGTTCGTTGCCCAGGTTATGGAACAAGGTAAAAAAATTAATAGCCAGAAACAGATGTGTACTGGATCAAAGCATACCTCAAATCAAAACTACACTACTCTAAGTTTTAATTCTATAGTGACCAGTTTATTTTTTGTTTGATATCTTAATCTAGTATAATTTAGTAAGGTATAGCCATAGTATTTCCACTGTAGAGATGTGAGTTGATAAGCAGACAGTGCTTGCTGCTGTAAGCATTTTGAGTTGGTTTTCTGAGAGAGAGATACTCAATTTTTGCAGTGGTTTCCATAAAATGTATTAGAAAAGTATTTTAAATATAGGATAATGAAGACTTAACATGGTAAAAAAGCTTCTTCCTCCTCTTGCTTCAAAGATTGGAATCCAGCTATTTCAAAAGAAGCAGGGATAACTTGGTAGAAATACCAACTTTTTACTGGTGAACTAGCACTATATTTCAAGTCTTCCCTACTGCTATAATTGTATGTACTCATCTTTCCCTTAGCAACAGGCTTTAGTGAAAAGAGATTGTTAACTGGGCCCCACGACATTTTCCTGAGGAAATTAAGCACTTTTTTGTGTGAGTGAACAACTGTGGAGTGACTTGTGGAAGGCCACCCCATCAGGGTGTTGGAATATTCCTACTGCCTGTCATCCCTCTGTGGCACAGTACTGCCCTGTCCATAGAGACATGACAGCTTACACAAGGCAAAGTGACACAGATGCATGACTGGAATCTGCTTTTCATGAACACAGTTCTCCTCTTCGGGGGGTTGCTCGAGAGAGAAAACTTTTTCTGCGTTCGTCTATCAGTATGCTGTGATAATAATTAACAATGTTTAAATCCCAGTGGACAATTGATATGAAGGAGAGGAATGAAGAGAGTACTATTAATAGGAATAACCCTTCAGGGTGCATGTAGGCTGTGAAGAGAAATTTAGTTTTAACTGCTTTCTGAGTGGAGAACTTTGCACTGAGTTTGACTGTGCAATGAGCAGCTTTGTGTGTCAGCTACTGCACATGCAGCAGTGGAGTGACTAAGGATGGCCTGAAAATGCCCATTTGAACTTGCCAGGACGATTTCTGCCCTGCTAAGGTGATGATGATGTGGTCAGGAAAGATAAAACAAACAGAGTTAAAACACTTGGGAATGAGGGTGACACCCTGCAAATCGATCCAGTGGAGCCAAGGCTTACCCTGTCCCTGTGTGTGGTTGCAGGACAAACACCGTGGTGCTCATCGATTCCGAGGGACAGGTGACTTTCACCGAGCGCAACATGATCAATGCCGATGTCAACCAGTGGAAAACAAGCACCTATGAATTCAAACTGCACAGTTAACAACTTTCCACATGAATGGTCTGTAATAATAGCAATGAGAGAACAAGCCATTAAGCTCTAGTAAATGTTTTGTGCCAGCCTCCACAAGCTAAAAATAGCAAGCAAAGCAAACTAGTGGCATACCTGTATCAGGCTCACAAATGCTTTGGATAAAAACAGATGAAAAAACTGGGTTTACATTAAGTAGCAACTTACAATCAGAAATAATTTTTTTAATATCACCCTGCCTTCAGGGCAAAGCCATCTTTGTCCAGGACAAAGTCATTGCTTTTTTTGTGGGTGTGGTGGAGTATTTTAAAGATGTTTTAAGTAGACTTAAACTTGTTTTCAGTTCTGATGAGGGGAAAACATTTGCTGCTTTTATTGTTACATATGAAGGTTTTACCAAACTTTGCTTTTCCTTCAACATGTGCTGTTAAGATTGTACAGCTGATGCCAGTGTGCATTAAATGAATGTATGTTATCCTGGTAGCATTAAGTGCTTTAGTCATATTTCAGCTTTTCAGCAGTGCCATAGTGCAATGTTCTGCCTGGGGAGGGCAGAGCAGGGGGATTCTTTACATTTGTTTTCCTATAGATAGTATAGCAATATATCTTATTTCTAAAACTTGGTCTGAGAGTAGAAATTTAATTCAGTCTGTTCACTTTCACTGAAAGAATCATGGGAGCAGAGTTGCTTACCTTTGACCAGAATAAAATTATTTGTGTTGTGACATCTTGTTTCCTGATAGTCTAATTAGCAATATTGGTCTTGATATTTTCTTCCCCAGCAGGCAGGTAAGGAATAGGTACCTGTTTGCAAACAGAAGCTGAATATGAGGCTTACATATATCAGCTCTTTTGTACATATGCAATTTTGGCTTAATTTCTTTATTGGTATAATATTTTAAAGCCTGGAGTGATTGATAATAGATTTTTAGTAAAAAATAGCTATTTATTGTAAGGTGACATTATTGCTCTCTTATATTGCTGAAAAAGTTGGGTATTACGATATACTTCCTATGTTCCAACACCTGTGAATTAAAAAGCTATTTAAATGCATGTTTTGTTCAATTATTCAGTGCCAGTGCAGGTAATAGAAGATTCTAGGTAATATCAGGATATTTGAAAACTTTAAGATATTTTGCTGCTATTGGTGTTCTGTTTTGACTTATTTTGAGTACTGAATATTAAGTTAGTGGTGGAGCGCTGCTATTTTTTTCCCTCTAGATATGCTGACTGTATTCTTTTCACAAGCCTCCCATTTTAATTAATTATTACAAAGTAGTCAGATTTCTGATGAAAATTCTGAGCAAGCTGCTTCTTTCAAAGATGTACAGCTGTGCTGCTGTACTCTGTGTGCGGGATTCTTGTGTGTGTGTCTGGAGGCAGCAGTAAATGAGACTTGCCCCTGAGGTGAAGTACTGAAAGGCCATTCCCAGACTTTTAATTGCCAGGAGATGCTAAAGCAGCCTTTAGTCAGTTGTTTCCTTTGTACTAGTATATTTCAGTAGCTCCCAGATAGCAGGACTGCTCGCATGACTCGTCACAGCCCGTGGATTCAGTACTATGTAAGTGACTTTTTGCCCATCTTGATTGCAAGACGATCAATAGTTGTGTTGGGTTGTATGTGGTTTCCAACTCGGAGCCTTCCAGACTGTCCTGAGCTGCAGGAAATGATTAGCCTTTTTTATTTTTTGATGACTGTTCAGACCATATATTTGTATGAATAAAAATGTTATTTTTAGATGCAAAGTAGCTGTAGCTGTCTTAAATTTGAGTTTGACAAATGCACATTTAAAAATGCCTCAATGGCTTGCTCTTACTGAGAGTTTGCATAGCAAACTTTTTTATGTCTTAAAAAAATCACCATATTTGAACAAGACATTCTCTTTGAAAATGTTATCTTAAAGGCAAGCAAAATGCTTGCATGCAATTTCTTGCTAAAAGCATTTATAAACCTTAGTTTTTATAGCAGTTCTATAATAATGAAAATTTATTTTTACCTTTTACATGAAGGGAAAAAGAAAAAGACAAGTCAGAACTTAGCTGTAAAAACAGATTATAGTCATGTATTTTGCTTTACTTGAATCAAAATTCTAAATCTGGGATTTGTCTTTTCTGACAGTTAAAGAATAAAAAGCACAAACCTTCGATGTTATTTTTTATCATGTCAGAATAGTTAATAGAGTGAGCATGTGAGAGTTTTGTTATTGGCTTCAGTGGGAACAGGATCAGGACTGCAGTGCAGGTATCAGCAAGTGGTGTTTGTCCATAGAAGTGATCAGGTATTGATGAAGTGCATAATCTACTCTGTGCAGAGAATAGTTGCAATGAATCCACTGGAAGAAAAATAAAGTTAACAAAGTGTTTTATTTTTGTAAAAGTATTTTTAATAATAAAAGGGAATTTTAAATATGTTTTAAAGCATATAAAGGAAAAAATGTATATAAGAAACATTTCATAGCATTTTACTAAGTTTGCTTATACATATCATCTCTTCAAAGTCATAAATTTGCAGGAGATTTTTCTTTCCTGACTTTTTCTCTGTTGTTGGAATGGTAGTGAAAGAAATTTTGAAATATCTGTAAAAACTCAATTATGATTTTTGTGCTTAAAATTGTGTCATAATTGTTGTTTACATGTGTGTTCGAAACTAGAATCAGAATAAAGTTGATCTGGTGACCAGTCTTTGTCGACATTAATAGATTATGCATTTTTGCACATACGTTTGTTTGCCTGTATGATAAGATGAAGTAAAATAGTTCATGAGTATTAGCAATAAAAGAGCTGTAAGTTAAGTCCATTTCTGGTACTTAATTCCTTCTTAAGGATGCTGTATTTTTCTGGGGTTTTCCTGTTGTGTTGTGCGTGTTGGGTTTTTTAATTCTCTCCTGTTGAATGGTTGTCTTACCCAGGTAAGAAATTGGAAAGTATTTGAAATGAAGGAATGAGCAAAACTAATGCTTCTCCAGGGATGAGTGGAGCCTCAAAAAATGCTGCTGAAGGGCAAGAATCCTCACTGTGGAAAAAGTCAGGATCCTGGGCAGACCTGAGACTCTTGTCACACTGAGTTGACACTACCTTAAATGTTCTGGACACTGCACTGGAGGTGGAATTGTCTCATCTCCCTGTTAGCAGCTCCATAAAACACACCTGAGCAGAGCAGAGAGTGAGTTGGGCCTCAAACAAACACAAAACTGTTGATAAGACTTGGAATGCTGTTTTCATAATATCATAAGGAAAAAAAGTAAATTTGAAATGAATCTCTGAAATACTAAACAGTAATAAGGTAATAATTAAAGCATCTTACGTTTTTAAATTTAGCCTTAGAACTTAATGCACTTTTATGGCTCAGGAAGCATCCCTATTTATATGGAATGTTAGCTACTAGGAATTAGTTTTATATCATTCAGATTCATGTAATAGAACGTTGCTGATGTTCTTCATCTGGTTCATTTTCTGCAGAGAAGTCTTGTTGATGGCTTCGGAGGATCTGGGAAAGTCTTGACTCAGTGAAAATAGAATCTGTATTGTAATCACCTGGAAAGGCATAAGCTGTGAGAATTACAAAATCCACCAGTATGACTCATGCTGTGAAATGTAGGTTAAGGTGAAAGGAGTGAAGAAATGTCGAATATATAAAATATACATAAATAATTTATCTGTAACATCCTATATCAAGAACTTAGAAACTGAATGGAAAAAACAGTGTTAAATTAACATGCTCAGATGTACCATATCTTTTAAAACAGAAGGCATAAGGACTGAAGTTAGGATCATAGATGAGGGAGAAAGATAATAACTAATGTAAACTTTTATATTAAGTAGGATAGCCCAAAATTACAATCCATTTAAGTCATACACAACATGAATGGTAAAAAAAGCAATTTCTCTCCTGATTCACATCAAAGTTTTGTGTCTTTGTACTTGAAAGATAAATGGAGAAAAATAAATGAAAGCTAAAACCAGATCAGAAGTTGGAGAAGGGGAGGAGAAGGCCATACTTCATTTAGCAGAGAACACATATTCATGTTCTGTTTTATGAGCTTGTTCTCTTTGAGGGCTGTGAGAACAGTGCCAGGTAATGCACTCGGGGGGCTTTGCAGGCTTCCCTCTGGTGCTGCAGGGAGTGTGTCCGATGGGTATCTCACCTGGCACACCAGAACTTACCAGACTCTGTAAACGCATCGATTTCTTCTGGTCCCTGGAGAAAACCACATCACTTTTCAGACGTGAATGAAGATATATTAAATAATAAGCGGGAAAATATGGGAAGCCAGTAGTGTCTCTTCCTGTGGTACAACATTATAATTGGTATTCAATGATTGAGGCTTTTGCCTCTGTTAAAGGAATATACTCTTTCAAGAAAAAGGTGAACGAGAAGCCAGTTATTTCTCTTCCTGTAGGGGCTCTGCTGTGAATAGCTACCCTAAATAACCACAGAGCCAAGGTTGCAGATGCATTATCCATCTCCTGTTTGTCTGGTCTCACTGAAATGACTGCCATTTAGAGAGGAATTAACTGTCCTTTCAGTTACAGATGGGTCTGCATTAGCACCTTGGTTTGATTGATAGTGCCCTTACATGGTGTTCCGATAGTTCCTGTTACTGTGCTTTAGTTCACATTTCACGGCAACCTCAGGTCACAGGGTCTAGGCAGGTTCCATATGGATCAGAACTGGTAGGGGGTGCTTGAGGAATGCACAAAGTCTTCTCCAACAGGTAGCGGGTTTAACCTGAAGCAAAATTAAAATGCCTCTCACATGGAGACCAAGTACTTGGCACCAATTGTTTTGCAGCTGCTGTTGGTCTGCTGTACCTGTAGATGCAGCATGTGATAGATGTGATGTATCAGTATCCTCACAGTATGGCAGCTGCAAATGTTTCTGTTTTCTCCAGCAATATATTGTGCCAGTCAAGTCTGAGTTCTGTCCTGGTATAATATGCATGAGTTTAGATTGGCAATGCAATCCCAGAATGGCAGTTACATAAAAAACAACCCTACCAGCACGACTGTGCCTTCAGAACCATAACTTACTTGGCCTCTGTTGGGGAAAACAAAGGTACTGACATTTATGGTTTTGCTTACATAACTGCCACTACACCTGGACTTTTGACAGCCAAAGATTATGCTCCAGATTCATGTCTGTATGCTGCCAGCATTGTACAGAGTAGACGAAGCTAAGGAGTTGGAGCAGCAGCTTCTTGCCTGTAGTGCACACAAAGTGTGCACAACAAAGTGTGCTTTCTTACCACACATTTGAATTAGAAGCATCATGATATATAATTACTCATGAGAAAAATTACCACACAACAGAGGTTGCGGAGAAGCCAGAATGTCTGAAGTGGTTGTCAATAGAATACTACTGTGGCTCTTGTGAAGTAACTGATTGATGTGGAGGGTTAGTTTAACTGATAGAGATGCATAATGTGAAAGCAGCCACAAGGCTGGCTTAGTTTATCTTTACAAATAACAGATAAATATTGCCTACTTTAGAAAAGGCCTCCAAACTGTTTGGATGAAAGGGCCTATAGAAAGCAAAGTATTGAAGACTGATATTTTGTCCCACATGGATGTTATTTTTCTGTTACTCCCCATAAATAAATTGGGTGTATTTAGGAATGCAGGATTTTTAGTGCTAGGAACAAGTTTGTTCTCTGTATCAAGAACAAACAAGCCGGTTTGCCAGTGCCAAAAAAACTTAAAAAGATGCAGTGCAACTTATTTTACTGAAATAAAAGTAATGCTGGCGGAGTAAAACTTGCCTTTCACTGTTGGAACGGCACAATATGTGCTGCAGTTACTGACACTGAAACTGAGAATATGAAAAAGCCACTGGCTCCACCTAATTTTCATTCCAATGACTGCAGCCTGTTGACTTTATTGGGAAGGTCTTAGTTGTTTCTTTATAGGCTTGATTTCTGTATTTTGTGTTGACAGTAGTAGTTTCTCTCCAGCCTTTTGATATTTTGTGTGTGAAAATCTCCCTGTCATGAGGAATTGTTTTTTTGCTGAGGATAAAGATACTTCATGATATTATGGTAAATCCTGATTGCACCGTGCAGGTGGACCTGTACACGTCTAATTCAAAAGTGGAAGATTCTTTTGCATGTTTGACAAGTGTTTCATCAAAAGCCCGGGTGATGAAAAGTTTCAGGTGAGGGTGCACCTTGTTATTAATTCTCCAGATGTCACATAGGCCTTCTGGGTTAAAAATTTTACCATGATTTGAGCATTGTTTTGGTGAAAACATTGTTTTGCTAATGTACTGTTTTTCTTTTGTTTATAAAAAGTATATTTCCCTGTACTGTCTGTGTCTCAAAAAATCAGTTGTTGCTTCCTTGCTTTAAGTCACAGTATTATGATTCTCTGAAAACAGATGCAAAATGGAAAACTAACTGGATATTTTTTCACTGTCAAAGCACTACAGGCATTTTAATTCTTCTGCCTCTATGCTAAAATCTCTGTGTGTGCCTCTTGTGTTTCTAAGTGAAACGTGGCTGTTTATGTACATATAAAAAAATTAACCTATTTTCTGAAGTAAGTGATCTTAGCGCAATAATTCAGTTATACAGCCACATAAATGGGCTGCAAGTGAGTCGCAATACTTGCATTTTCATACGAGAGGGACAATCGTGTGCCACAGTGTTAGGAACTGGAGGTGACCTGGCACAGCAAACACCAACATCATTGAACTCGGCACTTCCTCGTGAGGGTTTTTTCCCCAGCTTTGACAGCTCAAGTGGCTGTTTTGCAAACCGTGGGTGTTTATTAAATACACGTTCTGAAGTGGTTTGTTTTAGCGTTAATAAAAGCAGACATAATTTAAAAATCACTAAAATGATGGCTTGAGTGCAGAAGCCTGTTATGGGGAATTAAAATGAGAAAACACTTTTAGTTGAACCCGCTTTTTCAGGGCAGCTTGCAAAGGTTTAAAGCAATTTTGGTAATTGATCACTGTGTGTTCATACAGTAGTGACATTATGCCTAAATTATCACCCTGTCATTACATGTGATTCAAAATACTGTTTAAAACTTTATTAAAATATTACTGTTATCTTTCACAGCAGGATTTGGAGACCTCAAAGGCATGAGTGAAACATCAGATTCTTGTGTCCTGAAATTAGACATGTCAGCAAACAAAAACATTCCTCAGTTAAATGCTATTATACTGTTGGTGATGGAACCAGTATGTTATGGCAGTGTTTTCTATCTGATGTTGATTTCAAATCAGCGTAACTGTAGGAAAAAAAGAGGCAACCCTGTAATTATCAATAAAGACTCTCTATAGCTCTTTTTGTTTTTTGGGGAAGCAAATTATAAAGTAACAGAGCAAATTAGAACAGAAAATGTTCATTAACACTTAAGAAGTAATTTCACATAAATTGTGTACGATTTTCTATAATTATTTGGCATTGTGTCTAAACACCGCAAACAGATGTGGGGCTTGCTCTGTGAACTGCTTGGTACACACGGCATGAAAAACAGCTCTGCTTTGATGTATCCTTTTTAGGTAAACCCATCTCGAAGCAGGAACGCTGCAGGTGTGCGGCTTAAAGATACAAGGCAGCATTTTACAGGACAAACAGCGGCTTTGCCTGTGGCGGGTTCGCGGCGGGGATCGCGCTCCGCGCCCCCTCAGCGGCGCCGCCACACAAAGGGCCCGCCATGGCCGGGCCTGAGGGGCGGGCTCCCCCGCCTCCCTATTGGCGGAGCGCCCTAACGGGCACGGCCGCGAGCCAATGAGCGCCGGCATTTCAAACCGGCGGCGGCGGAGCCCGCCAGCGCGATTGGCTGGGCGCGCGCGGGGTCCCGCCCGCCGGGCCCGCCGGAGCCCGGAGCAGGCGTTTAAAGATGGCGGCGGCGGCGGCGCGGAGAGGGGGCTGGCGGTCGTGAGGCGGCCGCGCCCGGCCTCGCTCGCAGCCCCGGCACGGGAGCGGCGGCACCGCCGGGGATGGCTCAGGTGGGTGCGGGCGCCGCGGGGCGACGGCCAGGGCGGGCTCGCCTGCCCGCCTGCGCGGACGCCAGCCCCTCGGCCCCACAGGCCGCGGCGCCTGCGGGCCCGCCGCGCTCCTGCCGCCTGCCCGGCCCGGCCTGATCCCGGGCGCGGGGCCGTGAGCACCCTTTCTCCGAGCACCCACATCCCCTCGCTGCACGGGAAGGCGCTGCCCTGCCCTGCGGGTGTTGCCGCGTGGCTCTTCCCCCGCCCGGGCCGGGGCGTCCTGCCCTCAGAGCTGGGGCTGTGTTTTGTTTTGTTTCGGGGTTTTCTTGAGGGGAAGTGGGGGTCGTTTTTTTCTTTTTCTGTTTTTTTCTGTTTCCTGTCCCTGCTCGCTCGGCCGCGGGGTTGCGCTCGGGATGGTGGGGAGGAAGGAAGGAGAGGCCGTGTCCGTGCTCCCCGCACCGTGTGGGGCCGCGGCTCCGGCAGGGCCTACCCCGGGTCCCGCTGTCCGTGTGTCCGTCTGGGGCGACGGGGCGATCACCACTAGCCTATCCCTTTGTACAGGCGAGAAAAGCGTGTGTGTCCCCCTGTGCGAAGTTCGGAAGAAAAGGCACCACCGTGTGTGCGGGCGCAGAGGGACTTTGTTTTCAGCTGTGGTGCGTTGAAGCTGAGGTGGTGTGTCTGTAACTCAGGATCCTTCTTGGAGTATTTGTTCTGTTATCAGTAGGTTATCTCGTTCAGTCTTTGAAAGGTTAATTCTCCCAGCTTTCTTCACTTTTTTTTTTGGCTGGAAACCGTTCTTTTTTTTTATTTTCCCTAGGCTCTGGGTTTGTCTGCAAAGTTTGTTTGCCTGCCCGGACGTGGCCCCCAAAATCCAGGCATCCCTCCCTTGTAAACTGGGATTGAGTGAACCCATTCCATTTTTTTAGTCCTTTATGTCGTGAGTTAGAGGTCTTGGAATTAAGTCTTTATATTTTTTTTTAGGAGTCGAGAAGTCTTTTCTTTTTAGGTAATTAAAATTAAGGGTTCCTATTTTTAATTCTCGATGAGGAGTTGGGGTGCTACTTCTTGCAGGCAGCTCCTTTTGATTTCTTTTGATTATCAGGATTACTTTGCATTCTTAGAGAAAGAGAGCAGAAATTTGTTCCTTGTGTGTTCTTTTCCTTTAAAAGTAAGAGTGATGTGAAAGGAAGAATATTTTTCCTCCCTCCTAGGCTCTGATTTTCACCTTTTTTAGAAATAGTTTCCTGTTTTATACAATAAATCAAAACCATCTAAATCTTGCCAGAAAACTGGTCAGGCTATAAAAGAGCTGTTGTTTTGTCATTTCTGAGGGTGGCCTTCCAAAATGATGTAGCCTGTTCTGGAATGGGATAAAGTGTTATGAATGTTCTTGTCTGTATTTGTCGCTGATAACGTTATTGTTGGGCCCTGTCTGCATTTTCTTAAACTTCCTTGGTGACTGACTTACATGAAGTGGTTGTTTCCTTCAGAATCTCTCTATTCTAACCGTGATAATGGGGAGAAAAATGAGTTCATGTATGTAGTAGTTAATGTATAGAATGTTTTTTTTTTCTTTTGGTACTTCCTGTTTTGCTCTTATCTCTTTAGGTTTTGTTTTGGGTTTTATTTAGCAGTGATAATAGGATTAACTTGTTTCTAGAACTGTATGTATCAAAAAGATACAATAGGTATAATAAAAAGAAAGTAGATGACTGAGCAAAAAATTACTTTGGCAGAAGTTAATGGATCTTTAAGTGTGATCAGTTCCTCATAAATTCAGCTCCACAGTTGCCACTTGGGGCCGAAGATGATGAGGACTTTGTATTTGGTTAGCAAATAAGGAGAGTTTCTCTGAGCCACTCTCCCTTCTGGGGTCCATTGCATGTGAAGTAAGTAGTTTCTGACAGGAATCCAGTTTCTTTTTAGAAGTGACATTTTGAGGAGAGAATCTATGGTATGTTATTCTGTATTGCAGCTGCAGGTATTGCTGAAGGAAATATGTTCTTTATTAAACTCACTTCTAGCCTGCTGACCTGCTATAAGTAAAGCCAGCTCTTTGAGTTTAGGCAGTGCTGGTTGCAAATTTTAAGATTCTGTGTTTTTCTTGCCTTGAAAAAAGATACCCTTTTCTCTGCGTACTTCTCTCCCATCTCTCTCTCCTGTCTGATTGTGGGAATAGGCAGTGGAACTTACTAAACAAAGAAATAGTTTGGTTTTTCTTCTTTCTGCCTTCAAAGGACGTCTGTGAGACAACCAAGCCAAGATTTGCATTTGCTGGGACCTGTGCAGTTTGCTACGTTACATTTAGAAGTCCTCTGTGTATCTGTATTGCTGAATTTACTTTGTGATATGAAACTTTTTAAAAATGATCTGCTAAAATAAGAATGAGTAGTTGAAAATATGAAATTTCCCTGTATTGGTGATCTGCAGAACATGAGCTGTGCATTCATATTTTCAGCAGATCATCCGGAGTGCCTTTGGTGTTCTGTACTGCCTGGTGCCAGCTGTCACTCGTGTTCTGTATATTTGGAAGGAGTCTTTATGGAAACTGCTGATGGAACTTGGTAGAGCCTTTAGGAATAAAATCTGTTATTTTAGGACAGTTGAATGAA
Organism: Anabacerthia variegaticeps; assembly: GCA_035583185.1. Classification (NCBI taxonomy): domain Eukaryota; kingdom Metazoa; phylum Chordata; class Aves; order Passeriformes; family Furnariidae; genus Anabacerthia; species Anabacerthia variegaticeps. The sequence goes on from JAWWEW010000036.1 coordinate 6,728,944, forward strand.
GGATGACAATATGCAAACTGACTTATGTTACAATATGACCTTGTATGCTAAGCTTGGTTTTGTATGTGCCAGTTGTGTTCCCGTGATCTAAGGTCTGTTTGGGTGTTTGTAACCTACAGGCTTATCTAACGTATTCTTTTCGGTTTCATCCCTTCTGTCTGTCTTTTGAAATACCTGATAGCTCAGGGAAAATCCTTTTTGGTTTTGTTGTGGGATTTTTTTTTTCCTCAGCCCCTGATATAAAGGGCATATTGTAATGTCAGTTGGCAAGAAAGTAGATGGGAATTGGACCTGTGTTATTCTGCTTCTCCCTGGCTTTTTGTAGCTTATAGGAAGGTATTGTAGCCCACTGTAACTGTAGAGCTACCAGACTGTTATCTTATCCTGGGGATGTGGCAGGTTTATGGCTAGAAGTGGAAAAGCTCATTTAAGCTCATCTTGGTCTAGTACTTTCCTTGGCCACAGTATGTGTACTGAGTAGTCGACAATCCCTGGCAGTGATTTGGTATTCATCATTCAGCTATTCATCGTTTCAAGGCCAACAAGAAAGGGAAGACAACAGGAATTTAATTGTTAACAGTGCTTGAAATAGAATAACAAGATATCTTTCCTGCAAAAAGTGGGGGTGTTGTATTGGTGAACTGCCACATCTAGGCAGGTCAAGATTAAGTTCTTACATTTTGACACCCGTGGTGTTAAGACAGGCTTTAGTGTAGGATCAGGACGTGTATCAGAGATGTGGAAATGGCATTCACCATCGTGTCTTATGCCTTGTCAAAGTTAGTCTTTCCAGTTGGACCAGGTAGCCCCTTGAACACATGGGAAGGTATTACTCTCTCAAATTCTCAAATGCTGATTTCACTATTGTATTTCTATGTGAATTACTTACTTGTTCTTCTCAAGAGTCTTTAGAGGACTCTTAGGATAGAAAAATTAGATGACTTAGGCATTTAGTTTCCAGGAGCTACTGAACTTACACTGTGACTTTTTTTGAGTCTTTTGTTCAAAAATAACAATTATGGCACTAATGATGTACTGTGAAGAAAGTCAGTAATTTGTCATTCACTTTTTTCTTTTTTAATCTGAGTAAAGTTATTAGACAAATATATTTCTAGAGGTGTTCTGTAAAATGTTAGATGTTTCAGAACTTGCTGAAAGAAGGAATTGCTCACTGCTGGGGTCACTGTATGTTCATCTTGTAGGATGAAATGGATTTGAATATATAGAACTGTTTGTCTTACTGGTAAATGAGCCATTTTTCAATCTGAAAAACAGTAAGTTTGTATCGGAGAAGATGGGATTATTTTAGCACTCTTACCAAATGTGAGACTTTTTCTGTAGTGATTCTACAATGTCAAGCTCAGCACGTTGAATGTGTCACAATTTTGCGTATGTTTAAAAATCCCCTACATCAAAAACCCACCACAAAATATGAACTCTGCTGCTCCAGCAAAACTTGCTTTATTGCCAGATGACTAAAATAAGAGTTTGCTCTGTTGTATATTGTGCTTTTTTTCAGCTTCCAGGTAGGTAGTTTCTGTATGTTGTTGAATTTTTAATTGATCCCGTTGTAACTTCTGATTCCCAGCTTCCTGCCTTGCCCCAGTTGGTGTTTGGATATTGCTGTTGGTTTGTTCATCCTGGGCTGGCGTAGAGATACATGAGAGAATTCTATTTGGTTTCTCAGTAAGTCCCTCATGACAACCCAGACGTTCTGCTCTGTTACCTTCAATGTTAGATAGCAGTGAAGGACCTGGAGCTTGTTTTTCCACAATACTTGGATAGAGTTTCTCTGCTACCTGGGAATACTTTGAACAGAGCAGATTGAGCCAGCTGTCTTGGGCAGAGTTGACACTGCTTCATTCCTACCTGGTAGGAGGATTTAAGCCTAGTTTGGGCTGGCATGGAGGGACTTGGAGAAACCAAAATAAGCAGGTAAGAAATTACGCTTCCTTTCCCCAGGTGCTTATGGTCCTGCACAGATGACAGAAGTATCATTGAAGTCATCATAGACACAGTAGAAAGAACCCACCTAATGTAAAAAATAAACAAATCCTAAGCACACACTCCCCACCTGCTGTAAAATTTCCTAGAGCAATTGAATATTTTTTCCAGGTTAAATTACCTAAAGCATTGGCTTCTAAATTAATTTGAGCTTCAATGCTGTGTATCTGGACCTGAATTCCTTGGACATAACAAATAAATAGTTCCCTAATAGTATAAAGTACAGGATCAAATGTCTAATATCTGATTATCTAGGAAGTAATTTTCTTTGAGATTTCAGTAAATTATGAGATTTCCTGTTAAAACTTTTAGTGGTATTTTCAAAGTACCTAATAATTTAAACTTTGAAAAGCTATGTGTCTTACAGGCCATAGTTGTTAAAAACCTATTGGTTTTGCAGATTGTCTTAAGCTGTAAGATAATTATCCTTTCTGCTGCATGGGTAAGTATGGCTTGAATGCCAAGTTATGGGAGAATGTCCCCAAAATGTGGTTTTTAGTCTGTCATGCTTAATGCCCTGCCTACTAATCAAGCTGAGATAGTCAACTAATCATAATACAGGGCAACTGTGTTAGCAGATTCTTGTGCTGGTGAACAGCTCAAGCAGTAAAACCAATTGAATTTGAGCCTCATTCAGAATGATATTGGATATCCTGTGTTTTTCACTGTAAAAAATGTCATTCTTCTACTTGAAATTTATACCAGAAGGAATGACATGTTTTCCTTCTGCCTGGGATACTATTTCCATTTTTTCTCCTGTGACAGTATTTTTTTTTTTGTGTTCTTGTAGGTTGAAAGAAGAAAAGGAGACCTGCTTGTCCAATGAAGATGCAGTCTTAGTCTTCAGCTATTTAAGCTGAATGCATTGTGATTTCCAATAATTGAGACAGTGATTCTGAAAGCTGTCTACATTAATGAAAAGAACAATGTAGTCAGCTTAACTGAATCATCAGTGTTGCATATTGAATAGAACATGATAAACCAATCCTGATGGACTTATGCATGTTAGGAATATAGATATAAACATTTATTAAAGCATTGTGTTTTTTAAAAAAAACAGTAGTTTTAAAAATGGAGAACTATGAAAGTGTACCACCCCTCCCTAAAGAACCTGCAAGAGAAATGAATGTGGAGAATCACAGTTGTCCCCCACCTCTGCCGCCCAACGAACAGCCTCCACCACCTCCCCTGCAAACGTCCAGTGACGCAGAGGTAATGGACGTTGGCTCTGGTGGTGATGGACAGTCAGATACCCCTGCTGGGGACACGCACAGTCTCTGCAGAACGCAGCTGCTCACAAAGGGATCTGCCTGCTACAAAAGTCGTCTTATCATAGACCCCAACAGTAGTGACCAAAGCCCAAGAACTGCTCGTCACGCACCGTCAGTTCGAAAGTTCACCCCAGATCTTAAGTTGCTGAAAGATGTGAAGATTAGTGTTAGCTTTACAGAAAGCTGCAAAAGCAAAGATAGAAAGGTTCTGTACACTGGAGTTGAGCAAGATTATAAGGCAGATGCAGAGTTTGGTATTAATAATGTCAATGGGGATTTGCATGTTTGTCCTTTTGGTGGTAGTAATGGTAAAGCTGTAGGAATAGGGGGTGAAAGTGATGACAAGAAGGATGATGAAAATGATATTGATCAGGAAAAGAGAGTGGAATATGCAGTTCTGGATGAGCTAGAAGATTTTACCGACAATTTGATGGAAATAGATGAAGAAGGAGGAGGGTTCACATCTAAAGCAATCGTTCAAAGAGATAAAGTGGATGAAGAAACCTTGAATTTCTCGTATGAGGTAAGCAAATCCACAGGTTTTTGGTGGGTAAGAGGTTTCCAAGCGGCTAGAAGAAAATATGCATAGAAACATTCTCTTCTAGGTGTGTGAGTCAAAAATGCAGAATTTCAGAGTCAGAGCTTTGGCTGAAAACGTCTGTAAAGTGTTTTGGTCAAACTCAAAGTTTGAGTGTGGCAGCTTCTATACTTTTGTTTAAAAATGGCATTTGAAGGTCTTTTCACACAACTGCAGCTCATTTTAGCATGAAAATAGTTCTCACAAAAACTTACTTTCTTATTTTTCAGTCTTTTTACTGGAATCATTGGAAATTTCTAGTCTCTATATGGAAGTGCATATAAAAAATGTATACTTTCTCTTTGCAAGGGAAAAGGGAGGTTGGTAGACCCAGAAGGATGGTGTCTGATGAAGTCTCTTTCAGGATGACTTTGATAATGATGTGGATGCTCTGCTGGAAGAGGGTCTTCGAGCACCCAAAACAAGGAGACTAGATAATGAGAAATACGGTGGTGAAAGTGATCACCAGTCTGATGGAGAAACAAGTGTGCAGCCAATGATGACCAAAATTAAAACTGTCCTGAAGAGTAAGTTAATGTTGATGAAATAACTCTTGTATATATGGCTTTTGTCTGTAGAACAAAAGTGTATCAGCAAGCAAAGTGTGGGATAGCAGTTCTTGTGAAATTGTTAATATGTTGGAGAATTCTGTTGTTTGGAGGTTTCTCACTATGGGATTTTTCATGTTCCTAAAACGTGAAGCTGATTTTTGCTTTTGATCTGTTTTATGTAATAAGAATGCATTTTAGTATGTGGCTTTTTGAAAAATAATGAAGAATTTTACCTCAGTGTCAGGGAGGTGAACAAGGATGATCTGGCTGTTTTGTCTCCAATACCATGAATCAACCAAGGACTTTGTGGTCATTGTGGACTTTTTCCTGCTTCAGTTACATAACTTCTTCTATTGAAATTGCTCCATGTGAAGTCTCTGTGCATGCAATGCTAGGTTACAAGTAATGACTGTGTAATTTCCTTGTGTAAATGTTAGAACTACTGATGAAGAAGAGCTGAGAATGTGAACGAATGCAGAAGAATTTACCTGAAAGTATTCCAAATTAGCATTAAATGAACTCACTCTAGAGGAGTATCTTACTTCAGTGTAACTTCAGTATATTTTGAAACAAGAAATCAAAGTTTTTCCTTCCAAAATTGTATACTAACAAAGGATTGCCAGGAATCTTCCAGCAAAGATGAATGGTCTCTGCTGCTGTAGAGAGGAGTGAGACCTTGGCTTACAAATGAAATCTTTGCTGGCTGTTTGAGTCTGCAGGTCAGGTGGTGTCTCAATGCAAATTTATTCCTGAGTGTCAAGTGGAAAATTCAGTTGGAAAATTCTAAAGCAAGTATGAAATTTCCAGTAAATATAGTAGTGCTTGTGATATAAATACATAAGGAAGACTAATGAGAAAATTCACTGATGAAACAAACAAATCAGTCTCTATAAAAATTAGTGCTTCTATTGCCTTTCAGTTGAGAACATAATGGAATGTGTAATTTTTCAGGATTTAGTGTGTTATCAAAACATCTCTCTACAAAACATTTTTAATCTTGTTTCAGTGCCATTTTATTCTTTGAGACAGAAAAAGCAATGAATAAAAACCTGGATTCTTCTTTTAAGCAGCCTGTGCAAGTTTAAAGCCATTCTTTGCTTTAAAGGTCGTGGCCGCCCTCCTACAGAACCTTTGCCAGATGGATGGATCATGACGTTCCATAACTCGGGCATTCCTGTATATCTGCACAGAGAATCTAGAGTTGTTACCTGGTCTAGACCTTATTTCTTGGGAACAGGAAGCATAAGGGTGAGAGCTGTCAATTACTTACATACTTATTAAGATTTAAAAATTGCATATGTTCCTCAGGCAGTTGAATATTTTTCTACTTTGACAGGTTTGTTTCCAGTATTAAAATTAAGATCCTTGGAAAATAATCTCTTCTATTTCTGAAAGCTTAATAAGATTTTTCTTAGGTGCCTTGCTTTTCTGTTTGGGCAGTTACAGTGAAAGAGATGGTCTTTTTTGGTGCCTCTGTTTTTCTAGAATATGGCTAAAAAATGGTGGGTTTATTCTATCATGAAATAGATATGGATCATTTATTTGTTGTTATGAACCAGTCTGAGCTGTGGCTTGTGGTCCACATTTACGGAAGTAAGGATGTGACAGTCATGAACCCAGGGAATCTGCAGAAACTGGATGTAACGCCATGGCCTTATGCTCCAAGAAAACTCAGTGGATTTTATGAAAGCATTTAGTATTTGCATATAATTGAGCAGAATGTAGCTGGGATTTAAACCAACCAACACACTTTGAAGGTTTGTATCAGTGATGCACAGTGTCAAGACCACAGGAGTGGCCCTGCTCAGCTCTGCAGTAGAATGAGATTGCTGACCAAAATGAAGCCAGAGCTTGGACTGAATAAAATTAACTTCCATCTCAATTGCATCTTTTCAGTTTGAATTTTGCTTTTGGTGACCTTGAGATACTGATACCTTCTGTGTTATTTTATATTTGCAGAAACATGATCCTCCCCTTAGTAGCATTCCCTGCTTTCATTACAAAAAAATGAAGGAAAATGAGGAAAGGGAACAAAACAATGACATAACCCCTAATGGGGAAGTATCACCTGTAAAGCACCTAGATAAATCCTCAGAACTGGACTGCCAAACAGAAGAACCAGATTCCACTGCTGCTGATTCTGGGCCTTTAGATGACAAAGACCCCTCTGGGGGAGATGCAGCACAAGGAGCCTTGGGACAAGTTAAGGCCAAAGTTGAAGTATGTAAAGATGAATCTGTAGGTATGTACGGAAAGTGGAGTCTTGGCTGGAGGTGGGGTAATGACACTCGGGGAGCTTTATTCCAGACTTGGCAACTGAATGATACCTTGCCTGAGGTCAAGTGGTCTGTTATCCATCTGCACAGTCTGAGATTTTGATTTTAACAGGAAGAGAAATACACAGTGAAGAATTTTGCTGAAGTCTTGAGAGTGCATGTGGGAAAGTTCTACACAAAAAAACACGAACATTTTGGAAGTTTAGTCCTATAGACTTTATTTCAATTTAAGAACCGGTTAAGTCAATGTGTACATTTCAATGGTTGTTGTCAAGTGTGTTTCTGACACTTCTTTAAATAAGCTTTTCTATGCAGTCTCTATATTGTCTGAATTTTATCTATTTTTTTCTTTAAGATGAAATGGTGCAGTTAAATTATGTTTCCTTATTTGCACAAGTCTAGCAAAATAAGTCATGCAAATATAATTGCACTCATACGAAGGGATGTGATGCGTCATTATTTTATTGACACAAGTCTGATCACCTTTACACAGAGTTGTCTAAAGAATTGATGCCAAAAGCACTGCCTAACTTAGAGGAACTTGGAGAGAAAGCTCATGTGCCACTTATTACATTTGCATACCTGAGAGTTCCATCCATGTAAATTACTGCTGCTCGGAATACTGATAGGGATCGTAGACTGCAGTTTGTAGCGTTCAAACATAAAACTTGTCCTTGACATTACATATGTCCTGTTTGGTCAAAAAATCATGCCAAAAGGTTAAAACAAAACAAACAACCAAATCATCAATATGTAGCAGCAAAACTGAAACCAGTAAGCACGCACTTTTCTACCTGAAGCTCACCTCTCTATCTCTCTCTTTATATAGGATATGTTCTGTATTACTGAAAAAAGTACTGAGTGATCAAGTGTAAGCTTGACTTGCATATGGAATTCCTTGTGGAAGGAAACAATACCAGCAGCTTACTTTTGTTTGTTTACATCTGTGGATGCTACTCTTTAATTTTGCTGATTATATCTGCAGAAATAGCCTATAAAGGAGAAGCAGCTGTACTTCAAGGGGGCAGTCTTTTAATACTCTGTATGTGAAATTAATGTGTTAAGTTCTGCTTAGAGTCTGCAGACACAGAGTTCATGGAGCATCACTAGACAACTGTTTTGAGGGTTCACTGCTTAATAAATAGGCAGCAGTAGCTGGGTTGAGGAAACTGAGGCTTAAAGCATAACTACTATACTCACTGTGTACCTTGCTTCAGGTAAAGGGAGGGGGAAGCGGGGGTTAGAGCAATTCCCAGTGTTTTGTCACAGATTGTGTTCGGTATTTTGTGGGTTAAGGCTTAGTAGAATCTTGAAGTGACAGAATCAAAGTGTCTCTTTTTTATGGTTTTCTAGTTTGCACAAATGTTTTTGCATTTGAGCCAGTAACAGGGAAACTTGTAATTAGTTCTGTTAGTATAAAGTAGCACCTTAACCTTTTCCTCCTGGTCTAAGAATATAATTACAGCATATTTGAACAGTGGAGGTGGAGAACTTAATGCTTGCTCATTGTAGGGAGAGTAACTGGCTTGTGTTTCTCAGATCTAGAAGATTTCAGACGCTATCTCGAGAAGCGTTTTGACTTTGAACAAGTTACTGTAAAAAAGTTCCGGACCTGGGCTGAGAGGCGGCAATTCAACCGGGAGATGAAGCGGAAGCAGGCGGAGTCCGAGCGGCCCATCCTGCCTGCCAACCAGAAACTCATCACCTTGTCTGTGCAAGATGCACCTATAAAGAAAGGTTGGTTTATCTACCTGGACTTCAAATATTCTCTATTAAGGACTAATTGCAGTTCTGAGCTTGACTGAAAATTAAAAAGCCCCTGTAGTAAGTCCATTTATTCTTGATCTAGAATCATGTGTTCTTTGAACCATCCTATTACATAGTAAAGGAAAAATACTGTCAAAATATACTTCCTATTAAAAAGAATAATTTCTAAATTAAGTAATTTCTTTTAGGGTTGCAGTCCTGGTAACTAGTGACTGCCTTCAGCTATAGCTACTGTTGGTTGTTGCTGAAAACCATCCTGCCTAGTCGTTCAGTGCCTTCTTGGTTCCATACCGGTTCTAGTTGGTCCCAAATTAGGGACTGGTTACAAATGCCAGATTGACCCAGATTAAAATCTCCGATTAAAAATACAAATGTAAAGCAGCTTGACAGATGCAGGTAAAAGAGAACTGTGTGTACAGTTGTGTCCTGTGGTGTGAGGAGTGAATATCATGTCTGATGAGAAGCTGGAGTATTCCCTATTGTCTGGCTTGACTGTGTATCCATAACCACACATCTGACTGCAGTCTGATGTTTAAAATATCCATAGAGCTGTGATTTGGGTTCTGTTTTTATCTGGTACGTGGTCATGTTTCTGAGTTTTCTTCTCTAGCAGAATTAAAGCTCACGAGTTGCATATTGACCTGCCCTGCAACAGGGAGGTGCAGCTCAATTTTCAGTTAATACTTTTTTATCTTCAAGTGTATATTTAGAGGCACATTGAAATTACCTAAATTAAAGACTTATTTGCACTTTATCTATCTAATCCTAACTTTGTCTCCCATGCTGCCATAGTGCCTGCTGATCCCGGGTTTGTGCTCTTGACTAATGATACTGTTCCAGAAAAAACCCAAACAAACCCAACCAAACTGTAGCCTTTCAAATAAAAGGAGTACATTCATGGCAAGGGGGCAGTGCCCTCATCCGTGGCTTGCTAAACAGGATTTTTGGGCTGGGGGCAGGGAGGGAGAAAGACTTCAAACCCACAAACCAGACTCAATGTGCCTGTTGTGTCTCCCTTCTGATGTGTTTGGGAGCAAATTAGAGGATTTCTAATTGACGTTAGCTGCCAAAAATGCTGTGTGTAGAGGCCCAGAGACCATGGGACTAAAAATGTTGAATATACAATGTTTCACTTAGCTCATAATTAGTGCACTTCCAGTTGTTGATAGAAATTTCTCAGATCTCAATAGTTTTTCCATTAAAATGGACTTAGAGGTCTTAATTACCTATGCCTGATTCAACAGCAGTGCATTTAACTTGAGCAAGCACTTATCCCTTGGAGCTTGTAATTTATTTATTGATTTATTGTTAGTATAAATTATCTTTTAAAAACTGGAGTTACTTAGTTTCTTCCCCTCTCTTTGTTTCTCTTTGCAGAGTTTGTCATTAATCCCAATGGGAAGTCTGAAGTTTGCATACTGCATGAATATATGCAACGAGTCCTAAAGGTTCGCCCTGTTTACAATTTCTTTGAATGTGGTAAGTCTGTTAAACTTTCTTACACAACCTCATGCTACTTTGAAGGGTTTACCTCAGGCTTGCATATTTAACAAAAAAAATAACCCAAACCAAACCAGGAAACCCCCAACAACAAATGATGGCCATCTTTCTGGGAATTTCTTGAAAGTCTATTGTGAGTCAATAGATTGATTTTTGTTTATAGGATTAAAAGAATAGAAATAGAAGTGTCATTCTACTGGACTAACTTAAGTAATTTAGAGTTACTGAGACTCTACTGTTCTGTGGTTAGTGTGGGATTTATGTGGAATGCCAGATGGATATCTGTTTGTGGGTTTAAACAGCTTTTAATTTTATTCTGTGTCAGTGGTATGAGAGTTAGTTTGGTAGTTCCTGGCCTGGGCTGTACAGAGGCTGTGGAAGTGACATTAGAGCTTGGAAAACAAAAAGCAGGGGAGAATTTTATTTTAAACTAGTATTGTGGAGGAATGCACTTGATGCTTAATCAAGAATCCAGAAATGTTCCATATATGGAAAATATAACTGGAATCAACTGAATGTTGGGGTTTGTTTCCTGAAGTGGTATAACATACATTCTGTTAATTCTTGCTTTTCTGTTTTGAGGTTTTCTGAGGGCACTTTATAATTTTTCAGAATTACTTTCTTCCTATATATGCATTACATAATATAACTGAATTTTCAATATCAGAGTGTGTAGCTCTTGTATTCACACTGTGATTGATGCAAAAGCTTTGGAACTAATACTTGTATTCTGACAGATTACCAGTGATCTCTGAAAATGTTCTTTATCTGGAAGAATGAAGTGTATGGTGTTAAGTTTGTATTAATGGAAAACTCTTTAGTTTTTCATGTGCTGGAGTAAGCAATTTTTCAGTCTTATGAAGAATAGACAATTTCCATCTCTCTTGAAACAAAGAAGAAAAAATCTTGATGGGATGGTATTTCCTGTTCCTGATGGGTGTATTTTACTTTGAGAGTTCTGAAAAGCTTTCTTTTTATTTTCCTCCTCCATTTCCAGAGAACCCAAGTGAACCTTTTGGAGCCTCAGTTATTATTGATGGAGTAACTTATGGGGCAGGAACTGCCAGCAGCAAAAAACTTGCCAAGAATAAAGCTGGTAACGTATTTTCTTTCTTAATACAAACTCCTGATTTGCTTATCTCTTTTCATGTCTGCTTTGGAGATTACATATTTGCCACAGTAAATGGGAATCGTTTTGTTAACAATCAGAGAAGATGTATGCATGTCCTTTTGGTAAAATTGCTGTTGCAGAGACTTTGCTGACAAGTGGATTCAATGATGGACTGGGACAGAAAACTAAGAGGAAAATCCATCTGTTAACTTTACATGTAGACTACTGATGTATTATTTAGTTCTAATTGTGTTAGTCTGTAATAAATATATGAATAATTAAGATTTAAGTGGCAATGTCTGACACATCTGAATATGTTCAACTTCTTATTGATCTCCAGATTTAAATGTCTTTAGCATGAGGTTCAAGGAAAAACCAACCCCTCAGTATGTAAAGATGTATCATGTCCCTCTGGTACTCTCTGCACTTGGGAAATACATCAGTGTAGCCAAATCACCAGAAACCAGCACAGAATTGTTTGTGTATGGAAAAAAAGCTGTTTTGCTGTGAAAGTTTAGGCAAATTCTGGGTGTACTTTTTGTACCATACTGGGGTTCTGAGTGCCCTGGTGATACAGTACCAGGGTTCAGCTGTAACAACTAAGGGGTCATAACTCTCTTCTTTTTGCTGCTAAGGGCTCTGTCTCGCTTTTAAAATGGAACTTGACTTTTTTTTTTTTTTCCTTTCATAGGCATTTGCAAAAAGCAATTTTTCTTAGCTTAGTTAGTTGTGAGACTTCAATTATCAACCTGAACAAGCTGAACTCTTTTTCCCTTAAAAATGCAAGTGAATAAATTTCTTACAAAAAAAAAAGGCCAATCTATAACTAGAGGAGATGTCTTTCTTTACAATCATTGTCTAAAATAAACCTAATCAAGATGTTGGATCACTTTTTGCAGCTCGAGCTACACTGGAAATCCTTATTCCCGACTTTGTTAAACAGACCTCTGAGGAGAAGCCCAAAGACAGTCAAGAACTTGAGGTACTGAGCTATTGCTTCCTGGCTGGCATTTTTGGAGTCTGCTTTTAAAAACATTGCAGCTTTGATGTCAAAATTGCTATTGAAAATTCAAAAGGTTGTTTTCTCAGTTAAAATGTGTAAATTTTCTTTTAGACCAAGATCTATGGTAATGAGAATTTTATTTTATTTTTTTTTTTAATTGGAATTGATCTGAAAATTTACTGTGATGCAGAGAACTAGTTATTGATTGTATCAGGTCACTTACTGAAGACCTGAAATATTCCAGGATACTAGACTGCCTGTACTATCGTGGCTTCCAGAATCCTCTGGTTGGTGCTGTAAAAAGTTCAGAGCTAGGTGCTGTCTGATTTTGTGTGATCATCTTCAGACACCAACTAAGAACTAAAAATTCTCAGGCTTCTGAGACGTTCTTACTTGTAAATCTCAGACTTCAGACAGTGACATTTGAGAAAATCAAAAGTGTTTTTAAGAGGAGAACATGTGTTACATTCTCAGGTACTTGGGAGTATCACATAGCTGATCATTGATCGGTGATACTGATGGTCTGTGGAAAGTAAGAAGTAAAGGAAAAATCAGTGATCAGCCTGAAAGGAGTGTTTTAAGAAGCTTAATATACAAAATGAGTTGTCTGTACCCTTAGTTTAACTTAAAGCAATCTTGTTCTCAAAGACAAATGATAAGGAATGTATAAGATTTTTATGTCCATCTTATAAATTTAGAGTTAAAAGAATTCTTTAGATTTCATTCTGCAAATGTCTGATTAGGTGTGGCAAGTTTTAATGGTGATAAATACCTCCATAATGAACTTAAAAGCACTTTGAAAAGTATTAGGCACAGAGCAACAGAATTTGTTTAATGTTGCAATGAAGGTTAAGGACAGTATTCGGGTCTTATTTGCACAAAGCACAATGACCATTTTCAATTCCTTTGTAGTATTTTAACCATATCAGTATTGAGGACTCACGGGTATATGAACTCACCAGTAAAGCTGGACTCTTGTCTCCATATCAGATTCTCCATGAGTGCCTTAAAAGGTAAGGCTGCAGCCCGAGGACAGTCCTGGGGTGCACAGGTTGCTTGGTTGCTGTACCTGCAGTGTTTGTCAGTGACCTGGGCATCTATGGGCTGGCTGAGCTTGCTGTGCTCCTGTGGCTGTGACAGACACGGTGGGCACTGAACTCCTTAATGCTGAGTCAGTTTTGGTTCATATTTGCTGTTTATGCCTCTTCTGAGATCAGAATTTAGTTGTGGGATGTATATTTGGCTTTCATTTATGTAGGCTTGCTTTTTCAGTCAACTCAAGTTACTGATCTAAAAAATATTTGTTAAATGATGTTTTGAAATTTATTATTAATACATCTAATTTCATTGCAATGACTCTCAAAGATAACTGCAACTACTTTAGTTGTTTGTAGTTTTACTTAGTATATGATCTTGATGTTGTTTGTGCTTAAGAAACCACGGAATGGGTGATACATCCATAAAGTTTGAAGTGATTCCTGGGAAAAATCAGAAGAGTGAATATGTCATGACTTGTGGCAAGCACACAGTGCGAGGCTGGTGTAAGTACAGTACTTGAGAAATGTCTCACTCTCTCCCTGTTCTCCTTTGCTGGCCATTTTGGGAGTGCTTGTTCAGCTGTCAAGCTTGTTCTGTGCTTATTCTGCTCTTCTCTGGTGTCTCAGTTTTGACTGACACAAGTGAATGTTTGTGTTCATTTCATTACATAATGTTCCAGCATTGACACACTTTCATGATTATTTTTACAGGCAAAAATAAGAGAGTGGGGAAGCAATTAGCCTCACAGAAAATCCTACAGCTACTGCATCCACATGTGAAAAACTGGGGCTCTCTCTTGCGTATGTATGGTAGAGAGAATAGCAAGCTGGTTAAACAGGTGAACATGCTTTTGTTTTGATCGTAACTTACCCTGTGACTTGTAGGGGTTATTTGTATTTTTCCGGATTTCTAAATGTAGTTACAACAAAGCTGTAAGGTGTCAGTTTTGGTATGCTGGTGTTGGTCCCTCTCATGGTGAAGGCAGTGTGTGGTGAGCAGTTCAGTTCTGAAGTGATCCACGTACCTTGCTATTGCCACAAGATGAGGGATTTCACTGACAGTAATCCCTGCGTTAGTCTTGCATCTTCCAGGTCAAAGTTACATAACTTATTTAATACTTAACACTTAACCAACTTGTGGAAATAGATGTTATTACTTAAAGTACAACTACTGCTTCATGTATGTAAATTTATTTTCATCAAAAAAGTTGATCAGTTGTTGCTTGTGATTCTGTCAAATAGGAAACCTCTGACAGAAGTGTGATAGAACTTCAGCAGTATGCCAAAAAGAACAAGCCAAATCTGCACATCCTGAACAAGTTACAGGAAGAAATGAAAAAGCTGGCACAGGAAAGAGTGAGTATATGTACTTGTGCATTAACAAATGGCACAAATGCCATGGTTCAGGTGTACCAATGATCACACTGTTTTGCTTGTTTGCACAGTATCTTGGGTAAAGAAAATTCTTTAAACTTGACTGGGGGGCTACGTTTAGAGAGGTGGTCATCCTCTCTTTTAAACTGGCTTCTGAGTTAATTGTACCTACTTCAGTAAAGTTATTTTTAACGTGAGCCCAAGTTAGCCTTTCACACTGATTGACAGAAGTTTGGCTAAAATTGTTCAAAATTTTAGTGGTGTTTTATGATTATATTCTCTTTATGACTGTGTGGTGAGGGGTTTCATATTTTTTTTTAGGAGGAAACACGAAAGAAACCCAAGATGACAATTGTGGAGTCAGCTCAGCCTGGTAGTGAACCTCTCTGTACTGTCGATGTGTAATGAGAAAATGCACGTGGGGAGCAATAACGCAAATGGAGGAACTAGATTTTCAACAATTATTTAAAAATTGTTTGCTGCAGAATGCAAGATAACTTTTAAAATCCAAGCTGCTTCAGTTATGCATTGTTCTTTTTGCATCATCAGGGCAATATTACTTTTTCCTAGTTTCTTTTTCTTTGGTTAGGTTTTTTTTTTTCCTTTTTTAATACCTCTGAGATACGTACATTTAAAGAATTGATCATAAAGATCTCTTACTTGGGCAAATGCACAGAGGGACAGGCATGTTCACACAGGATAAAATCAATCAAGCACTTTTTCCTGGAAAGCCATCCATGTTGTTGGAAATGGATGTATTTTAAGTATGAAATTCAGAATATCTATGTACAGGTTGAAGCTGATATTATATATATATACACATTCATATATATGTATATATAAAAGAAATATATGTACATCTTCTTGTATGAACATGCCTAAAACTATTTTTGTGAAAAGTTTTGTTGCATTTCAGCACATAATAATATGCACTGATAAGACACTTTGGTGACAAATACAGGAAAGTGATGAGCAATGTTCCTAATGCCATAGGATTAGGCCAGTAATGCTGTTTTCGTTTTGCTTTTGTCTCCTGCCAGGCTTAGTTATTTGAGATCACAGGATGCAGATTTTTTTTTTTATTACTTGAAAAGAACAAGAATACCTGGTAGTGTTAAGAGTAACAGGTTTGATATCCAAAATTATTGGGGTTTATTTTAAATGAAAAGAGCCTGTGTTAGTTGACAGATCAGTTGAACAGGGAAAATGTGGCCCTTGTTATATGATTAAAACAAAAACTAATTGGAAAAGCTATTTTCAAAGCTTGGAGCCAAAACACAGCTGGTGATGGTTGATAGTCTGAAAATATTTTGCCAATGACATGTTTAAAGATTTTCCACTCCCTCCTCCCAGCAATAAAACAATTTCTCATTTCTTTGGTGTCAGATTACATCTGACTTGAACAATTAAGTCTTAATTAGTTTGCACCATAAAAGCAAAGAATTTTAAAAAAATCAACACAACCCTAAAATCTGAAATAACTGCAGCAATTTAGGTTTTTTAAGAAGTTTTTGTTTTTACTTTTTTAAAGTACGTTTTTAGTTTTTAAAGAAAATGCGTAACTTCTGCAATGAAAATTAGAATGTAGATTTGGATTATGACATAGAGTAATGAGTAGAATGAGGCCATAACTGGTTATACTCATAAATAAGAAAATCACAAATATGCAACTACTCTAAAATGCAATCCTGGCAGACAGGCAGTACTCACTCTGTCCTCGGAGGCTTTATTGAGCGGAGCACAGAAGGAACAGTTGTGGCTGTAGTGAAAGCACTGCTGGGTGAGTTTCCTTCTCCCAACGGAGGTCTCGACTGCATGACTGCAGTAAGTGTTCTCTTGGAACCATTGCCTGGTTTGCTCTTAGAGAAGAGTGAAAACCAAGCTGGTGGCAGGGCTTCAGTGGTTTATCCAGGAGCTGCACTGCTCTGTTTGACACTCCTCCTCCTCCTGTGGGGGGCAAAGAGGTCAGTTCTCTGTACCTGCTGCAGCTCCTGGTACTTACCTGAACAGGGATCTGGGGGCTTGAGGGGTCTTTTTTGTTTTGTTTTTCTTTTGATTTTAGTGTGTGGGGTTTTTTTATTTACCATGTTACATAGAGAGCGCTGCAGTATATTGAATTTAGTGCCTACTGGATTTTAACAATGTTGGCATCAGTATTGTAAGACCTCCTTTTTTACATTACTTTGGAAGTATGTGGATTTTAATTTATATTTCAAGCTAATGTTTTCTAACATGTTGCATATAATGTTTGAGGTTAAACAGGAGGAGTCTTAAGAGTCTTACCTGTTTCTGTGTTTGAGTGATACACTTGGAGGTCTCTGCAAATATGAATCCACCCATTTTTTATTATTGTATTTAGCTTTTTAGTTCCACGAGTTGTAATCCTGTTACAACAGGATACGGGTAGTTGGAAGACTATACATAAACTATTATTTAAAGAAGTGGCCTGTCTTAACAAAAAAAAAAACCAACAAAAAACACTGCCTCTGCTTTTTTTTGTATAGCTTTAATAAATCTCCATCTTTTGAAGGGTATATAATATTGGTGCGGTAGTGACAAGCAGTGATTTGCTGTTTGTCTCTTTTTGTTGTTTTTATTGGATTTTTTTGTTTATTTTCCTAAAGACAGGGCTTATATCTTCTATGCCTAAATGTATTACTCTTTTAGATAGGTTTTATTTCAGCTTATATGTTTTCAGCAGAAAAATCTGTACTTGGATGGCACTGTAAAAGACAAATCACCCTTGTAGATCTTTTTATTTTTCTGAAATCAGAATGTCAATGCATTTGCAGGTCACCTGCAGAATATCCATAGATGCCTCGCTTACCGATTTGTTTTCATTAATTTTAAGAGGATTGCTGTATTACCTCACTCTGCCACTATCAGAATCACAAGGTGACCATTGCCCTTAATTAAAACATCCAGAGATTTCATTGTGAACCAAAGCCTAGAACGTATATTATGCATTCTAAACGTAAACAAACAAAAAAGATGGTATTAGACCTTGCTGCAGCCTTTAACTGGAGAGATGTCCAGAAAATAGCGCAATAACTGCTGGAACAAACAACGTAACTGCTGTTTTTGTCATTGTGAAGTATTCTTGTGTTTTAATGTTTACTATTGTTTGGAGTGTAACAGTCTTGCATTTGCACATAAGCACGAGCTGCTGTGATAGAGGATAGATCATTGCATTAACTTCAGCTTCTGCATGAACACTTACAGTGTGATTCAAGATGTATCCTAAACTTGTCTTGTAACTCTTGTGTGTTTTCTAGGTAATCGGCTGTAAAGGTTTAGATCTGATTGTATGAATGCATAAAACAACTGCTGCTTTTGTCACTGATACTTGTTATTTATCCCTTCTATATCCAGAGGAAGATGGGTATTTTTATAGGGATGGAGTGTATTTTTAAGAACTGTTCTGTCCTTTGGGGATTAGACAGTTCTGCTTTGCATATTATGTGCTTCTTGACAAAAGTGTGGTATATTGACTTTAAGGATTAAATTAGTGTGCATTCAAATCTTCATGGTACTGACGGAAAACTTACTGTGACTTCCAGTGACTAGTCAGATGCTACCTACTGAAACACCAGTCATCAGCTTTTTTTTTACATATTTATTAGACAAAACTGATGAATTAGTTGGGTACTCAGAAGTTTGGAAAGACTATTATGCATAACTGTTGTATGTAAACTTCCATTCTCCTGTGATGCTGTTTGGCGTTATACAAATATATTTGTAACATCCAAGTATTTAAAAGCATCATGATTATCTTATTAATTCTCTAAACTGTACTTTGGTCCTGGAGTGAAATTCAGGAAGTGATAGCCTCCTAACTTTCCATGGGAAGAAATGTGAAGTGCAAGAAGCCATGCTGTTATTAACCAAATAAAATTAGCAGTTACAGTATTCCAATGTGTATCTGAGAAAGTGGGAAAACAAAACAAAATTCATCCTTATTGCCCAAGCAGGTAACAATGGTTGCTGTTTGAGTTGTGTTGGGTGCAGTTGCTTGATGCCAGTGCTAAATTGGTACAACTATAAAGCCTCATTTTCACTGAGCCTCTGCTTGCTTTTTTTCTGCACAATCATGTAATCCTCCGTGTTTGGTCTTTGAGTACTACATGTGTATTTTTCAGACAATTAGTTTTGAGCAATAAAGTTTGATATTATAAAATGCACCAGTGTGATCAGTATTACAACAGCTTAAGCATATCTAACAAAAGGAACTTTTATTCCTTGAGTCCTGTAGGTATTTTTAAACAGAAATTAAGTTAGTGCAGGCTCATTGCTTAGGGAAGTACTTAATCACCTTTTTGGTAAGAAATTGAATGTTTAAATGGTTAAACACTTGCAATTAAATGAAATGACAAAGTTTTCTTGAACTGGGATTTGTATTTTTACTTCAATGATGTCAAAGTTGGAAATGTCACAACCCAAAGTGCTTCTTTTGGTTCCTGCTGTCACTGGCAAGGTGGAGTATCAGCACAGCCGTGGGCTAGAATACATTTTGTTGTTGCTGTTTAGGCCATATTTAATGTGTTTTAGAAGTGTGTTTGATAACTTGAGATTTAAGGCAGTTATTCCTTCTAACAGTCAGTGCTGCTGTCTGCTCTGTAGCATGGATGACCTGCTTTGGGAATTAGGTACTACATTTAGCCATTCAGCCCAGGTGCTTGGTTGGTGATGAGTAGCAGCTCTTCACTCATGGTGCTGTGTTACACTCCCAGGAAGAGATGGTGTTGCATTAAAAATCAGCCCCCCCTTCAAATAGTTGTATCTGCATATAGTTGCAGAATACTTTATTTAAAGCCATTTCAAAGAGTGAGACCACTATATATGTATGTATGTATGTAAGGAGGAGAAGTAGGATTTGGCTTGACAGTACACGATGCCCCATCCCTGGAATTGGTCAGGGCCAGGTTGGATGGGGCTGTGAGCAACCTGGCCTAGTGGAAGGTGTCCCCATCACAGGGGACTTGGTATGAGATGGTATGTAAAGTCCTTTCCAGCACAAGTCATTCTATGATTCTATGATAGTGAAATTTAATTCCAATTAGGATGATGAAATAACTTGGAAGCTTTGCCTCTACTCTCATGTACAGGGATTTATTACCTGGATGTTACAGAAACTATGTTATTGATGCAGTTGACAGGCAAAAGCAGTTTCTGCACAGTGTCCCTCAGGAGCTGAGTCCCTCTCTTGGACTGCAGTGTCTACATGGCCCGCAGCTGCCTGGGTGCCCTCCACGTCCCAGGGGCTGCTGCCGCCCCCGCAGTCTGAGCCATGCGCTGCTGTTGTGCTCTCGGCTGCACTGGGTGCTGCTGCAGCAGAGCTGCCGTTGGCGTATTCAACCCTTTCAAAGCAGATCAGTAACTCACAGTGCCTGGTCTGAGGGAACAGATCCACTGCCATGGCTCTAACCGGGCGGAAAGAGGCTCCTTTGACCCTGTTGGAAGGGGCCCGGCAAAGGCTTGAGGGGAAAGGGAAAGAAAAGGGAGGAAGAAATGCATTACTGTTTTAGTATGCTGATCATCACTGCTGTTCTTCTAAGAGCAGTTTTTCTTCCCCAAGCACCACCCCTACTGTTCCCATTATTACTTGCATATTGGGTGGTTCTATTCCCAGCTGTTGGTGGTGAAAGGTGAGGCTCAGGGAACAGGGCTTACAAACAGAAATCCAACAACATCCCCCCTCCTCAAGAAGCATGTCTTTTTTTTAGGATATTTACTAAGTCAATGCAAGAAACACTCACTCTACAAAGTTATTCATTGCAGCTCTGGGATTGCAGGAGACGTAGATGAGCTTTTTCAGATGTTCAGCTCTTCTAATGGCAAGAATGACCTTGGAATCTAGATGACCAAAACCAAGACAGCTGTTTACTGGCCCTCTGTGCACCAACAGACAGGCAGAAAAAGTCCAGGTTCTACTCCAGCATGAACAAAACTGCTTCAACACCTAATTACTTCAAGCTATACCCAAAGGCTCTGCTTAACTTGTCACACTGGTGTTTTCTTAGGTTCACCACCCAACACCCATTAGGAGAACAGACTTAAAACTTCATTGGTGAACTTACGGAGCCCTGCTCGTGGTGGATCCACAATAGTGATCAGGTTCTGAGGAGCTAAGACATTCATTAAGGAAGGAACAATATCTTCTGCTTTCCCACAATAAAATTCAATATTACTCAGTTCTGTAAGAAAATATGTTATCAGAGTACTTATCAAAGCATTTTTCAGTACACTAAATTGGATATTAAGTTTAGAAACTACAAATTGTTTATTCTACCATGAAATCAGTATAACTTAATCACTGTTATTTCAGATCATTTAAACAACAGTAATTTGAGTATCTTCCATTATCTGGACTAAAGCAAACCTACTGTTAACATTCTACTTAGGAGGATAACTCTGTCTTTCTTACACTTTTACACTGAAATGTTTTATTTTTGAAGAAGGAAAAAAGCTAGCTTTGAGCCAACGGGCAAATTGATCTCACCTCACCGGGCTACCATGGTATTTGTTTTCAAGAGAGATTAAGTGTTTAAAACGGACAAGATCACTATCAACAACATGTAATTCCAGGCTGCTTAGATAAGGTAAAGAGCAACTAGCTGCACAACTGCTTCTTAACAAACAAGACCTTAACATTTCAGCTTAACTCACCATTGATTTGGGCATTGGCTTTGGCATCCTGCACAGCTTCTTGGCAGAGTTCAATTCCAATCACCTTCTTCACTTTCTAGAGAATCAAGGGGAAAAGATCCCTCCGTGTAAATTTAACCATTTTTCATAGCATTTAAGCTATATATTTGAAATGCAACATGTTATCAAGTATTTTCTTCCATTGTAACCACCATTAAAATTAGCTACCATAGTTAAAAGCAGCTTGTATCCAGGAAGAGAAATGACTCACCTTTGCCAAAGAAATGCCAATGGTTCCTGTCCCACAGCAGATGTCCAGCACAGTGCTCTCTGGGCTCAGCTGCGCCCACTCCCTGATGGCTGTGTACAAAACCTCTGCAGCTTGGGTGTTGACCTGGGAAATTAAGTTTCCAATAGATCTACTACTTCATAAATAGCAAATGTGTTTTAATGGGTCTTAGTAAAGCATTAAGTTTACATTCATTCACTGCCTTTACAGCCAAGAGAGATTTAATCATACCAAATATAAAAGATTAGGTATATATTATCTTGTTCTACTGCATTAGTCAAGCTCAAGGGCATTAATGCAAATCCAGTTAAATTAGCAAGTTCATATCGCTCTTACCTGAAAAAACGCATGAGGAGAAATTCTAAATTTTAGGCCAAGAAGTTCTTCATATATGTACTTGTCACCAGCCACATGCTCCAAAGGCAAGTCTTCAAGATTGGGAGACTTCCTGGGGGTGGGAGAGGAATGGGGAGACAAAATATAGAGGGGGAAAAAAAAGGACAAACGTGTTTGTTACCATTTTTACTAAAGCTGTAGTCATCCTAAAAATTGTAGTGCTACATCCTAAACAGTATCATTTATCATCTCTTAGAGATTCTTCTGGGTGCAGTTTGCAACTGTTCCACTGATGTTTGCAATAGGACCTACACTGTCTCTGCATGACGATGGCATGAGCTTTGTGCTCTGTGAAGGAGGATGGGGTGATTACAAAAATCATATAAATAGGGAAGAAAGGAGGTAGAAATTATTTGATAATATAAACATCCATCTACTGCAACAAACACTGCTACAGCTTGACAGCCAGCGAGTAGTAGGTTCACCCACTGAAACTACTGCCTTTATCCAGGGAATGGGAAATGGCAGAAGTCTCTTGTGGAAAAGGCAAACATGAAATTAGTAACACTGACGCTACTTCTACAAATTAGACAAAACAATGTTATCAAAGTGCTACCTGCTCTTTTTGCAAACCCAAAAAATCCAGCCACCACCAAAATCCCCCGCAGGGAAGTCAACTCCCTCACCTTTGTCCTTCCTCCACGAAGTACAGAGAAGTAACACCACTGCTCTTTCCCATGCCTTCTGTGAAGTATTTTGCCAGAGAGATTTTCAGGTCAGCGAGCTCTTCTTTACCTAATTTCTGAAGGTTTTATTTGAAAGAAGAGAGAACAATCATCTGAATGACTTAAAGATATGATTAAATGTATGCCATCTGTAAGCATATTAATTACTAGTTCCTTTCCATGTATCAGTCTAAACAGAGTAGTAATGCAAAGTAAACTATACCAAGTAATTACTCTGTTTCTTTTTCATGCATGAATCATAAAATCAAATTTAAGTACTTTGTCTGGGCTGCACGTTATACATCAACTGAAGTACCTGAGGATTAAAATAAGCAATTGCCATGATGTGGCCGTTCCTGCTGGTACGGACAGTGAGCTGCTTCCAGTGACCCTCATAGGTTTCTGGGCTGTAAACTGAGTAGGGAGTGGACCTGCAAGTGCAGAAGTTCAGTTACTTATACACAGAATTACTTTGTTTGCATAACATTAAACAATTTTTTGTGATACAAAAGAAGGTCACTATCCAAAGTGATGGAAAAAAAATGTTAAGTACAAACAGAGGCTACACTGATTTGTCAAGAAAAGAATGACTTCCACATCTCAACAAAGATAGAAGAAAAAAAAAAGACTGATGAATACATATTATCTCCTAACGCAAAATAATAATATTGTCCCTACTTCTAAAAATCCTTTTACCCATTTTAACCCATCTAAAATGACAGAGGCAATAGGCAGCTTCTCATCACATTCAGTGACACAACTTTTTATAATGCCTTCATTAGCTTCTCTGCTTCCTACCAAGTTCAGACCTTCTATCTTCATGATTCTTCTGAGATTTTCATTTTTGAAGATTTAATTGCTTTTTAAAGCACTCATTTTTCTAAAAAAGTATTGCTGCTTAAATGTAAAACTTTTGGTTTATTCCTTGCTGTAGGATGATTCTTCTCTTCCTCCCAGGAAGCAATGGACCTTTGTTATTCAAATTCCTCTTTTTAAAAGCCTTTTTCTTGGAGTATTTCTTTACAGTTCGTGGAAAAAGCTCACTACTAACATGCACTTTTTATTGTAGACTTACAATCCCATTGCTTGCAACAAAGCTGTGTTCAGCTGGAACCTTCCCCCGTCTCAGAGCAGCCCAGCAAGAGCAAGGGAGAAAAACCCTGTGATCCAGGCACAAGGGGGAAACATCAAAGCATCACTGAAAATTGAGACTGGTACATCTTAGGTCTTAAAGCTCAGAACAAACACTAAGCTTTCACAGTATTTAATTTTATCAATATTTTTGAGTAAGATATCAAAACCTTTATGGGTAACTCATTTTACTTATGCTCACCTTATGTAGTCTTGGAAAGCTTTTACTACTTTTTTGGCAATAGCAGGAATGTGAATAGTATCAAATGGCTCCACTACAGCACATGTACCACCCTTATATTTGCCAAGACGACAACCCACAGTTTTGTCTTCTTGATTTACACCAATCCCAATCAAGAACTCACATTTGTTGCGATATTCAGTCTAGATTTAAAATAAAGTTATGTAAGATATTTATATAGCATTTATTTGTACATGCCAAATTTCTCCTGAAACAAATCCCATATGGTTAAATGCATTTGCAAATGGACACAGGACATTTAGTTCATATGGAAGATATTCATGGATTTTGATGCGTGTGAACTAAGAGTAGCAATGAAAAAGTAATAGTAAATCTTGTTATCTAAAGAGCAAACTATTGCCTCTGTTGAAGAATGTATTAGCTTACAACATAGGCTTGCAGGGACAGCACAGTCATTTTGAAGTTAGAATATCCCATTAACTGTGTCTATTTTTCTGCTGCCTGTAAATATTTCCACACAGTATTTACGTGAAAGGCAACAATGTCTAACATTCATAATTTATTATAAGAAGATGAAGTCAAATACTCAATTTGTCCACTGTCTCATAAGACCAAATAACAAATGCTACCCCCAGCTCATTAACCCCACTCCACACTTTACCTGGGATTACTTTACCTGTAATGGTGATGCTTTCACTCCCTCCACTGGGCAACATAATTTATTAAACTTCTGCTTCTGCAGGAACAACCAGGGTAATAAAGCTCTGTTGTTATTTCCTATTTCCCTGCCCAAATAAGAAACAAAAGTATAAAGCACACTTTTAGAAAAATTGAGGTCAACAGTTGTACAAAACACTTTTCCTTGGTATAGAGCAGATTATCACATGAAAGAGTATTTCTTCGAGAATTTTTTAACAGGCAAACCCTCTGCAACTTTATAAGAGCAGTAACCTGAAACAATAAGGGTTAAATGTAGTTATAATGCTATGTACTGGATTTATCAATGTACCCACACATGAAAAGAATACCAGTTTTATCCACGTAAGGCAAGAGACATAAGTTTTGAGAGGATTTCAAAAGAGGAAATCCTAATAGTAATTTACCATCTCTACAGATTCTCTCTTCCATCCTTTGACAATGCCATTTTTTTAAGGGCACAAACATCCTTCTGCTTACGGAATAACAGGCTTTAAAACCAATTCTCCTTCATTTAGCAATCTTTTGAAGCTGACCAAGAACAGCAAGTTTTGTCAGCTGGAACAGCTGTTGGGCCCTGCCATCGCAGCTTATCTTGTATTTGCTTTGCCAGGCCATCCGAGTTTTGACCTACCTCTAACTCACCTCATTTTAGAGGTAGCAATTCATTTAGAGGTGCGAATTTAGCTACATCCCACCACAAGGCCAAGTCTCGCACACATTACAGCAGCGTTACCAACAGCAATTACTTTGTCAGCTTCTGCAGCACTTGCTCGCACTCCTGCTGCTTCTGTGCCAGCTGCTCCTCGTAGGGCACGTTCCACAGCGGGGTCACCACATCCGCGATGCGCTGGCTCGGGGGCTGCTCCTCTCCGCAGGGCACCGCCCGCTTCGCACCCGCCCGTCCCGGCTCGGCATCGCCGTCCCGCCGCCTCTTCCTCGCCATGGGGTCGGCCTTGGGCTTGGCGAGGCGCACGCCGAGCGGGCGGCCCTTCCACAGCGCGCCGTGCAGCACCCGCAGGGCGCGGGCCCGCTCCGCCTCGCTCCGGAACGTCACGAACGCGAACGTCTGCCTCGCGAACAGCTTGATCTTGTGCGGGCTCAGCCCGTACTTGGACAGGAACTTTTTCACGTCGTTAAACCCGATGTACTTGGGCAGGTTCTGTATCTCCACTTTGTAGATCTCGGAGGTGAACAAGTCTCCCTTGATGTATCCGTACACGTCCGGGCTGTCCGCGGAGTCTGCCCCGGCCTGGCTCTGCGCCGCCCCGGGGGCCGTGCCGGGCTCGGGGTCGGGGTCTGGCTCGGGGTGGCAGCGCTCCGGTCCCTCCGCCATGGTCCCGCCGCCCTCACACAGCCCAGCCCGGCCCGGCCCCGCGCACCTCCCGGGGCGGGGCCGCGGCG
Source organism: Anabacerthia variegaticeps (assembly GCA_035583185.1). NCBI lineage: Eukaryota > Metazoa > Chordata > Aves > Passeriformes > Furnariidae > Anabacerthia > Anabacerthia variegaticeps. The sequence continues at coordinate 6,754,843 of JAWWEW010000036.1, forward strand.
TCACGGCCGTGCCGCTGCGAGGGCACTGACGGCACAGGGACGCTCGAGTGGTGTTTTTGCTTTCAGTACCTGCCCCTGTGCCCCGCCGTGGCCCTCAGTGCCCGCTGCGCGAGGAGCGGCTCCCACACCGCCTTCCCGCCTCACGCGGCAGCGCCATCTTGGCCCCCCCACCCCCCGGGCCGCCGCCATGGCGCGGGGGGCGACGGGAGGAGCGGGGGCAGCCGAGCCGGGCACGGCGGGCCGGGGTGGGCGGGGTGGGCGCGGCGGGGCACGGACTGGGGGATATGGAGCGGGGGACTCGGAGCGATGGGCACGGAGCGGAGGGGGCCGGTTGGCGGGTCCGGGGCGGGGCGCGGCGGGGCAGCGGCTGTTTCCCAGGGTGCCCCGCGGCGGCGCGGCGCGGGCTGCGGGAATGAGGTAAAGGCGGGCGGGGCGCGCGGCAGGAAGCGGCGAGCGGAGCGCGGCGGGCGGGCCATGGCGGACACGGCGGTGAGCGCGGCCCCGCGGGCTCGGCGGGAGGGAAAGGGAACGGGGGGACAGGTGCGGGCCGGGCCGGGCCGGGCTGGGGCTGAGGCCGGGCAGCGCAGGGCCCGCGGCCGGGCGGGCCGGGCCGGGATGGGCGCTGGGCCGCGCCGGGGCCCGCGGGGTCGCGGCCGTTCCGGGCACGCGTGGCCGGCTCGGGACGGCCGCTCCACCCGCCGCGGCCGTTCCCGTCAGCGGCCCGGACGCTTTCGGGGCATCCCTCTCCCTGTGTCCCTCCTTCCCTCCCCTCCAGCTTGCCCCCTGCCTTCCCGCCCCTCCCCGGCCGGACCCCTCGTGCCGCGGCAGCGCCTCACGTGCCTCGTGTCGCGGCCCTGTCGCGATAACGGGACCCGCGTTCTCGCCTGTGGCTGCCGTGAAGGGTGCATTTCTCATGCCTTCTGTGATTAATCGCTCAGGCGCAGAATGGATGATGAACCGCCGGCAGGGACGTGCTGCTTGCACGGGAGAAGACAATGTATAAAAGTTTGGCTAATGCTTCTTCTCCTGTTTTTTGAAAACAGATGTGACGTAACGTCTTTTTTGCTTTCCTTTTTCCCACATACTGGAAGGCTGAGGACGTAAAACTAACGATAGGTGGTGTGACGTTGTTGACACCACTAGATTTTACTTTGCAACATTTCTTACCTAATTCTCACCGACCCCGGTTTCTTTCTTTTTTCCTATTCAGTAAAAGTAGGCTGCTTTATTTCAGTTGCTTTTTGTCTCTGAGGTGTATATTGTGCATAGAGCCTGTATGAGTGGAGTCTTTCATCTGTAAAGTAAAAATAGGATTAATATTTACTATATGTTAATAATAATATAACATATACTTTGCATAGACTGTTCTTCCTTTCTCTGTTATTCAAGCAGCAAAAAACAAAGCCAAGCCCAAATCAGTTCCCTTGTCCTGAGCTGTTTTGTGGCCTCATTAAACTTGCATATGAATCTCCCTTCTAGGCTTGTGTACTGAGTGCTTCTTAGCAGCTCACATGTATGAACTACTGGAGATGTTTATCATTTACCTAGTAATCACATAGTAAAAATCTGTGCTTATGTCTAGTGAATGCTATCACAGATTCCTAAAGAATTTAAACGGGGAATAGTGCTTTGGCCATTCGCCTGTAACCTAAAGTTCCTTGATGAGTCTTAAAGCATAAAACTGAAATTATTGCATGAGTTTTAGAGCTGGGCCTCGAAAATATCTTTGACTGTGGGTGATTCTAGCACATAAAACAGAATGATGGGCTTGGGATGTAGTGTGTCCCTTAAGATGGATTAGGTGGTTGGTTTGATGTTGTGGATAATTTTTTTCTCTTTTCCCATTAACAATGGGTCATTAAGCACTAAGAAGTAGTAGGGCTTTAGTAGCATAAAATACATTATATAGGAAAAACGATTGAAGAAATTACTTTTCCATAACCAAGAGCTGTTGCTCCAAGGCCAAACCTCTGCACAATTCATGAGTGGTAGGATTAAAACATCTAGCACTGTATGAGCACCGTTTTATTTCTTAGTGTAACAGTGTTGACTTGAAAGCCACTTGTTTTCCACCATAATAATTCTTCCTTACTGTTACAGGGCGTTTCAACTACTAAGATGTAATTGCTGAAAAGTCACAAATGTTTTGATTTTAAACACATATATAAGTGCTTTAGGTACATAGCAAGTTTTTTGTGTTCTTTTTCTCCTCAGGAAGCACACGAGGAGCATGATACTTCTACTGAAAATGCAGATGATTCTAACCATGATCCTCACTTTGAGCCCATAGTTTCCCTTCCTGAGCAAGAAATAAAAACTCTGGAAGAGGATGAGGAAGAACTCTTCAAGATGTAAGTAGAATATTTCTGTCTATTATCTGAATGTTTATTAGGCTTTAACTTGACTGTGTTTGTAAAAAGCTGAATAACTTGTTAGGAATCTCTGTATGAAGCTGTAATCTAATTTGGTTGGTATTTTGCTGTGAAGGCAGAGATTGAGTGGGGGGAGAACTGATAATAATGCCCTAACAAACTGAAATTTGGAGCAATAGAAGGGAGCTGATAGTACAAATCTGTCTTTAGCATTGTTTAGCTTAAAAGAAAACAACAACTTTGGTAATAATCAGAAGTTTGAAATTGAGTGATCACAGTGTAAAACAAGTATCTTGGGAGGAAAGAAATGAGATGTGTAGTGTTGCTGCCCTGTATCCCTGGGTAAATGGCGATGTACAATATAGTGAAATAATAAAGGCAATAGATGCAGTACAGTATTGGGGCATTTGTGGCAGTATCTGTTGTCTTAAACATAGTTTTATCCTTAGATTGGGCTTATTGTCAAATCAGGATAGCTTGATCTGCTTGAAGAGAAGTGTAGCCTAAAGGCTTAAGAAGTGTTTTGAATTTGATCCCTTATATGTTTGCTTTAAATAGGTTTAAAAAATACTAGTTTTATTTAATCACAGAATGGTATTGCTCATCCGGAAGAGAGATTTGAGTTCTTCTTCTACAAATTCTGATAATAACTAAAGTGATGGGCAGTTTCTGACAGGTAGCATGGTGCGATCTGACAGTTTGGCCTCTCTGCATGGGATGTGCAGTATCACATGGGAAGATTTTTTTAAAAAATTATTTCAAAATATTCTGATAGTGAAATAATAGTGTAAGTTCCAGTGCTCTGTAGGTTAATCTTCATGTCTACAAAGGGATGATGGAGGAGAGGAATCTTTTCTTTAAATGCTGGTTGTTCTGATACTTAAACCTACTGAATGCCAGTGGATTTGGAAGGGATGACTTGCTTTTGTTAGTTAATCTGCATCAGAGCCTCTGTTAGAGTAGCTTTCTCCCACTTTTGACGCTTTTCTCTTGATGGATCTGGTTTATTATAAGTCCTTATCCCTTCCATTTTTATATCTATCTTGTAGTGGGAGCAGTAGTTGCTTTCCTACAGCAGTGTCTTGAACTCATTGCTAGAGCTCAGATCATGTCTTGGGTTAGTTTTGACTGATATCCCAAACTGCTCCTGTTTGTCTTTGGGCACAGTGGTGCCTTGGAAGATTAGGCAGTTCTGAAGCAGATGTGTTGCACTGCAGTGCAGCATTAAGCTTCCTTCATTCTTGATTGAAGTATAGAAGCAAGTAAGCTTGGGAAGTTAAAAGGGAGTGAGTTACTCTAGAGGGTGAGGCACTTTGTTAATAGACATTGGGCTTGGAATTTCACAAGAGTCTTAGCGTTAAGCTGCTAAATTTTGTAAAGTAATACTGCTGGGTAGGTGAAGCAGTTGTAATATATATATAAGAACTCTGGCTGTAGCAAAATCTGTTAATTAGCTACCTGAATTTAAAAGGTTGCCTACACCAAATGCATTTGTCATCCCAAAGAGTGTCCAGAACCTGTTAAATTTTAATATAGTTATTACATCATTCCTAATAGTTTATTATTAATTTTTAATGTATCATATGAGTTTCTAAATTGGAAAAGAGACCCTTATAAAAGTAATTGTTTTCTTGCTGTGTGTGACTTTTAAAAACAACTGTACAGTTCAGTCAAGTGTGCTGTTTCATAAATGTTTCTACATGCAGACTAATTAAGTTCTCTTTTCTTCAAGGCGAGCAAAGCTCTTCCGGTTTGCATCTGAGAATGAGCATCCAGAATGGAAAGAACGAGGAACTGGTGATGTGAAACTCCTGAAACACAAGGAGAAGGGAACAATTCGCCTCCTCATGAGGAGGGATAAAACTCTCAAAATTTGTGCAAACCATTATAGTATGTTACACATCACAATATTTCTTACTTTGATTTTAAAAAATAAGTTTGTACAATTGTACAGTGTAGATTAATTTAGTAGCAGCTAGAGAATTGCTGTACATCTTTTAGATAGGCATCACATTCATACTGGACTGTAAGTATAGTTGTTTCTTACTCTTCAGTCAAGGCTACAGGCATCAAAAACTATGAGGGCTTGGTTTTATTAATGGAAGGAAGCTGGAGTTTTTTTCCTTCAGACTGATACTGCTCTATAAGTAAAGTCACTAAAATATATCTGGGATAGACAGGCGTTATGTAATTGCTTCCAATGTGTGTGGTTTATTTTAATGATCAATAGAGTATAGAAAATGTAGGCTTTATACTGTTTGGGATAAGAGTTTAATAAACGCTGGCTTGCTTTTGTAAAAGGCTGAGAAAACCCATCATGTAATAATTTACTACTTTTAGCTAAATGTTTGAATTGCTAGAACCAATCCCTTAACCATCCGAAAACAGCTACTGAGGTGCTAAACTTATCTGTCTGCCTTTCTGTGCTCATAAAATAAACTGAAATGAGTATGGTATATTGGGCTGACTCATTCAAAAAAAGAATCCTCTCTGAATAAAAATAACGTGAAAGGCCAAGACAGACTTGAAAGTCAGCATAACTTGCAACAAGTAGACTAATTCAGTGATAGTTTGTTGCTTTGGTAATACTCAGATTTTTACAGGAGATGTATGTAGTGCTCTGTGGAGTTAAACTACATTTAGATAACTTAAAATAAGACTATATTAGCTTAATACAAACCTCAAATCAGAAGCAGTAACACTTGTTTTCTTGGCGTAGATCCCTTTCAGAAAGTCAGACTGTTCAGAGGGCACAGGTGTTCCTGTTTAGTAAATGAAATGGCAAATATGAAAGCAGTGTAGTTGCCAACCAGCAAGAATAAACCTTTTGTTTAATGAAATAAATGTTATGCATATGCAAAACAAAACTGATAAATTTATAGTGTTCATGTTAAAAGTTTTGGTATTTTTTCCTGGAAAGGCTGCTCTCAGTATATATTTATTTATTGAATTTATGCTGACGCACAGGCAGACAAAAGGACTGTCTTCATCTTTGCAAAACATTGAATGGAACAAAATGTAATTTGATCTCTGGGTTTTAAAATGCAAGGAAGGGAATAGGCTCTTCAGATTTCTCCTGAACTAAACAGGACCCAGGGGATCAAGGAAAAAAATAGCCCTGCATAAACTTGGCATGTCTGTAAGTTACAAAGTCCTAGAGTAGTGTGAGAGCTTCTCCAGTCAGTCAGGTGAAGTAATTGGGGCATCTTGGAGGGAAAGGGCTCCATTTACTGGGAGGCAACAAATGGATTGAAAATACACTCTGTACACCTTGCAGTGCTGTAGAATTCTGTAATAGCTTGTACTACAGCTTTAAACTGATGGGAGAGAAATGAACTCTATTTGATGACTGATTAAAGGAATAATGCTTTTTTTAAAATTAATTTTTGGTAGTTTTGCAGTGTGTAAAAGAAGAATGAATGCTGTTTCTCTCTCTGGATACCTTTTGCTCCTGAATCATTTGCCTGTACTTCAGAGTTGTGCTTAGTGGCTGCATCTCTTAGTATCATAGTCACCTGTTTTAAACCAAAAATTGAATCAAACCCTCAGTTTCTAACAGTAGGGAATCCAGCATCCTCTTACACACTAATGGTCTTGCATTGTTTTATTTGACGATGTAAGGAAAATTATATATAGGCACCATTGTCTTCTATTTATCCAAAGGTAATTCTGTGTAAAGTGCTTTACATAACCATTGCAGCCTGTTGTCAGTGAGATTTACGGAGGCTGGTGTGGAAAACATTTACTATTGTGCTCTGTACATCTTCTGATGCTTTCTTTTCAGTCACACCCTTAATGGAGCTGAAGCCTAATGCTGGGAGCGACAGGGCATGGGTCTGGAACACACATGCTGACTTTGCAGATGAATGCCCCAAGCCTGAACTTCTGGCAATCCGATTTTTAAACGCAGAGAGTGAGTGGACTGGCATGAACTTACGCTGATTTAAACTGTTATGTTACACTGCATGTCCAAACACTGCTGTAGATAGACAGTATCTCCCCCCTGCATGGTAGTGTTAGCTAATTACTTCCTTATCTGAGAGGACTCTGTTAATCACCTAACCATATGTGTTGCCAAACAGCGTAGCAATTAGATCTCTAGTAATATTTGTGCAGTTTCTGCCCTAGGCACTTTTTTTAACCTAAGCCATTTCATGCAAGTGCAATGCCAATTAGAATAAAACTAAAAGCAGTCTAGAGACTCACATGCGGCTTGCATTCCTTTATCTCAGGTGCTGAATTGTAGTTAAGATTAGATATTTGCATTAGAATCAGGGTAATCCTTACTTGATATTTCTGATCTGCCTGCAGAACATCCAAGTTTCTGGGTTTTTTTAATTAAGTATGTAGTATCTTTGTTTGGATGAAATGTAACTCTCAGTGAAAAGTGCTATTCAAACCCATCATACTTAGTTGTCGGGTTTTTCTGGAGTGACTACACTGAGTACCAGAACAGCAAAGTAACTCTAATTACAGATCAACTAGGATTAAATCAAGGAAGTGTTTGGGTGGGGGAGGGTTTTGTTGTTTTGTTGCATTTCTTTTAAAGAAGCAAAATGAAAAACTGTTGCATTTCCTGTTCTACCACGTTAGCCTCCTTTTCTCCCTACATGCTAGATGGATCATAAAGTGGATTTTAAAACTAGATGGATTTACCTACATGTGGGAAGAGGTTACCATATCTTGTTTCTTTTCTTTTCCTTGAGTCTCCAACATCATATTGTTTAGCTGTTGTTTCTGGTCCAATGGGTTAGTGCTTCCTTTATAATCAAATAGGACATTAAAGGGGTTTAATAACTATTTGCTCGTCTTTGAAAAGTTTTTCCTTCTTTCTGGTGGAGGCTGTGCAGATTTGTGAATGTTCTGTCTTGGGGGAGCAGTCCTCTCTTCCTGTTTGCCCTTTGCAGTACTAGCTAAGCAGGTGACAGGTGAGCAGACATAAGTATGTCCTTCAGGGTATCTCTCCTGCTTGAGATGCTTGAAAAGGAATCCATACAAAAGCTTCCTTGAGTAGTTTCATAGTGCCTTCAGAATTCTTGTGGGACAACAGTGACCTCCTGTGGTCAGCCTGACCAGCCTGGCATAATAAATTACCTCCTTTGTCTTTCTGGTGTTAGGAAGCATTTTGCCCATTCTGCTTTTGTCTCTTGTTGCTTGTATTACATGTGTAGGAAAATTATTTTAACTAAATCAGCTGGTTGGTATTACTGTTGAGTCAAGTGATGGCTTAGACCAAAATGTCATGACAATTCTGCGTTCTTAGCTCTTGTAGTCAAGACTAGCTTGAGTCCAGCCTTTGAGTGTACAGAGTCTGAACGTGGTACTGACAAAACAGGCATCTTCCATTGTTGATGCTAAGAACCCCAAGTTATGATGAGGTTGTGGAAGACTCTTAGGGTATAACATAGCTGTTAAAGATAGCAGTCCAAAGCTAATCTTCAGTCTCTGCATACAGATACTTATGTTAGCAGTCTCTGTTGTCACATTCCTATTCCTGTAGGCTAGAGACAGCTGGCAGTTGCAATAACTACAAAACAGCTCCTGCTGGCATTACATAATATTTCGCAAAATAAGCTGCTTCAGTAGACATTCTGAAGAAAATAAACTGCTTTTGCACAAAGATGTGATTGAAGAATTTTGCATATCGTGTGATTTGGTAGATTACTTCAGAAGTTTCTGCACATTTTGTTTACACAGCTTCTTGCTGGGTATCTTTCCTCAAGACCAGAAGTATTCAATATTGTGAGGTGGTAAAACTAATGAAAAAATATTTTATCTTTACTGAAACAGATGCACAGAAATTCAAGGCAAAATTTGAAGAATGCAGGAATGAAGTAGGCAAGACAGCAAAGAAAGGTAAGGTAGTCTCAGTGTAACTGTGCCGTGTTTTCTAGCTGTGTGAGTCGTTATAGTAACCCAGA
>JAWWEW010000036.1:6763235-6788847 GCA_035583185.1 Anabacerthia variegaticeps
GTGAGTCGTTATAGTACCCCAGAGTGTTGTGTTCCAGCAGACTCACTCTGTGCTGAACTGCAGCCTTCAGTTCAGGTGCTTTTCTGTCTGCAAGAGTAATGGCTCACACAAGTGACTATGGCCTTCTTTCCTGTAGGAGGCTGTTACAGTTGCTGTTGGGACATAGCTTTCTTTGAAAGCTACTTGGGATGTATTTATGGCTTGTAGTACACAAATGAACTGTGAACACTGAAACCACAGTGCTGTTTCTTCCTTCTCGTTCCCTTTCCCAAATTCAACAAAAATATAATCCTGCAAGTGTAATACTTAATGTATTTTATAGTTGTTAATATGTATAAAGTTGTAGCATTATTCACAGGTCTCGTAATAGATTACTGCACCACCTTGTAGAATTGCCTGTGTGGCAGGATGTCTCACCATATCAAATCAACACTTCCATCTTTTCTGAGTACAGACTACTTGTGGTCTGCATCAACATTATTCAAGATACTTATTTTGGAATTTTCCAGTCTTAAGAATTCTTATTCCCTAGTTTCAAACTGGGAAATGTGACTGGGTTTTGTTGGTGAAGATGACAAGAGTCTTGGTACTTGTCTGGACACTGTAGGGAGCTTGTTTTTGGTAGCAGCACAGCTGGCCAGATGTTACACATTTCTCAGTCCCTGTAATTAGGTCCTCATGTTGTGATTAACATATGCAAGTGATATTTCTTTAATTCTGACATCTGAGGTAATAATTACCAGAGGAAAAGAAATGGAATTATTTACTCAAGTGGTCAGTGGAGAATTTCTTTATTTTTGTTTGTGTTTTGAATACCAGCTGTCTCTCCCCACCCCCTCACCCCCCACTTCTCTACTCCTTCCCCTGTAACAGGAAAATCAATTACTCTCTCTGTGTAACACTTTTCCTAATCAATCTTTTAGCAGGCACAGACAAAAATGATAGTGCTGATAAAGTTGCTGAAAAACTAGAAGACCTTTCTGTAAAGGAAGAGAGCAGAGAATCTGAGAAGAAGGAGACCAAGGAAAAAACTGAAGAAAAGCAATAAAATCGTCCTGGGCCTTGCAGTTTTTCCTTTACTTTTTTCTTTCTTTCTTTTCCTTTTTTTTTTGTTTTTGTTTTTTTTTTAGTTGATTTTTTAAAAATTTTTTTTTACAAGGGACTTTATAAGGAACTGAATTCAACATTCACATTGTTTTTTCTAAGCTTTTGCCCTTTGGAAGGTGTCTTCAGAAAAATCCATTTCCCAGTCATGAAAATGTACTGTGCTAACTTTCTTTTCCATAGTGGAAACACTTATTTATAGTGATCCAAATGAGTGAATAAAACAAATGTGAAAGCAGCATCAGAGGCAGGACTGTAAAGGCTTATGAATACACTTGCTTCATTGGGTGTTAAGCTACATATCATCATTCCTGTGGATTAGGTAGGTTAACAGACTTTACCAACAGGGACAATTAGGATTGCATTCCTGTTTCTTGTATGACTTCTAAAACTGTAATAGAACAGATCTTTCACACTTGCTGCTGAGTGTACTGAGCAGGGAATGTGCCTGTGCTTCTTGAAATGCAGCAGACTTCTGGAATCTGGCAGTAAGGGCGTTCGTGGCACGCTCTTGATGATGGTCCATCAGACAGTGGAAAGAGAGGTGGGGGAGCAAATGTATTACGTGAGATGTCAGAAGTATTTTCTTATGAAATGAAGTCTGTGCTTCCCCCCTGCCCCAGATTTGCTAATATTACAAAGGCTTGATTCCAGCAGAAAGTTGCTGCTGTTGTCCCAGATCTTCCACGATGTGCTGCTCGCTGACTGAAGGCAGCAGCAACAGCTTGTTATGCCGAGGTGTGTGCAAAGGAATCCAGACGGGTTGAGTACCTTCCTGTGAGGTTCCCTGTGTCATAGCAGTTACAAAAAATAATTTGCAAGGGTTTTTTTCCCCCAAGAGCTTTGGAGCTCATTGTTTTTACAACCTGGAGGGGTTTTGAACTTCTCAGATGCTTGGTAGGGAGGCTGTCCCTCTTGGAGAGTGGCAGTCTGCCATTCACATTGGAACAGTTAATTATGTTGTTGGGGGACTTTCTCTTTGCCAGAATGGGCAAATTGGGTAAATGGAAAACATTTGCAGTGAAGAGATTTGACCAATTTCAAGTTAGTGCTAGAGTAAGAAATTAAACTATAGTAAGCAATAAAATCAACATAATTAAGACTGGTAGCTGAACTGAATTTTGTTGTTGAACACTAATACAAATATTGTGTTAGGATAGTCACGAAATTTTATAATAGTTTCCAAAATAATTATGAAAACTGGACAAAACTTGCTAAACTGTGACTGATGTTAACATTGGATAGCAAGACCTTTTCATAAAGAGGCTTTTAACTCGGTCAGGTTCTGCAGTCTACTTGAGGAAAATCTTTTTTTTTTTTAAATCACGTCTTTCTACTTAGCACTGCCTTTTGATGCTACCCTGAACGAGTCTTAAATCTGGAACTGTAATTAAGGTACTCACTTCATTCAAACAAAGTAATTCTTTTGGTGTTTTGCACGTTCCCTTTCCAGTACAGCAGATATCAAAAGTCTGTTAATTAACAAAGGTGGTTGAAAGGCAAAATAAAATGCTCCTTAGTGTTTCTGGTTTGGAAATAACAAGACAAAGCTATTCTGAAGTATTTAACATTTGAATGTAAAAGCCAAATCTTTATCCATGAGTCACTGTAAGTTCTCTGATCTGATAATGTCAAACTGTGTGTCTAAATTGATAGAAATGACATTTAAAAATTTCAAAATAAAAAATTTTCTTTAAAAGTATTTGCTTTTTATTTTGAGAACACTTACTGGGAATGCATTTTTAGTCTTCAGGGGCAAAGTGATGAAAGCATCAAAATGGGTGAGTTGGATTTCAATATCAAACATTGTACAGAAGAGGGGAAGCAACACCAGAATGACTTGTTTTGTCTTAATATTAGATATTGATGACTCCTGCTTAATCTTATTGCCCTCTTCCCTCTTATTTATGCGTGCTTAAATGATTTCAAGACATTTCCATTCCTGTTTAGGTTAACTGATCCATGTTTACAGTTCATGGATTGAAACCATCCTTGCAGGGATGCAGTCTCAAAGAGCAAAGTCATGAGAGACCACTAAGTGAAATAATTTCCCTGGATAACATTGGCTGAAGAATGTTGTAGTCCCCTAAACTAAAGGATGGTCAGCTAACGTTCGGTCACTTTAGAAGCCATAGGTGTTCTACACATTGAAAAGCAGTAAGTAGTTTTAAAATTGATCTCAGTGAAATAAGACGATTTTTAATTTTTTTTTTTGGTGCAAGTCATTCTAATGGTAACCTTTCCTCTCTGTAAAGTAGACTGCCAAGAAGAGTCCCTGAACTGGTTTTGTAGCTTACTCTGTACTGAGTATTCTAGAGTTCCAGCTGATGCAGTGTTGTCTTGTCCCTCTTGCCCAGGTCACTAGGTACTTGTGTTTTCTCTTCCCCTTCACTTCTGACAGGGTTATTGAGATGATAGAACGTGGCCTGTCTTGTCAGGCAATAACTGCTGTAAAACTGCAATAGTCCTATGACAAAAATGCAGACTTGTAGTGCAAAAGCTCTCTTTGAAATTTGTGAGCACCTACTCAAAGTTGCCTTATATTCGTTTCTGAAATGGCATTAACTTCAGTGTGATTAATGTCTGAACCTGTTCGAAGGTCTTGTGTCATAGTAAAAATAGATCATGCAGAAACTTCTCTAATTCACTGTTCAGACACTGCACAGAAATTCAACAAATCTTTAATTTCTGCACTTCACAGAAGTGCGTTGAGAATTTGTCTCTAGGATTTTAGAGGTGAATTGGATTCTAGGCTATTTTAACACCTGCAGTTGAACAGTGGCTACTTTCTCTTTTTACTTCCAGTGAGGCAAGGTAACTCAGCATATTTAAATGTAAACTAAAGTAATGGGGAATAAGTTTTGTTAATGCAGCTGGATAGAGAATCAAGTCTTTATGCATTTCCAACTTCAGTAAAAGAGTTACTGAGAATATGAATCTTACAAAAGGTACAACTGAAGATTTTTAAAATGTTTAAATCTATTTTTGGTAAAGAAGGAAAATACAAGAGGATTAATAAAGCATTGTCAGGTGCTAAAGTCTGCAATTTGTAAAAATTTTCTACTTGCATCAGGTTTAGAAAGGTGCTATACAGGCCAGGCTTGGTGACCCAGCCTTTGGTGGTACGAACGGGTTTGTGTGCACAGAGCTGGAAGGATGAGTGTCTGAGGACATCTAAATAACAAATTTAACTTGGAAATCATTAAATTTTGACAAGCATCAATATAGTATCTTCTTAGCAGGTAGTTATGGACTTGAAGTCTGCTTATAGAAATTAATTTAAAGTAGTTCTCTCTAAATCCCACATTAGTTATTTTGAAGACTACACTAATAAGTTGTGTTCTTTTTTTTTTTTTTCTCCAGGAATAAGCTTGTATTAGTGATTTTAAATGTTCCATTCACAAACTGCAAACACCACGATTTGTTGTTTTAATATTAAGTGGCTGTTATTTTTTCTCCAGTGTGATAAGGTAGCTTGTATCAAACACAAGTTTTTTGTGATACCAAAACCTCAGAAAATTAAAATTCTTCTCAACATTGTGCAGATATGAGAATGTTGAGTATCTCTGTTTTTGATGCAACATGCTCAAGGAATACCTGTATGTAAAGGCAACAATGAGTCCGAGTAGTTCTTTGAATTTTGTTAGTAGGTGTCTTGAAACTTTAAAGTAAGGTCTTCTGAACTATATTTATCTAGAATTACTCTTTAAAAATAAAAAAAGAGGAATTGCCAGTCTTTCACTAACTTCAAGTCTTTGACAATGTATATTTTCAGAGTAAGGAGCTAAGGAGAGGTAACTGCAACAGATCAGAATTATTTTGCCTGATGAAGAAAAGTTTGAAGTAATCAGCTGTAGAGTGGATTGTACATGTAAGTGATTTTTCAGACTAGTTCATGTGAAAATAAGGTGCTCTCTCAAGTAAGCAGTACTGAATAAGGAAATACAAATCTTGAAATTGTGAAAACTGAGAAGCACAGCAGCAAAAATCCTTCTATTTAAGAGTTGAATAGTTATTAGTCAGATTTACGACCACTGAGGTCTTTTTACAATATGCAAATTTAAGTATGGACTATCTTTGTTCACTTCAATCACATTCAACATTAACCACTGACTTAAGACCTGTTCATATTTGAAAGACTTGTCTAACTAGTTTGCTGTAGTCTCTTAGTGAAAGTGGAACCTATATCAGATCCATAAATAAATCACAATTGTAGAAATACTTTTTTTAGGTATTAATGGTGAAGCTAGAATTTGTGGGGTGTATTTTCTGTGATGCCAATATAATGTTTTAAGTACAGGCAAGGTGCTAGCACAAATAGATGTTACAAACTTATTCTGTGGAAGATGTCTGACTACTGCAGGTATTTCACAAACTTTGTAATCTTAAACATGTTTTCAACTTTGAAGCTGGAGAAGTCCAGCTTGTTGTTCATTGGTCTTGACTCTACAAACATCAGCTGATTCATCATAGATACTAACTGTTGTATCAAGATGTGCAGTTTACTTACGACCTAACAGAGGAGCTGATGGTGTCACAAGTTCTTGCATTTTCATGTTCTGCTGGCTGACCTCCTTTCAAGTAGTTAAAGTTCATCATTTTCTAATGCTGTTTTTTCATAAAAGCAATTATGGCTATTGTAAACATCAACAAAGATGGACTGGACATTAAAAGGACTAATATTTTGTATCTTTGGAGGAGATTTCTCAAGACTATTCTACCAGGTATAATTAAAGTTACAATGCTTCATATAAATAGTGCATATCAGTTTTAATATCTTGTTTGCTGAATTATGAACAATGTTGGCTTTCAGAGTTTTCAGCAGCATCATTTAGAGTGATATTTCATTCTAGTGGTTTTAAACAGGATGGTTGGTGAATTTTTCAAAACTGTTTGGAGGGCTGCATCATTCTGAGGTAAGTAGTTTCTTGTGGGGATTGTTTGGGAATGAGTCTGTGGAGTTACAGAAGTCTCATAGTAAATGCAACGTGACATGTCCCATCACTGCAATTGGGAAATACAGGGGCTCTGTTCTGAGTAAATGCTTTCCATGGAAAATATCTATTGAGAAAATCTAGAACACTTTGTGGGATATCTGTTTAGGCCACTGAAGAGTCATTATTAGGCAATAATTTCTTGATTTATCTGGTAAGAATTTAACATCTAAATGAAAATTGTCATATTAAAGTTCCACTGGGTAACTTAGTAGGTCTGGCTTGTACCCAGAACTATCTGGCCCTGCTTGGACTTTTTGGCAGGACTGTGCAGCTCAAGATGATCCAGATGGCCTCTGTTCTGAGCACTGCAAATTTGAGGAAAAAATAGCTTTTACTAAACAATAACTCCTGATCCTTGAGGGTTCTCCCAGTGGCCCTGAGCAGTTTGCAGGTCACCAGTACTACATGGACTGGAGAGTGCATTTACTGTAGTAAGCAAATCCAGTGAGAAAAGTGGAATTATTTATTGTGGTCACTGTTTAATGACAATAGCAAATAGAAGCTAGAAGCTAAATTGCTTAGTGGCCAGTGAAATATTTCAAGGATTTTCAGTACTTTGAAGTGTGCAAAATAAAAGGATTTTCTTAACCATGTAGCTAAGATTTCCAGCTAATAGTACCATGTTTGATATGAAAATCGTGTGGCAATCAAGCTTTTTTGATGCTTGCTCTGTTGGGAGTTTCCTTTCATCTTGCCAACTCTGAGAGTGGTACCCTGCCATGTGGCTCCAACACAGCTTCTGTGGTTGGCCCTTTCTCATTTGGGGTAAAACCTCAGAGTAAAATCTTGCAAGAAAACATGCAATTACTAGCCACGCTCTGCCAGATTATTTTTAGATTGTTCTTTGTAGCTGTATTTGTTCTTTGTGTAGTCATTAAATCTTTCCCTAACTCATGCTGCCATTGCTGTTTACCTCAGTGCTGCCAAAATCTTCTGGCAAGCTGATAAGACAGTGTGAATCCAGAAACTGCAGTCCTCGAAATAAAGGTGTTCCAGGACAGCAACTCTGAGACATGTCTGTTCTGCTTTAGTCAAGTCCTCCTCAGACATCTCTACATTTTGAATGGCAAAAGTCATCTCATGGCTTTAAATACACTTGGCTTATAATAATGAGATTGAGAGTTGCTCAGCAGTGCTTTGTGCTGTCTTGAAAAGACTGTTCTTGAGAGCTGGATTAGTGGGAAGGAAATGAGGTGAACTGTTGGACATCACATTACAGAAAATTATTGCTTTCTGATAACTAATCTACAGTGTGCCCTAGAAAAAAGTGGAATTCAGCATAACACTGTAGCCTTGTAACAGAATGTCTGATCAGCCTTCTGGAACTGGTGGTTCTGCACTGCTGCACAGCTCCAGTGGTGTGATCCACAGGATGGCTGAGCAGCCCAGACCAGGCTGGCACAGTGTTCAACATCAGCTGAAGTTTGGAGATGTGCCCCTTCTTATTGCTCTGAAAGCTACAATTCTTGTGTCCTGACTCCACATACTCACACAGTTATCTTTAGTCTCCATCTATAGAATTGTCATGTGATTGGGAGATTAAGAAAAAAAACAAACACCAAAGTTGCTTGCTGCTGAGAACCTCGTTTTAGAACAGGAGTGGCTTGAAAGATTGTCCCTCCAAACTGGGGCTGGGACAGTGATATCAGCATTAGTGTGTCAGAGCGATGAAGGGAAAACCATTCTGAAGGCGGAAGGAGCAAAAGCCCGGAATGCTCCCCACTTGCAAAGCTGCCTTTGACAAACAGACTTTATAGAGAGGAAGGAATCCGTGTGGGAAGATAGAGTTTAAAGTACTGAGATGTGGAGTAAGCTTAGTCTCCTTAAGGATAACTCCTATATTCACACGAAGTACTATTACTGTCCCAGAAGGGCTTTGTCCTTAAAAATAGTGAAATCTATATAAATCATCAAACTCCTAATATGTATCTTAAAATGAACCTGAGCTTATTGCTTCCCAGCTCCTGCTAGAATCTTGACAGGATGCTTCTGTGCTGCTTAGGATAACATTTTCCAGATTAAAATAGAATTATCTGGAAAATTAATCAAGAGTTCTCTTTGCACCTAAAATTCTTCACCAAGACTGTTGCTTGAGTGGGAAGGAGGAAGGGGCTTGAACTATTTAAGTGATTAAGTCTCTACTTTTGTCATGCAAGTGGTGCTAAAGTAACTCCTCACTTGAGTGTTCCTGAAATGGATCTCCCAGGCTAGTTTTGTTCAAAAGGAACCCAGTTACCTCCTTGGAGACCACTCAGCAATAGCATCAAGCCTGGTGAGTGAAGAGATTTGCTTCCCAAGTATGCTCTTGATCTAATTTAACATGTTCCTGTAGCTGTACCTGAAGGCTTTCAGATTATTATGCAGAGCCTAGTTCTGCGTAAAATTGTTGACCTTTTGATTAGTTACAAGGATTTTAAGAATAATTAATTTCAATAAGCTGGCATGACAAGGAGTAGTGAAGCATAGGAAACATTCAATGTCCTCCAGACATTCCAAAATAACCTGGGTAGATGTCCTTCCCTTTCCTCAAAAATCTTAGTCTGGAGATGATTTTAAGTTGCCTTCTGTCTTTAGTTCCTTTAGGATAAAACTTGGTATTTTTGAAGTTCTTCTACAGGGCTAGAGAATATATATATTTTTTGGTTTTTTCTTCCCTGAAGTGGGGCAGTTGTTAGCATAAGCTGAGATTTCACATAGCCATATGTCCTGAGGCTGGAACTTGCTGGCTTTGCTTTTGTTGAAGCTGATGCTCACAATTTTATTTGATCTTTTTTTTTCCAAACTGCAAAGCTGAGGACCCTTATGGCTTTTTGGTTGGGTTTTACTTGCTCTGTTCTTAAGACCTCTAGGACTGTGGACTC
Organism: Anabacerthia variegaticeps; assembly: GCA_035583185.1. NCBI lineage: Eukaryota > Metazoa > Chordata > Aves > Passeriformes > Furnariidae > Anabacerthia > Anabacerthia variegaticeps. The sequence goes on from JAWWEW010000036.1 coordinate 6,772,198, forward strand.
TTAAAATGAGAAACGGTAATGTCCTTTCAGAAGAGAGCTGCAGTGTATACCTTCTAGGGCGAACTTGCTTTTAACAACACCGAGCAGAAGCTGCAAATATGGCATTTGTTGTCTTACAAAATGGTTACTTTATCTGCATGTTGGCAGCTGCCAAAGGGGGATTAGCTGAGGAAAAGGCAGAAGGGAAGCGGGGAGCAAGCTGCTGCTCCTGGTCTTGATTTCTAAACTTCCAAGTGGCCTTGAACCACTCTGCCCATCCGCGGGTTTCCTTCTGCTGGGTGGTGCCCCCGAGTGCGAACAGAGGAGCCATTCACACAGCGCTCTTGAGAGTGCTGATTCGGCGAACTTTCTGATGTTACCTTAAATTACCTCTCCATGCTAATGGATGGATTTAAAAAGAACAGGGTACACTGCAGTTTCAGTCATGTTTGTGCTCTGTCATTGATAACGGAACCGCTAAGTTAGTCAGGCTGCGGCAGCTCCCTCGGTCCCGGGGCTGGGTTTGTGCCCCGGGCCGGCGGCTCCGCAGGGGCCGTGCCGTGCGGGGCCGTGCGGGGCCGTGCCGGGAGCGGCTGGCACAGGGGCTCCGGCACCCACGGCGCCCTGTGCAGCGCAGTGCGTGGCCCTTTCCTGTCGCTGTTGCTGCAGAAAGCAGCGATCGGGACCCGCGCTGCCCGAGGGGCTGCCCCGCCAAGGGAGGCGCTCCCCGCACGGCGGCGCTTGGGGCCGGCCCGGCAGCTGCTCCGCAACCCGCCCCGCAACCCGCCCGCTGTCCCCGCAGCGCTACCTTAAGGGGCTGGTTGACATCAGCCGAGTGGGCTGGGCGGTGTGGGTGGGATTTCCTGTGCTGGAGGTCAGCTGCTCCCGTCCCTCTGCCGTCCCTCCCCGCCGCCCGGGTCCCGCTCTGCCCGCGCCGGAGGGACCCGCATCCTCCCGGCGCCCTCCTCTCCGCTTGGATTTACACAGTGATGTGTAAGCCACAGGATGCCCAGCAGCACTGGAAAGAGGTTTAAACCTACTAAATACATCCCGGTCTCCACTGCAGCTGCCTTATTAGTGGGTTCGACTACTTTATTTTTTGTTTTCACGTAAGTACCGCTGTGGCGGGGGGGCCGCGCGGTGCTGGCAGCCCTGCAGGCCGTGCCGCGTCCCGCTCCGCCGGCACAGCCTCCCCATCGCTGCCGCACGAGATGTGCCCGGCAGGCAGAGCCACCATTTCACAGCACACCCCCCGTGTGCGGCAGGGATGCGGGCCCGCAGCCGCGGTGTGTGCGGGATCAGGGGCAGGGGCAGGGACAGCGCTGTCCCGCCGGGCCGGGGCCGGGCTCCGAACCGCAGGGCTGGGCTCTCCCCGCAGCCCCCGGGTGGGAGCGGTCCTGTCCTGAGCCTTACCCGTTCTACGCGATTTTATGTAACTGTGCCTAAAAGCCTGAGCATCTAATGAACGAATTTGCGTTTGCTTGAAGGAGAGAGGGGGAAACTTTTCCCCCCCTTTCTGTTTCCTCTTCCCTCCTCCTGTGGTGCCTTAAACGCAGGACTGAGCTGTGTCTGCGGGCTTGCAGCTCTCCTGTAGCTCCATCGGTGCGTGAGCGCTGTAGTGCCGGCTGTGTCTGCCTCTCCCGCACCGAGCTCCCTGCAGGGGTGTCCGTGTGTCAGCTCCGAAAGGAGCCTTGTCCGAGCTGCCTCTGGGGAAGGTGCAGAGATGGATAGTGCATATTAAGATTTATTGTTTCACTTATTCAGAAGTTTTATTATTTCTGCTTTCCTTGTGTTGCCGTTGCTAATTTTTAACCAAGCTCGGTGGAGCTGTTGGAAGCAGAAGGCTCTGTAAGAGTGGGAGTATGTGTCTGTGTCATTATCTTTCGTGGTTTGGCCGTGATAGGATTCTCGATGTTTCAAAATGCTCGTCGCTGGTGTGGTAATCTCAGTGTAGGATTTCAGAATAAAATGTAGATGTTGTTTTGTATAACAGTTTCTTAAATGGGAACAGATTTTGACACTGAAGTTATGCTCTTGATTTAATGTGCTTTGATTCCTCATGGCTTGTTTTCGATGCATTTGATATGAAATAAATCCTTTCAGGATATTATACTGTATAAAGAACTGGTACAAGTATCTGCCTATCATTCATCACTTGGGCATCTAATTATAGTTTGGTGCTTGCAGGCAAGCACAGGACAGAAATTGGCTTTTGTGATGAACTTTGTTAACACTGGTGTGGTAAATATTAAATGGCTTCACAGTTATAAAAAAAGGGGGCGTCTTAATGCCGGCATTTATTTTTCCTGCTGCTTGAGAAATGGATATATGCTGAGGTTGTTTTGGAAGCTGTATGCTTGTTTTCATATGATACTTCCAGTGTAGAGCTACAAATTGCTTAGTGATGTAAGACTTTCCTGGTAACACAGTTGTTGTTGAAACATCCTTTTGGCAGCAGGACATCAACAGAGATGTTCGTTTTACTATTCATTACTGTATGGGAAAAGCAATTTGCTTTAATTTATTACCGAATCTCAAACTTCACTCTGCTCCCTCTGTTATCAGTGAATAATTACATGCAAAATGAAGTATTTTAAGGATCTCTCCATATTGTAACTTGGCCTGTGTATCTTGAAGTGTTAGTAAATTTTTTGAGACTGTCCCAGACATACGTTCTCTGCTGCTGCCAAGTCTTGTGTGTAATAAAAGTAACACATAATTGAGCAACTGTTGTCAGGCAGGATCTGAAGTCCTGTCCATTCAAAAATACTCAGATGAATTTGTATGGAGTTGGTGTTGTTTTTCATGCTGAGTGGTTTTAGTAAAATCTATCTTTATCATGGAATCAAGGCAAGCAGTATTAATGAGATTAGTGTCTTTTGTGTGGTGGTGGGGTTTTACCCCTTTCCTGAGCATTTCCGTTTTTTATCTTTTTCCACAGGCTGTGTTTTGTGTCCTGAAGATCTTTTTGTTGTGATATGGTATTAAAGGCTGAGATAGACCTGAATTTTCAGGTGTGTTGATTTGCACAACTTGTTTGATATTGGATAGATCTCTGATATGCAGCAGTTGGAACACTGGCCTAAAAATGCTTTAAGCAGTGCTTTTGATACAATCCGTGCTTGCTTGCCATAGCACAAGACAATAATCAAATGATGATTTACATGTGTGTTTTATTATTTCTTTACTTGTGTTATTAAGCTCTAAGGCTGCTGTGTCTGTTAATGAAGTAACCTGTGTATAAATCCATGAAACTGATGATGGATGTGCCTCCTATCAAATTTTGGGAGCAGATCATCTCGGTGGGTTATCAGGGATTTGAGCAACTTCAGTGTGGTTGAATTGAATAATAGATGTTAAAATATGTGGAAAAATGGAATAATGACAACTATTTTTAAACTACTTACTGAAAAGAAAAAATAATGCTTTCAGGGCACTGGAAACATTTCCGAATAACGTGTATGAAAACAGAGGATTTGACTCGGCTTTCTCCCTAGACACGTTTGTGGGCACAAGGCAAATTTTATAAGTGTCTTCTCCTAAATGAAAAGCTCTTTGAACTTGAAGGCCAGGGTTAGCTTTTTTTGCAACGTGGTCTTTATTTTTAGCTTTTGTCCAAACACCTTTGCTAAAAAGAAACACATAAAGAGTGTTTGAAATCCAGTGTCCAGTATTAGTTTGTGGTGGTGTAGATCAGTGGTACTGTTATACTTTGGGAAAATTCCATTATATATTCTCCTTTATTCTTTTTCCTGAGCTAACAATTTAGGGTTTGCTTTATCACTGTTATATTCCTTCTGGTTTTATGAGGGGGAACTAAACTGTTTAGCTATCAAGATTATTGCCTGGAAAGGCAACTAAATATTGCAGTTGTATTATCACAGGCTTTTAGCACTCCATGTGTGTTCCTTCAGTAATAAATACAGTGTCTGAGTAGGTGGTCTAATTTGCCACAGCAGGAGAGTAAACAAGCATTAACTCTAAGCATTATGAAGGAACCTATCAATAATGTTATATAGAATGATTAGGTTAATTTGCTTATATGAACAAATCAAATGGCATAATGAAGGAAGAACCAATTCTTCTTAACATTGCAAGAATCCAGAGTCATTCAGTTCTAACAGACCTGAACTTATTTCTACCAAAACCTTTGTTTCTTCATTTTCACATCAGCCTTGTTAGCAGTAACAACCTATTTCATCGAAGTCTGCCTTGGACTACCAATAGCTACGATGTGAACCTGAGTGTGTTCATTCAAAGACCCAGAGTTTCAAGAACTTGCCACTTTATTTTAGGTTGTATAGCTTCAGTATTAGTAGAGAATGCAACTTAATTGTCAGTAAGCACAACGCCACCCAGCAAACGGTTGGAATCAATGGTCTGAAAGGACTTTTCCAACCTAAATGATTCTATAATTATTCTGGAGCTAATAGTTCTCTTCACCTGTTTAAATTGGCTACTGCTGAGAACCTCTGAGTTAGTTCAGCAGCTGCAATGCCTGTGTCTATAGATTACACAGCAAGCTAAAAGCATATGGTTTTAAGGGAAAACTGGGGCTCATTTTAGTAAGGAGGAAAAAGCTCATCATTCTCTCACTGAATATTGTAGACTAGAAGTTTCTGATAAAATATCCTTTTTCAGACTGTGTTTTCTGCAGTGTGCAACATCTTTGAAGCACAGTAGAAACATGCAGTGTTAACAAAGGTCCAGGTGCTGCTACTTTTTGATATAATGGTAGTAACATGGCTGTATATTATTCCTTTAAATGGGATAATAAAATGGGTAATTTTCTGGGTGAAGTGAAAGCACAAATAAGGCGAAAACTCATTCAGTCAGTACTGAAAATGAAACTTTAACTTTGTTCTTAAGAGTCATAATGGGAGGTAGTCATAGGTATATACCACTGACATATGCAGACTCTAATGCAGTCTGTGCCACAGGGAGTTTAATATCAATAATCTTCAGGAAACAACTGAGGAGTGATAAACTGGTGTAGAAGAGCAACTGAAACAAAAGTCACAGTAGGGATGGAAAGAAAATAGAGAAATAGCCTATACCTGTGCTGTTCAGCTGGCTGGTAGACCGTGCTCAGTAGCAGGCCTGGTGGACTTACCTTAACAGGAAGGAAAAGTTGGCTGCAATTAATGAAGAGAAAAATTTGTATTCTTCTCACATTTGTATTTTGTGTTACTGTATTTCGTGAACTAGGAGGACTCAGCATTTCTGTAGCCATATATGAATTCAGGTACACTTGTGATAAATGCACCTCTTAAATCATAAGCACTACCCTGCTCCTGCAATTATCTGATCCTGTACTGGAACAACCTTAAAGTAAATATGTAATAGTGCTTTAAAGTTCAAAACTATAGTAACCATCCTGGATGGTAGTTAATGGAAATATAATTATATGTGTACCTAGAGTTCTTGAACTATCTATTAGATCTTTTCCTTGCATGACTTGCATATGTTCATGGATCAAAAAAGGGAAAGTATCATCTGCTTTTTTGACTTGAGTTTGTTTAGTCACTGTCAAAGGTCAAGCTAATAGAAGATTATCTTTGCTTTAGTGAATTTGATTTGCATCCAAAACATTTTTCTTACCGAAAGTATTTTGAAGTCTTCGGTGAACTCCAGTTCCAGATGTTCAGATGTTCACTTCTGCCATTTCAGTGTTCTGATCTCAATGAGAACAAATGATAAAATGTGATTTAAAATGTATATTACAGATATTATGGAGCTTCATCTGCAACACAGGTGTGTTTTATACCAGCCTAGAGGAAATAAAACTGGATGCTGATAAATGAATGCACAAAAAAGAAAGAAAATCATAGCTCAGATTGTTTTATCTTGATATGCTGCTGGACAGCATGAATTCTGCCCTGAAGTGTGGTCTTACATCCTTCTTGTGGTTTGGCCTTTGCCTCATAACTTACTGAAGGCTGCTTGTGGATTTGGGTGAGCTCTGGTGGCAGTTGCTTGTAAGATGCCAGAAGTTCCAGGTGTTCCTGGTGCTTATCCAGTGCCCCCTTGTACTGACTGAAGGGTCGTAGCAGATATTCTTGTAATTCTGAGCACAAAGCTCCTCTACCTTGTGTGCTTCCGGCCATCCTAGGGCTTCACTTGATAGTGGTAATACCAGTTGAGAAAAAGAACAGATTCCTCCTTCTTGAACCTTCTTTCCACACCATACTTTACTACTTGGATTTTTAATATATTTGTGATTTTTCTTTTATTTTTTTCTTTCCATATGCCAAATCAAGAAATTGCTGTAACTGCTAGGGAGCAACTTCACTGACAGCCATGCAGATGACACGATACAGAGGAAAAAGGGCGTGCAAAAAAGTGCATCAGTTTAATCAGGTGAACTTTCAAACTGCCTTCAGAAGCACACACTGATTTCAAGTAGTGCAGCTTAGCCTCCTGAGGTATCTTAACATTTTCCATGTTAAATGCATCTTTAATGGCAGGTTTTTCCTGTCCACTCTACCTCCAGTTCAGAAGACATAACACTTGCTAGGTTGACCTGAGTCATCTTGGTTGTTATGTCCATCAGCGTCTGAAAAATGTTTACTTTTGTTATGACAAAGAAATATTCTTTTAAGCTGTGGCAATTTCATCTTGCTCTATAATTTTTGTAAATAGAATCTAGACAAACTTGTCATGCAAGATAAGACAGGCAGTCTCAACAGGAAAGTAGATTTAACTGAAGTGTGAAAAGTTGTTTGGTTTGTTGGGGGCTTTTTTAAATGCTCAAAGAAGCCTCGGTTTTACTGCTTTTAACTAGTTGATTCTATGATATTTGCTTCCAAGGGGACCAGCAAAGTTGGCAATACAGGACATTTCTGAAAGCTATTAAAATTTATTCCTTTAGGAAAAAACCATGATATTTCTTATCAACGGGAATATCTTTTCTTCCTGTAGTTCCAGAAAGGGAAAAGGAGAATCATGTCTGTTGCTGGCAGTGAGTGGCTGGACATGTTCAGCTGTGGCTGCACAGCTCTGTGTGCAGCCACTGCAGTGGCATTTCAGTGCTCAGTGTAAATCGCATTTTAAAAAGGCAGAGGAGCTACTGCAGTGGAAGTTATTCCTGTACATGGGCCACAGCTGTAGGCAGTGTGTGATTTATGCCAGTAGCAGCCTCCTTTCTATTTTTCCTAATAAACAGATATTAAGGTCATATGGAAATAGGAACGAGTGTGTCAATTAGATCAGCGTGGGCCTCTGAGCTTTTGTACATGAATATAAGAGCATTTTTTCTATTTTTGTTTAAAGTCCTTTTCAAGATGCTAATCTAAATACTCTCCATGTTTGTCCAAGTATGCCACACGTGTATCCTTTTATAAATAGAAGCAATCTCTGCAAAATTGTTCAAGCTCAGTTGGTTTGTTAATAATGTAAACTAAGGGATGTTACTACTCAAACCACAAAACTTAAATTGAGAGGCAGATATGTGTGGTGCCCTTGGAGATCTGTTTTTTGAGGTTCATTACCTGGGATATTTGCTAATTATACACATAACATTATTGTGTAAACAACTTACTTTGCTACTACATGCTTCTCAGCTGAACTCAGCTGTAGAACCCTGTGGCGTGGGGAATCTCTGTGGGCCCTGTGAGGGATGGCCTGGGACAGGTTCTCTCTGCTTACTTTACTTACTGTATAAGCTACAAAGCAACTTTTCAAGGCCCACAAAGGGAAACCATGAGTTTTGTTTAGATTGCTCTGGAAAATGTCTGGAATACATCAATAGTGTGTTACAAGCCAATTTAGAGCATGAAAGAGATGTATACTGGAGTGGGGGAGAAGTATCCTAAAAGCTAGACAAGCTACACTTGTGTAACCAGTGCAAAAGTGGAACACTGATTTACTGCCCTTTGATTTGAGCCAGTAGATACAAGACTTATTTCTCTATAATCCAAGAGTAATGTTCAATTTGGCTGCACTGTTACAGAGCTACTATTAGTTGATCATTTGTCAGTGGGAGCAGCTAATGAAATTGAAAGGAAAAAGCATGGGGGTTGAGACAGTAATGCTGCAGTTTTTAATGGAAATTCTGTATTATTCTTTTGCAAAGAATACTGTAAATTGGGAAAACCTAGCCAGCCTGGATCTTGTTTTACCGTGGAGAGGCGGTTTTGGGGAGCCTTTCTTGGTGATTGCAATAATTAATTCAAATGAGTACACCACAGTGTAGTGTATACTACATAAATCTTCAGCCAGTAATCTGTATCCAGAAAGAGGATTTAATTAGTCACTGATTGTTCTTATGCAATTACTAATGCAATTTAGCTAGGCTTGCTTCATAGCTGTCCAAAGTGCCTAAAATTCTGAGCCCTAAACCTATTTTATGCAAACATTAGTGGGTATTTGATTCTTTGTTTTTCTCAATGTGGATATTATGGAATAATCTTTATGGTAACCCATACTTAGATATTGCAGTAGTTACCATGGGTTTCTGTTTGTGAAAGTGTAAACACAGAATCTGCGGACCTCAAATGTGAAATCCCCACAAAATACTTGTCCTCTGCTGCTGTGTGTTGAGATCATCCAGTAACAAAGGATGGTGGAGCCAGGTGCAGGAAAAATCACTCCTGAATTTAGATTTAAACACCAAAGCAGCTGTTGGCAGTGTACACCTGCACCATTTTGCTGTGTACTTTAATGTCGCATGAAGTCGCATAATTAGGAAATGCCCTTTGTGCAGGAGGATAACAAGGCAGGCAATATGAACGTGGCAATACATGAAATACAGATTTTTGTCAAGCCATGTATAAAATGATGTCATTTTTGGTTGAAGGAGGCGTTCATAGAAGCAGACTACTTAGTCATTCCCATGGAAATAAGGTTTGTATGTGCCACTTTGAAATGACTGCTCTGCAGAAAACCCTGATACTCAGACTAAACTAATCACATAATATTCTTAAATGAACAAATTACTTTTAAAGTTGGAAGCCCAACAAAGCAAACTTGAGACTGCTAAAATATATAAGGGCTTTCATAAATAAAGTGAGACAAAGCCTTATTCTCTCAGGATTCTTAAAACTAAATTGGCATTCACATTAGCTCTTATTCATGTCTTCAGGGAAATAATCCAATGTAATATCAATATCAACACAATTTAAGTATAGTGCTGGGAATAAGAAAAGCTTGGACATTTCTATAAACAAGCATCATTTTAAATTAAACTTGGGTCAATCACAGAACTGCTTCAAAATGGAAAAGTTCAGCTTAAAACTTTTCTGTCTACTCTGATGCCTGTTGGCTAGGAGAAGCAGGTATTTTCTTATGGAAAAACACTTCCTCTCCCCCTTCTCAGCCAGCTCAGTTTCAAAAGGTATTTAGGATTATTTTCATTGTGTATAACCTCCCTTTCAGTTCTTTCTCATGAGTGAGATCTCATTTTGCATGTTTAGCTTTCTCTGAAGATTGATGTTTGCCCCAGCAGTAAGACTCTCCAGATGTGTTATGATCTAATAACGCTGTGGTTAACCCTTGTCTGCTGTCAGCAGCTTGCTGAACCACCTCCTGTGTTTTACCAAAACCCAGCATTTGATGATGTAGTTTCCTGGCTCCAAGCAGCAGGAGCCATTAGTTGTGTAGGTGGGCACACTTTCCCTCTGTGGGGTTTGTGTCTGGCACTGGGCTCAGGAGCCACTGCCTAGAGGCTTCCCTGTGGAACCACAGTTAACCTGGCTCCTCCTCCAACATTCTAAGGCACATCAATGGAACAGGGACCTGGAGATGTCTGTCTGATCATCTTTGTGCGGTCAAACCTGTGACTTTGACCAGTAACTCCAGGTTCTTGTTTGGTTTTTGTTTTAAATTATCATCTCCTTTCTCCATTGTACAGTGTGTACGTCTCACATCTTTATTTTCTCTTTGAAGATCTTGCTGCAACCCCAGCCTTATCACCTAGCCACATGGAAGCAATTACTTTTCTGAAAGGTTTCTCCTTCAATGTAGATTGAGGTTTGTGGTTGAAGTTGGCAGTTTAGGTTCACAAGTAAGGTCTGTGCAGGCATTAGCTCTGTGCTTTATGTCTGTGGCTCATGAAGGTTGCTGGGATGGAGCTGTGATTTGACCTGGCAGCACTTATTTTCTTTGGGTATTATATGGCACACAGCCCTGATGCTGTCTTGGTTAAAAAATTACTAGCCAGACTCCAAAGGCATGGGCTCTTCCCTGCCCACATGCATTTCTTGTTAAAGAATCTTGTCTCCTCTCTTAACTGCTGTGTAGGTGACAACTGGAATTCACCATTGCCACAGATTTACTGGATGAGAAATGGTACTGTAGTCCCTACCTCCAGATCAATTCTGTTGCTTGCCCACCTTCAGTTACAACTTCTGCAACTGACCTTGAACCACATTAAATGCTTAGAAGTGAGAAATGTGCAGAAGCCAGTGAAAAGTGCTGCAGGTAGAGCCATAGCAGCAAACAGGACGATTGCTAACGCTGTCATAATATAATCTAGTTGTTTAGATAATATAGGTAATATAATATAGCTGTATATCAGTTACTATAATTTATTATCCTAATTCTCAGGGTCATTACATCTCATTGTATTTTTTATTTACACTGTACGCTAATTACTCTGCAAAGAACTAAGTACAAGCTTGTGTAGTAAAGTAGCTCTAAAGAGAGATTTCATAATATGTGCATTTTAAAAGAACATTGTACAAAGTGACAGCCTGGTCTATAGTTTTTAACTTGATCAGTGCACAAGTAGGTTGGCTTTGCACTTACTGCATCTTGTGTGAATGGCTAACGAGTCTATGTGGCAAAAGCAATAAAAACATCAACAGACACTGATTTATTTTTTTTAATGACCAAGTTTTGCTAATTCTGTAGGAAGATGTATATAAAATGGCTGCTTTCTGATACATAGTACGAGTAAAACAGAAGGAGATATGAAGCCACTGAGTCTAATGAGGTGACTTCTAATTCATGTACAGAGGTTGTAGCATCTGCAGCAGCAAAGGGGATTAATATTTGCCACAGAAATTTCACACTGCAAAGACAATGCAAGATGTCTTGTGGTGTGGCCATTAAATCAGTGTCCACGTCCAGACACAGAAATGTATCAGCAGTGAATTGCAAGGACCACTTCATTTCCTCTCAGCAGAGCCCTGCCGAGAACGTTCCCTCACCTTACATATTCTATCCATTTTGAAATCAAAGCCTGTCTTTATGAGCAGTGCTCTCAGGGAGCTGGGGGACAGTGGAGGAGGACAGGCAGATGGAGGGTTTTTTATAATAGTGGAAGAATTGGTTCCTTGAAATGGGATGGTTGTTGTCATCTCACCTTTGTGTATTTACAGAAAACGGCATTTGACAAATAGATTGCAATGATAATAAGATACAAGGTCTTACGTGTGGCGTTCAGTCTGGCCTGCTGCTGCTGCTGATAAACTGTTTTGGACAGGATGGGAAACATCTGTTTTCCTCCTTCTCTACTATTTGAGTTGAGAAGACTTTGCTGGGGCAGAACCGTGCTATTCCATATGAAGTCTTCATCCCTTGTGTCTCCAGTAGCATAACTTGTGAATTAGATCATCAGTGCTATCATCCCTGTTCCTCAAAGAGGGAAACTGGGGCAGAATGGCACTATAACTGGAGTGAGTATTGGTGTTCAGGAAGTTGTGCACAGATGTGCCAAATGTAGGCTGAAGTGCAGTCAGCCCAGGACTCAATAGAGATCATTCTCTCAGAGAGGGCTTCTGAAGATGTGCTTTTTTCTACAGTTTCTACTCCATCTAATGTCATTTGGGGCCATCTTCAAATGCACAGGGATGTCATGCAGCAAGACTGTTTTGTTTCTTGAACACTTAAATCTGTATGAATGTGGAAGTACATGTACTAAAGTGTCATTGTCTCCCTTGAAAAGTTTAATGGTAACATTGTAGTCTTTAAACTTTCATTTGTATGCAATTCTACAATGACTAATTACTTTTGCCAAGTAATTTTTCTTGCATTGTATTACAAATGCTAGTGGGATAGAGCTAAACGTGATATCTCTGGTTCAAGAACTGAAAAATTAATGATTCCTTCTCTAGCCTGCTGTGTTTGATTTATAATTCATATCTGATAAGAGACACGCTCTTCTGAGCCCGCTGTCATCTCTCAATTTACTATCCAAGTGGGGGTTTTTCATTCGTCCCATGGTGGAAGTTGTGGGGTTGTGAATTTGGGGTCTTAAAGTGCTCCTGAAAAAGCTTTCCATACCCACATTTTCTTCACCTCCCATTTCCTGCAGACTCTTTATCCCCTGTAGGATCTGGCTCCATGACTTGGGTTGACCCCAGCTGTCACAGCTGCTGCCCACTGCCAGGACCCTTGATTTTTAGCATAACCCAAGTACATGGTTTATCTTTCAGAGGCAAAGGAAATGGAGAACTGCAGGGGTTTTTAAGTGTCCTAAGTAGCTTCTTACAGCCACTCTCCATCTTGAGAAGAGACACAGCTATGAACTGAGCATCAGCCCCTTCAGAGAATACCTCTCTGGATATTCCTGAGCTATCTGGCTGCTTCTTATCTGTCTCTTACACTGGATTTTTTGCTCTTCTCTGTCTCTCTGTTGACAGGTGACCTCCAGGTTGGTCAGTCTGTTCAGGTGGATAAGGCCTGTGGCCCAAGACAAATAGCATAAGGTGATCCACTGTTTGTTTACCTTCTGAAATGCCAGAATAGAGACATTACAAGGTGTACTTCATAATTTAATCCCATCTTCAGGGGTACAAGGTGCACTTCTAAATCTAATTCCATCTGTTGAGCTGCGGTGGCTTTATGGGTTGATGAAATAACTCTTCTGTATTGAAACTGTAAGTGCTCTCAGTGGGCCACTGTCTTTACTGTGACTCACATACATTTGGCATCCTCTCCAGAGAAGCTGACCAACATTTCTATCTTCTTCCCCACTAAGAAGTTCTGTGTTCTTGGTCTGTAATTTATTTGCTCCAGGACAGTGAGCTGAGCTGCAGCTGCTCAAAAATGAAAGACATGTCTTGCAATTTGCCATTTACACTGTCCTCTTGTGAACACAGGAGAGCCCTGTTCAGTGGAGTGAGGCACTGATCCTGCATTTTTGTGATCAGTATGCTTTGTGCTTTTGTTTGCATCTTTCAGAGCGGCGTTATTTTTGTTGCTTCATCTGCTTTGGAAATGAGAAGAGGCTATTTTGAGTGCAGTATTGACTTGGCATCATTAAAAAAGTGTCTCTTCTTCCCAGTTTTCTTCCTGGTTCCCCTAGAAATACATTTCTCTTGGGCTGCTTCTGCCATTGTGTATGTTGTGCTACGTCTCCAGAGCAGCATGCATGCATGATGGGTGGATGCTTGCATGTCTGATGAGGGATGGATTCCCTCAGGCATGAGAGTCCTGCCAACTCCTCAGTTAGAAAACTTAAGGTTTTAATATACATTCTGTCTTTTAGTCCTAGTTTGGCCTCTTCTTTTGGAAGGCTTTTTTTGGAGCAAGGAATGATATACTGTGTTTTGTTGTGGTCTGGTTATTTTTTGGTTTTTTAAATAAAAAAAATTTATGGTTATGTTCAGATAGTTAATTAAACAGTCTGCATCTGAATCAGACCTCTCCCCTTAGTTTCCTTCTCACTCTTTCTTACCATGCCTGCTTAAATAATCTGAGCTGCACAGGAGTTACTGAGATGGGATGAAGCCCATCCAAAGCTAGAACCTGAATCTGATCTCCTGATGTGCCCATTAAAATCTCACTGCAAAATGGTCGTTCCAAGGTATCCAAGTGACCGCATGCTTAGTTTAAATCCCTTGGTCCTCCTGGCTGATTGTGTTACTTCAGCTGCCTTTATCATCCACATGTCCTGGGCCTTACGCTTCTGAAAGACGACTGTCTGTGGCCCAAGGACAAGATCCTGTTCTGTAACTCTGAAGTGATGAGCTTTTCAACAGGGAAAAAAAGAATAACATTCTTCATCTTCCTCTTGGAAGTGTCTGAATCATTTTGGTTAAAGCCTTAAGTGGGACAGATACTTTGCTTGAAGGGCAGAGCTGGCAGAAAGACTGCAGCCTAACAGTTAATTTGGCAAAGTGATTCAGAATGGAAAATATGCAACATTGTTATATACCTGTGCCCTCTCAGTCCCATCAACAAATATCTGAACGCATTCTCATCAGTTTTTCCAGTGGCTTAGTCTTCAGATGCTTCTCTTCCCTCCTTAGTTTTCAAGCTGGACTTTCTAAATTTCAAGAAATACTGAGCCCTCCCTCTGAAAGTCAATCCTCTTAAATCTGCTTCTTCCCTAGGGTGACAGTCTTGTATTGTATATATTGTATTGTATGTATTGTTTGCTCTTTTTGGTTTTTTTTCTGAGTACAGAAAACAGAGATTTAAACTAAATTATCTCTTTTAGAAGACACTTCAGACAATTTAGAGTCTGTACCCGTTTAAGTGGTAAAGGGCAGGATGGGAAGATGGGAGATTATAAAATTGTGCTGTTGTGAATTACTGTGCAGTAGGCAGAGGTTTCTTTCATTTTCTCCCCATTTTAATGTTTAGTCAAAGGAAATGTGACTAAGGAAGGAGTTGCAGTGTAGGAAGGGATGTTCTGATTTCCATGGCAGTAACGCAGAAGGGATTTTGTATTTTCTCCAGGAATACACAAACACTCCACTGTCACTTCCCTGATATTACTTGTGATATTTTGAAGGCTGTTGGAGGGAAGGTACATCAAGGGAGGCCTAGACTAACTCACTACTGATTCTTACTACTCTCAGAGCCTTGACTGGGTCCATGTTCTTAAAGGAGAAACCTGTCAAAAGTCAATACATCTACACTGAATTTCCAAATTATTATTAGTACTCTACATGCAGATTAGCTTTCTTTTTGTGCTTATTTAACTGTATCTTGGAAATAGGCTTCTAAAAATATTATCAATAAATGAACGCAGGATGAGTGCTGTGCTGGGCACACTTAAAATGCTCTCATGTCTTTGAAATCTAAAGTTCTTTTTTTCAAACTAAAGAAAATAGAAAGGGAAAAAGTCAGAATCCCTAAGGGGAAAGTACTGCATGTTCAGGTCTCTTGTCATGGCATATTTGATTTATAACTATAAAAAACACTGTTTGTGTTCTAGAGCTGGGCTTGTCCAGCATTCTTTGCTGTTCTCCCACAATGTGACAATCATCCAAAGAGCCTCCATGAGGATACTACTGGATTTTAGGTGCATTATGGTATAAGTATATATCTGCATATAAACTGTCAATCTCCATTTTGGGGTGAGCCTTTAAGGAAGATTCAGGCACAATGAAACAGACTTGTTTAGTGACAGTTCAGCATCACTTCACTTGCCATGTATGATCACCCTATCAAGAACTGCATCCTGCTGCGATGACAGTTTGCTGGAAACTCTCCACAGATTCATTGGAAGTTGGCTGAGCCCCAGCTCCACAAATTACTGGTCAGAAGAGACTGTTTGTAGGGCACAAATCTATCCAATTTGTAGTGTTGATTTGATTCTTTTTTTAATTAACACTTTAAAAAGTGTGTCAGCAGAGTGCCAAAAAGACAAGAAATGATCAGCTAAAACATTTTATTGCAGCATATGATGCTGTTCCATATTATCATGGGAACATGACACTTAGATATGGCAATATTTTTTTTCTGTTACTTTTGTTCATTTTATGGTCAGCAGCAATTTGAAATAGTCTTCAAAACAAATGCTGAGGGTTTGGCTTTTTTTTTTCTTTTTACTTTTTCTTCTCAGTTCTTATCTCCTTTTCCTGAATTTCGAATAAGTCCAGTATCTTACTGAATTTAAAGCCAACAAGCTGAGATTTTTTTTCCCCTTTTCTATAAGACTGCTTTCTGTCCAGTGTTTCTGGCTTAAAGAGGTGATGGGCAGCTATTATGTAAAGAAGTACACCAGTCTGTAGTCCTTTGGAGATCCTGCAAGTACAGTCAGGACTAATAAAATCTGGCTGGCTGATTTTTGTTGAAACCATCTTTCTCCTTTTTTTGCTTTGAAGCACAATTTTTTCCTTTTTTCCTCAGTTTTTTTTTAACTGCTGCTTCCTCAGTGCTTTATGTGAGGCCCATCACTCCTCCATCCACCCCTGCCATACTGGAGTGTGAGGGTGGTGAACATCAGGGTGAGAGAGCAGAGCTAGCTTTGAGAGCAGTTTAAATGCACTTTTGCTTATGCTGCATGTTGTAATGTTTCCTGTAGAGCAGCCAGATTTTGGACTTGCTGTGTGCAGGGTGCTGGAGCCATCCCTGCAGCAGTGGCAGTGCTGTGTGGGGACTTCATGGTGCTCCCAGCCCAGTGGGGCAGCACTTACCTATTACAGTCACGGGCAGAACAGACTCACCTCCGCGAAAATTAGTTTATTGCCAATTCAAATACATTTGGATGGCGAGAAGCAAAGATAAAACTTAAACAGCTCCCCCCTCCCTTTTTTTTTTTTTTTGTTTGGCAAGCTCAGCTTTATTCCTTTATTCCCAGCTCCTTCACCTCTCCCTGCCCTGTGAGGGGGCTGTGGTCAGTCCATGGCGTCGCTCTCGGTGCCTCCTTCCCGCTGAGGGCTCTCTGAGGGGCTGCGGTCAGTCCGTGGGTCCCTCCCGGTGCCTCCTTCCCGCTGAGGGCTCTCTGAGGGGCTGCGGTCAGTCCGTGGGTCCCTCCCGGTGCCTCCTTCCCGC
>JAWWEW010000036.1:6788947-6862328 GCA_035583185.1 Anabacerthia variegaticeps
TGAGGGCGCTCTCTGAGGCGCTGCCGCTCCCCTCCGCACACCTGCTCCTCACGGACTCCTCTCCGCGGCCCACCTTCCTCCGGGAAATGCCCCCCTGCTCCAGCAGTGCCTCCTCCCAGCGCTGCCCTGTGGGTACGCTCGGACCGGGTGCTCTCAGGGACATTTCTCATCCTTTTTCCCCTCACTCCGTGCAGGTTTTGCCCCTTCCCGAGGTGCCCCAGCCCGGCTGAGGGCTCGGCTGTGCCGCCCTCACAGAGCCCCTCAGCGCCTGGGCACGGGCACCCAAAACACCCCCGGAATAAACATTTCTGCATAGATGTTCCTGCACTTCTGCATTTATGTGACTCTACACGCAGGAGAAGAAGACTGTGACCAAAAAAAAAGCCCTTTTGACCATCATCATCCCCAGAGGCACCACAAGGTCAGTCAAACCAGTTGGGAGGCAAATGGATTTTGTTATTTTTTCTGCACACAAACTACTTGTTTTTTAGCAGCTCTTAACAATCTCTCTTCAGGAAAATTATCTAATGTCAGAGTGCAGCAATGGCTCAGTGTGATTTACGAAATTCCTCAGAATTTCCATTGTGATTCAGTGAGTCACACTAATGTGGCTTCTTCAGCTGTGACTCGTGTGCTCCATTTGCATACTCCGACACAGCTTCTCGGTCCTGGTCGGGGTCTGTCAGAGGCCGAGCTGGGCTTTGGTCATAGGGCACAGAATACCTCAGTTCTCTGCTCCACGGCTGCTGCTGAAGAGGATCCCCTGGTGAAAGGCTGTGGCTGCACCAGCCGCGAATGCCCTCCGCAACAGGGCTGGCACAGGTACTCTGTGTCACCTCAAAAATCAACTGCGTTGCCGCTGACTGGCTGTTCAGATGCCTTGTCACTCCTGCTAATGTCTTAGAGAACTTGATGGGTTTAGTTTTAACCCCTGAGTGACACTGGGGTTTGGTTGTGGGGCTGGGATTTTTAGAGGGAACTTTGCAGAGAAGAGCTGCCTGTCTTCTGAGGATAAGAAAAAGTTTTGAAGATGTGGAGACTGCACTCACTAAACAGCCATGTAGTAGAAGGACAAAATGTGAAACATTTACCTCAGTTTTACAGGGATATGTTTGGGTAACTTTGATAGCTGTACGCTGTTATTGGAAAGGATGCAGGAAGGGACAAGGAGGAACAATCCTCTTCTGTCAATGTCAGGAGAAGTGACTAGGTCAAAAGCTCTGTGAAAAATGAAGTTTCCAGAGCAGAAATCCTAAAGCTTTAGCCTACTTCACAGTTGCTTTTTTTCCTATCCTGAAGCACTCCATCATAATTGCCTTTGCTCATACTACACCTGTCAAGAGGTGACACTGTTATGCATTAAACTTGGTAGGTGTGACAGCAATGTGTTTTGCCCTGCCAGAATGGAGGCGGCTTGTGTCCATCCTCTAGTACTTGCTCAGGTCTACTACTTTTTCCTAATTTAGAAATAAGGCCAAACAGTAACACATAGTATGTAAACCCAATAGACTGTCTTTCTTGGGCCCCTTTAAAAGTACTGGAGAACTGCTTTCAATGCCTCTGTTTATTTTGGTACAGGATCCAGACTGCTGGAAATATGTTTATAGCATAGTCTAACGAGCTGAGGCTCCTCTCTAAGATTTCAGTGCCTTGTGGCTGGATAGAGAAAGCTCTCTAAATATGTATTTATGTCAGATTCTGGCTTGCAGTAATACTTAATGCCATGAGCAACTGCCTAGTTAATGCCACCTAAGCTAAGTTTGAGCAGCAATTGTTCCTCAGCATATGACACAGTGATCCTCCTTACTGCAGCTTCCTTGACTTCTGCAGTAGTCAGACTATCAACACCTGTGTTGTGAACAGCACCAATTACATTGGGTCATCTGTATTTAAGCTTGATGACTTCATAGGAAGCCATTTTAATTTGCTCTCTACTTGTAGAGCATGAATTCCAGGTCAATTTTGAAATCTGGTTAATGATTTAGAGGCACGAAAGGCAAGTATATGAAAATAGTGTTATTTATATTGAACTGAAGTTTTAAGTCTGCTGTGAATGCCTGCAGCAAATTTAAGTGAGGTATAAGATGCTCTTTGCTGACAGGCTTTGAATCCACTTTAATGCCCTGGTTTTAATCTCTTATTCTTCACACTTCTTTTCTAAAAGGAAGTGCCTTTTGCTTGATGCACAAAGACTAATTTCATTAACTGGAAGGCAGTTTTGGAAACAGCACTTTTTGATAGAAATGTCTTTCACAGCAGGGAGAATAATCGAAGCATGAAATAAATCAGAAGTTTGTTTTGAAACACAGGAATTATTCTAAACATTGGACAGATAATAATCCTGATAGTGCAAGATTGGCTCTCCAGGCTCAGACCATTGGACTTGTCAATTCTTTCTCACTGAAATCCGGTGATACAGAAAAGTGATCATTTTTTTCCTCTGCTCTCCCAAATCTTAAAGCCACTGCAAAAGCTTTACTGCAGTTATTAGTTTGCTGGTGGTGCAGCTGACCTGGAGTGTGGGGAATTCTGCTTTGGTGCATGTTGGAATGAACCTAATGGTAGTATTTTCCAGTGTGCCTCTGGAAAGTGCCTGTCTTGTGTTCACTTTTAAAATCTGATGCAGTGAAAAAAGCTAATATTAGCAATGTACTCTTAAGGCTGACTGGAGAATTGATTTGGAGTATAGAATAGGTTTTCTGTCAGTGTTCTGGCCAGCCCTGCTTAGTGTGGGCAGTAGTTAAATCTTTCTGAATTTCAACAGAATTTAAGCATTTAAATGATTTACAGGTTTTTAAAAACATTGTTGTCATACCATGACAGCATTTTAATGAACTACTTTTTAAAATTACAACTGGAACTAATATCTGCTGGAGTAGTAGCTCCTTCAGTACATAGCAGAGTTGTTGCCAGAAATATATTGAATATTTGAAGACCAAATTGGATGTAGTGAGTGAGTCTAGTTGGCTCATTCAATAACTTGTTAGCCAAGCATAAAAATCCTACTGGAGCAAACTCATGCTTTGCTTTCGAAGAACATTCCTGTTCTTTATTAACAGATTGAATTGAAGATTGTTTAAGCAGTTTGGAGGTTTGGGGAGGGAATGTCCTTGTGTGTGAATGTTACCTTTAATAAGTGTGGGGCTGGGGTTTTACAGTGCCCAGCTGTGTGGTGCAAAGTGCTTGTCTTCCTTATACACTCCTTACATCGCTTTTTCTATGCTGAAATTGCTTAGAGAGCAGCAGCTCCTCTGAGGCACAGCCCTGGCTGGCACCTGCAGCAGCTGCTGAAAAGAAGGACAGTGTTGCTTAAGGATGACTCACAGGCACCTTAAACCTACTCTATTATAAGCAGAAATGGCAGCTTCCTGAGGCAGCCAAATGTGTACCAAGTTCCGCTTCAGGCTTCTGTCTTTGGCTGAGCACCTGGCAGGGCACAAGGTTGTGGTGCACTGGACTATCCCTGCTGTTCACCTGTAGGTGTTCTGCTTCAGCAGGTGAGGCCCAAATGAGCACTATTTTTGAGAAGAGTGACTGTGAACCACTGAGAGTTTAATCTGTTTAATTTATTTAATCAATGAGCTGACAGTGCTGTTCCTCACAGCAGTTGTTTTTACTGGTTTTAAGGCCAAACCTGCACAGGAGGGAAGAGGAGTGAGAGGTCGTGTGAATCTGAGCGCTTTGGCCACTGTTCTGTGTTTTCATTTGGCACTGGCATTTCAGAAACGAGGCGTGAGAGACCTTTCTTTGAAGTCCTTGGACAGCAAAAGATCAAGCCTGTCCTACTGCATCCTGTTTTGTTTCTGGGATGAAATATAATCCAGAGTGACCAGGAACAGGTGAACTCTGTCAGAGGTCCTAAAGAAGAGGCTAATGAAAAATCAGATCCTAAGCTTAAGCATTTTTACACGTGTGCCAAGCTGTATAAAAAGCCTGTCCTGCTTTAGCTATTATAAAATACATTGGAAAATTAAGTGACTTGCATGTATCATTTTGTGACTTCAGTTCTTTCTGTATACAAGCAATTTCATTGATTTAAGGTAGTGCCAAGGGGTATTTGAAAATCTAGTGGAACTGATGTGTTTCTTTGTGTCATACTGAAAGAATTATGAATACCTGAAGGACCAAATAATGCAAAGGACTGAAGTTGTCATGATACCTAATTTGAAAAAAACCACCCTAGTTGCAATACGGGGGGGGTTTATACCTGATCCGTCACTGAACAGCAAATATGTACAGAAGAAATTATTTTTTTTTAATATTTGGCCCATTTTCTTGTATCTGTAGTACAGCAAAAAAATTTAAGTGATAAACTGCACTGCAGTGATTACCAGTCTCATTCCTGTAGCTGTGTGAACAAGTAATCTTCTTAAGTGGGTGCTATATGGATGGAGCCCAGGACTGGGGATTTCTGTGTTGTAATTTGCAGCTTCATTGATCACTGGTGTGTACTGCATGATTTTTATATTCTACTTACAAAATTTGAAAGTGCACGTCCTCAAAAACTTATGTTCTTAATGAAAAGTACAGTTTACTTGGCTGGAAGTTTGTCTGTTCTTTTATCTGCTTTGTGGTGAAAGGGAATAAGTACTTGGCCTTGATAAATTCTTGTGTCAAGCATTCTTTTGAAAACAAAAAAGTATTATGGCCCATAGTTATTTTCAGCAGAGATTTGTTTGGGAAGCAAATAGAACTTCAAATTAAATAATTGCTCTCCTTAGATTGAAAATACTTGAGTTTTTTTCTCCTCTGTTTACTGCCTACTTGCTCAATGCTTTGGTGGTCTACTAAAATCTTAAGAGCTAGGGTGCTCTTGGGTTAATCAATGAAAATGGTTTTCATTGATTGCTGTGGAAAGAAAAGAACTAACTGGTTTAATTAACCCAATGTCATGTATATCTAGAAGAGTGACTATTGATCTGCATGTGTTTAATTAGAATAAAGAACTTACAATTTTTGCAGGCCTTATCTCCTCACTTTCTGGTTTGGGTAGGACTTCACCAGGTGCTGGCATGCCCTGCACAGCAGCTCCCTTTGCTTCCCTCAAACTGCAGCACCTGGGACTGGCACTGGGGCACAGGGAACAGGATACAGAGCTCCAGCTGGGCCTCAGACAGCCACAGCAGCTGAAAGTGACACTTTAATTTTCTGCCCTTTGTTCTCCCATTTGAGCAGCAAGCTTGTCTGGAAATCAGATGACTAAAGCTGTAGGAAGCCACTGTTTGTGCCGCGTGCTACTTTTTAAATAGACACTTTGAGAGAGGGAGACCTTCCGTCTGATATTCATTAACTTATGAGAAGCCTGGGAGACAGGAGCTCCAAGGTGTTATTTAATGTCTATTTTTACTGGGTTTTAGCTTCTGTATTTATTTAGCTCTATCAAAGTAGAGCAGATCACCTGTCCAAATCAGAGCTTTCTATGTTGCCACCAAGGCTTTCATTAGATAGAAAACTGCCCAGCTTTGTACTGTTGGAATTAAAATAATATTTGTAATGTAGTTCTGTTAATAGCAAGTACTTTCAGATGCTTCTGAAGCCCTTGGTCGGTCTTTCCTGTCTCTTAAACTTGCTTTCCTGGCTTCCATGTGGAAAGCTTCCAAAAGTAGGGAAATTCAACAAGCAAAATATAAAATATGATTCTAATCTTTGCTGGCCACTTTGGATTCTATGTGAACAGGAGGGAAAACATGGCAAAACAAGACTTCCAAGCAGTGAAATGGATCCTGACATGAGTGTGTGGAAGACAGAAGCAACTGCTGAAATGACTAAAACCTGTAGTGGTTGCGGGGTGTTGTTTGTGTTTGGCAGAAGGTAGCTTACCCTGTGCTGCTTCTGGGAAAGGTACCAAAAGTCCCCTCTGGTGCCCCTTCCCTCCTGTTGTGTGCCAGCACAGTCACTCTGGCAGTGTGATGGAGGTTTTCATCAGATAGGTTGTCCTGGATCAGTTTGCTGTGTAGCTAGAAGCAAAGGTGGTCTCTCTGCTCTCTCTGCAGTTGATGCCATTGATATTGGCATCAAGTTCTCATGAAACTATGCCCTTAGCCTCTCTTGTGCATAAAATCACCATTTTGAAATTGAAATTACAGGTTGCAACTACCTTAATCATAATTATCCCCAACACTTCCATTCTAAGACCTTATTTTTAATTCTGTGAAACTGGTCATTTGGGTGAAGAAACATGCTTCATTCTGAGGGATTTTATGTGTGCTTAGGCTGAAACAGAATGATTTTAAGAAAAAATGCTTTGTCTGTCAGAATCTGCAAGTTCAACCAGACTAAACTGTGGGGACTTGAAATGGAACAAAAGGATTGCTTTTGTGCTTGGCTTTTTTCTGTCCTCAGAAAGGTCTTCCTAAACTTGGCCAAGGTTTTCATCTCTACCAGAGCAGTGGGATTTGTGTTCAGAGGCTTGACTGCTGCAGACTCTTAATACTTCACCCTCACAGAGCAGGATGTGCTGCCCAGAGAGCTCTGCTGCCTCAGAGGGGCTGCTCTGTCCCAAAGAGGAGCTCTGCACCCTGTGGAGGAGACGTGGAGCAGAGAGGACACGTCTCATATGTGGCTCTTGGGTCTTGCAGCCAGCAGAAATGAGAGCAGAAACATTTCCTCACATGTTTTCTCAATGCTTCTGCAGTGGGTAGTCAGGGAACCAGGCAGGGCTGGGGGGAAGGCAAAGAGCCTTGAGTACCTGGGTGAGCTCTTTTTAAATGAACTCACTGTGACTGCTCTTGGTTGGTTTTTTTTGAAGAGCAATGTAATCTTGGGACTTTGTGCTCCGAGTGCTACGAACTTGAAGTTATGTTGGCATTGCAGCTTTCCCTGACTCCCAAATGCCAACGTCCCTGACAAGTCAGGTTTTAGGGGGCACACCACATTTTGGGTTCCCATCTGCAAAACCAGACTACCATGGAGAGAGGATAACAACTCCTAGGGTGTTAAAATGGTAAATGCTGATGTTAGCAAAACATTCATCTGAAGTTAATTATAACAGAACATCCCAGAAGGAGAACAATTCTATATTGAGTACAGAATGTGCACGGCATGCAGCAAATACGGCCTGAGGCCACATGTTGATGGGGTACAGTGATACTGAACAGTTACCTGCTCAGTGAGCTTAGAGCAGCAGCCCTTTAGGGAGTACACGCAATAAAGAGATTAAATTTGGCTCTCTTGTTACATACAAGTGACGTTAAAGATTCATGCACAGTTTTATTGCAGCAGTCCCAATTTTCTGAGCACTTGCCCTTGTGCCAGTGTTGTCACTTTAATATATTTTAAAAATATGATGGTGAATGTGAACTTTCAGTGTCAAGTTCAAAAACAAGTACTGGGCTTGGGGCTGGGTTTTTTTTTTCTTTCTCAGTTTTTAGGCTGAGGAAGGTGAGAAATCCAATATTGTATCTATCAAATGGAAAAATTTAAAGGTTTTAAGCAATTTGGGTTGCCTTGGATTGATCTGGGTTGTTTCAGTGCATTTTTCCTCTTTATTGTCAAAATCATCACAGCTGATCTTGGAGCAAGTAAGAGATGTTACTACATGCAGAAATGCTGAGAAAAATGCCTGCTTCCTCAGGAGTTACAGTAAAATCTATTAGTCTTAGCACACAGCCTACTTTTACAAATAGAATTATGGGTTTCAGTTTGTTGTGGTCAAATATCTGCAAGACTGTCTTGGATAGCTCCATCTCTCCCTTCTAAAAAGGGCTTGTATGGTGTATTAAGCCATAAGCAGTATCATAAATTTAAGTCTTATATTTTAAGAACTAAACCTTAGGCCTCCTTGTGTTCTCCATAATGTTTAATATTTCACAAGTTTAATTCTTTTGCAGTCCTTTATGACTTTATAAGTTGTGGTTTTATGAATTTGGGTTCAAAAACTGCCTTTTTTATGTAGCTTCAAATACATTGGGTGAAAGTAATTATTATTCTTTGAAATAATTACAAGCATAGCAGCTATTTGAGACAGAAATAACTGGGATTTCGAATTCTTGCATGCAAAGCTATTCATCAACCAAATAAATCAGTCCCAATGGAAAGGGGGAGGGAAGTAATCACCATGTTTTAGTGGCACAAGGAGGCAAGGAGGATATTGTGTCCTAAAAGTCTGACTGCACAGATTTAAGATACCTTCCCCCCCAGTACTTTTAACTTGGGAAGGGTGGACAGGAGTAGGATGGGAGGACTTGCTGCTGGGAAAGTGGTTACCATCCCACTCTGGAATGGTATCATCAAAATTTCTTTATTGTATTGCAAGAAAGGGCTTGGGAAGAAAAAAAAATCAAATTGTTTTATATTTAGACTTGTGTGTATCCTAATGTTTGTTGGTTTGCATTAGAGAATTGTGGGTTTCTGTCTGTATTGACAGCTGTCGCCTCCGTGTCTCCTGGCTGCGTGAGCAAACAACCATCTTAGAGCTTGTTAATTCCCCAGAGGACAGAAGGAAATATTTGGACCGTTTATTTTGAAAGAGAATTATTGCTCTAAGCAACCCCTCAAAGTTGATGCTTAAAATTGACACTATGACATTGATTTGAGTGTAAACATATGAAAAATGTTATGATATTGAAAAAGAACATTTAGACTAAGAATGTCTGTTGTGAAACAGTCACAAGTTATAAATCATTCTTGTTCTTGTAGGAGCCCTGTTTCTTTTCTCTGTAGGAATATGGGTATCGAGCTCAAATTTTGATTGTCTGAACTCTGAACTCGAGCTGGAGGAACAGGTCAGGGAAGGATAGTTCTACTGTGGGGCAACTTTGAAGGTTTCAAAATTTGCTGTTGTTTTCTTGGGCAGAAAACTTTCATAATGAAGCACAATATTCTCTAAGATGCTAAACCACCCTTGCAATAGTCGTGGGATTTTTCAGTTAGATTCCTGCATGTCTGGAGTTTGCTCATAATATAAATGTCATATAAACTTTAAACCTGGTTTTGCTTGAAGAAAAAAAAACCCAAAACATAAATTTGGTCAATGTTGAGATGATCTCCAATATCAAAATAAGCATTTCCTTGAATTCAGGAGGGCTTTTAATAGTTCTTGCTTGCTCTCATCCCTCTCACGTAATTTATTAGTTAAAATGTAAAAACTCAGTAAGTGTTGAATCATCTTATCAAATAAAGGCTATTCTAACCTCTTTTGACAGCGAAAGAGGAGAAAAGGGGGAGAAAAATGCATATTCTACACTTAGCAAAGGATTCTTTGAAAAACTTCGTACATTCTCAAAGAAATGCAGACACGCAGATGGATCTTTCCGTCAGCTTCCTTGTCTTTCCGTTTTGGATACTGTACTTCTAATGTTGTTTTAAAGTTCAGCTCTGCTTAACCCTCCCTGCCCCCAGTTATGCTTTCTCTCACTAAGTAATAATTCCCAACAGGATATGATGATGTTGTCCAGTGTGGCCACACCTAATCTGTGCTGGGACACACTGACTTCATTCATGGGTTGCTGTGGTGATTATTAGACACTTTGTCACCGCACCCTGCAGTGTTTTATTGCAATGATAAAGTCGTTCAGCTAAAGGAAACATCACTTTTTCTAGCGGAAAAGTGGTCACTTTCTGCTTCTAAAAGAGCTCGTTCCAGGAATGTGTAGTGTAAAAATTTCACAGCCTGGAATAATCACCGAGCTTGTACCAAATATACAAAGAATTACATGGCTTTTTCCATTGAGTAACAGCATACCTCAATATTTTAAAATAATTATCTTGGTTGGTATGGTTCTGAATTTTCATCAAATCTTGTGTAGAATGGCTGAAGGGAGGGCTCGCATTTCTTTCCTTCCTCTGGCATACAGAAAGGCTCATTTTATTGTGTGAACTTCTTTGTGGGCAATCCAGAAGGGAAACTGCCGAGCCTTGAAAGTGGAAATATTTCACTTTTTGGCTGGTAGGTTATTCATGACACAGAGCAACATTGGAGGGTAAGAATATAGTTCATGTGTATTTCTGGTGAATATTGATGCTAACTGGGTTTTGAACATCAGTTCAGTTTACAAAACTTCTTTGCCTGCTGCTAAAAGAGGCCTCTAACTTAATCAGAAATGATAAAAAGAAGACGTTGTGCCTTGCAGAGCATCAGAAATGCAGCTGATGAATGACCAGACTGAGGTATTTTTAAATTCAGGCTTGCTGAAGGGAACTGAACTTCGAGTAACTTCCAAGTAATTAAATTAGGAAGAGTGACCTTTTTAGAATAGTGCAAGGAATGAACCATATTAAGCCTTGCTGGTTTCTTGGTGTGAAGGCAGCTGAGCTCCTGAAATGATTTCCCTTGGTTATAACCGGGGAAATTGGGTAATACTAACCAGCTGGAGGTGTGATTTCCTCTATGAGTAGGAAAGGACATAAAATTCAGTTAAACCTGATTTGTGAACTTGAGGAAAACAAGATGAGACAAATGATAGAATTTCAGGAAGTGAAGAGGTTCTCATGCCAACCATGTGGCCACCCACAAAGGATATTTTCCTGTCTTTTTCACTCTGGGCTTCATCCCATCTTGTTGTAAGCCAACAACAAGTGCTGTGATTCCAGAAGAGTGCAGGGAGCTGGGAAGCAAGAGGCTCAATCTTCTTAAAGGGAACTAGTCAGGTAGTTGGGGACAGAGGCACATCAAATAAAATTCAATCAACTTGATAGTCCTGTGTTTGTAGAAGAGGAATGAGAAGGGAATGATTCTGTCACACGAAGCTGAACTGTCATGCTAGTCTTCCTGTAATAATTTTCAGAAGGTGCTGACAGCTTTGATGGTGGGAAAATCTTTCACTTATTGCTGTTGTCAAAAATCTGCTTCTGTTGATGCTATGCTGAATATCCTTTCCTGAGTCCTCACACCTATAGTCTCCTTTCCCAAAAAAGTTTACACCAGAGGGAGAACATGTTAATGTGGACTATCTTCCGTTTGAAGCAGATCAGTCTCATTTCTTCATTTTTTGCTTATAAAATGAAATGTAGAAGCCAAATATGTTTGCCATGCACATTTGGCATATTTAAAAGGCTATTTTTGTTCTGAGTGGAGGAGCATTAAGAAATCATGATGGAAAACATGGAGAGGCAGCAACACTGGAACTGCTTTGAGGCCAAGTAGTAGCATTTATATACTGTTGATTCTTCTGCATTTAAAGTATATCTGCACTGTAATTGAGGGAGTGGTCTCCACCACTGTATAGTCTCCCTCTTCCTTACAGTTAGTGTTTTCCAGCTGCCAAGCTGTTTCATGTGTCCCTATCCATGGGAAATCCCTTTTCCTCTGAAGGAAATGTAAAAGAAGCCAAGATCTCCTCCCCTTTCTTCCAGCCACAAGATGATGTCCAGCTCCTCTGCTGCACTTCTTCCATGACAAGGAGGAAGTCTCTCCATGTATGAGTCTGCCAGGCAGAGTCTGTGGGGGAGCACAGTGGAGGATCCTGAGCAGCATTTCCCTGGCCAGTTTTCTTTTCAAGAATCTTGAGAGGCTGGAGGAATTAAGCAAAAGATGCTCGCATGCATGTGGAAGATAAGATCTGTTGGGTGCTGTGTAGTATTTTGGATCACAGCCACTTTTTTAATGCTGGAGGTCCTGTAGTGCCTGAGCTTCAGGCAATTTGATTATAAAATTGACTCTTGGCTCTCTCCACGTCAAGTGTTTGGGCTGCCTTAACTGTAAATTACAGACATTTCCTGAACTACAGGCATTTAGGATCATTCCTAACTTTCACATCTCTTTTTATTTTATTTTCTTTTTTTTTAATCACTTTGTACATCTTATTTCTCCGTCAGTGTAAAAGTATTGTCTGGCGAGCAATAAAAAAAATTAGGAGCCTCACTGTGCTTGTATACTGCAAGGCAGGAAATGGACCTCCTAAACGTGTGTGCAGGTGTGACCATAAAAATGCTAGAGTGCTATTGTTCATTGGAAATGAGCTATTCTGGTGAAAACCCTGGAGTACTGGAATGTTTGGGAATGAAGAAAAAGCCAAACTTGGCAGGGTTGTGCTTTACAGACCCTGTATGCCACCCCCCACCCTTTCTCGAGCTTGTTTCTGCTCAGTGGGTTAACTGATGCAGCTTTTTCCTCCTGGATTTCTCCCTGGAAGTGGTGTGGACCAAAGAGCTTATCTTTCCTTGCCACTTGTGAGTTTGCCTTATTAGGAGGTAATCAGACAACTTTGTACAAGTGTGTGACTAACTTTAGACCCTTTTTGTAACACTTTTGTCTACAGAAACAATTAAGGAATTCCTTAGTTACATAAAAACAACCAACCAACCAAAAAACCTGACATACTGTTTTTTTAACTCCTTTCCAGTGTATCCCTAATAGAGGGCTTGATCAAAGCCTTTTGCATTGCTATTCCACAGCATAACTGTGAAAAGGGTCTGATTCCGGTTTTAGTGAAACGATCCCCTCAAAAGTTGGCAAAAGCAGCCCAGCATCATCTCTCACTGGGGCTCAAGGATCCTCTAGAAGATACTTTCTTCTACTGGACGTGCTTCATGGAGCTGACAGATGAAGCTGCTGGTCTGTTTCACCTTGGATCTGTCAGTGGGAGAGGTGTAAACTGGTTTTACAAGCTGCACAAATTGTGCAGGTAAGAAGCTCTTCCTCTTTTTGAGACTAAGACTGAATATTTTGTCTAAGGGAACAAGAACTTTATAGCAAGAGCAGCTTCTCTGGTAGAGCTGTAGAAATAAGACAGCTTAACAACACATTTTTTTTAAAAGTATACTTTATGAAACATTTTCTGGAGAGAAACTTCACATCAACAGTGATTTATCTTCTTCTAGGGGAAGAACTAGAAGTAGTGCAGTACTTGGCTGTTTAATATCCAGCGGAAGAAATGGCTTCACTTTTATACTAATGATGTTGTGTGAGTATCACTGAGGTCACACACCTCTGTGCCAGCCAGTCCGCTGGGCTAAGGTCATTGCGGGTTCTTAGGGAAGCTAAACAGTGGGGGTTTTTTTGGGAGAATATTTTGTCTGGTCTTTGGCACTTCACTTTGTATTGGAAACATGAAAGTTCCTTCCTAGAGCATGCACGATTTGCAGTAATACCCTATTATTTTGGTATGGAGCACAAAGAATGTGTTTGCAGGAAAAGGCCCTGCTTTAGTAGGACTGTAAATTAAGTGAAAAGGTGCATTATGGGGAGGCTGTTTTTTCAAGATTTTTAGCAGACCATAGTTGTAAAGCTTTTTAAACAAATAAAAAGAAAACTGCTATATAAAAGTGGAGCCTTTTGTCCAAGTTACAGCTTGGAGAAATGTTTCATTGGGGCACTAAAAGAATTTTTACAATTTTAGGCTCTCAAAAATTTTATCTGTATTAATAAGTTCTTAATTATTGCTTCAATTTGATGGCAGTGATACAGTGAATACTCTTAAATACAGATACACAAAGATTTTTTTGTGTATTGTCAGGCTATAATTAGAGGACACCAGTGAATCAGCCAACAATTGCCTTGGTTATTGCTTTTTCAGTAAGAACTTTGAGATTTACGAATTGTCTGCACTTACCAAAAAAAGTACATATTTTGAAAGCTCTTGTTGAGCTTTGGTTTTTATCAGCAAATGGTGAGTTTGCTTTTGACCTAAGTAAGGATCTGATCCAAGGCCTATTGAATTTAGCTGGAGAGATGCCAGGCATTCTAAAAGAATGCTGGATCTGGCCCATATTTTTAGCAAAGAGATGATGAAGGGCGGTAGTTGAGCATCTGTCAGTTCTTTCCAACAAGGCCACATCTGGATTCTTTTGCAGCTTGCTTCTTTATCTTAGAGTTCAGTCCCACTCCTGTGGGCCTGGAGCCCAAACTTCTCTTCTGTTTTTCTTACTCCCATCATTCCCCTCTGCTTGAACACTCGTCGTGCAGCAAGCGGGACAAAGTACCAGTGTATAAAACATAATTATGATCTTCCAGACTTTGGGATTTCTCTGTGTGTTTTTCTTAAGTTGGTTTTTGAGAACATCTGTCTTGTGTGTCTGTCACATATTTGCTGTTTTTCTGAGATACAGAAGGAGCATTTCTAACAAAGAACATCACAGATGTAGCTACAAAATTGGCAATTTATTCCCTCACTGGAAGAAAGCTATGAAACTGTCTGCCCAGTTAGGATGTTAAGGAAATGATTTATCCTTTTTCTTCATATCGGGTTGTTTTGCAAGTATATTGTAAGGGGGAGTATGTGTTTACGACACATGTTTTAGGAAAATGCTTTCTTATCTGCATAGGCCTGACTAACCAGGCCAGTTTCATAGTCTGGATAGTTTCTGTGCAGTCAAGTAGGTTTGGTTCTCAATTAGTGCATGTTTTCAATGTACATATGAAAATTACAGTTTCATAAGGTTTGAGTTGTATCAGAGGCGATGCTGGAATACTCGTGTATATTTTCATATGTCATAACTTTTTATTTAAACAGTCTTGGGTGTAAAATTAGCTTATAGATGTGTTGGATTGGGGAGTCAAGAGCCTCTGATGCCTCACTCTTCTGACAGGCCTTGTGAACACTGTGCTTATATAATGCTCCCAGAGGGGAGACACTGTTGCATAAACACCTCTGTGTTACCTTGCTGAAGGTTGTTGCTTTTGAGCCACTTGTTCTAAGTAACCTGCCCGAGAGTCTGTTAGGTAGGTTTGAGATGCGGCTTTGTGATGCACTTGTTCAGCTGCTGGGATGTTCGGAGCACTCAAGGGGCAATGAATGCAGAAAATACTGCAGGGAAAAATTACTGCAAAATTCCTAACTGTCAAAAACTGTCAAAACCTTTAAATAGCTTGTGGGCTAATAAAACATGAGCAGAAATACATCCCTGAAGAGCTCAATTCCAGGCAGCCTCAGTGTTAAGAAATGAAGGGTGATCCTGTCTCTCATTGTGTCACTGGGGACTTAAAAAGGATTGCTGGGTTCATGGGTTGAGGTTTAAAGGGGCTATGAATAGGATCCAGTTTCTTGTGTTAATGTTTCTGGAATTAGAGCACTTAAGAAAGTGTCATTTTGGGTGCCTTTCAGTTTCCTGGGACTTGTAAGATGCCTCAGTAATGGTTTAAGGTGACTAGGTAGGGAACCAGAAAAATCAGCTTCTCTAGTGTTTTCAATGGTTTATGCAGCGCTAACCTACATATATATTATATGTATTGTATGTATGTATAAATACAGACATCTGGGAAACCTGTAACAGAAGGAGGACAATTATACTTTGTTCAGAAGAGTCAGCAGTTCATTTTTTTCCTCGTCCTGTGCTGTTTTAAACCTATCAAGCAGGACCTACATTTCTCTCTGTTTCTCCATCACTGTCTTTAACCCGGCATAGCTTGTTGTTCCCTCCTGCTGCTGCACCTAAATGGGTTTTTAAATAATTTGCATATGAGGGAGGTATGAGTGAAAGCCATGTCCAAACAGGAGACAATGTTTGAACTTTTCAGGTGTTGGACTAGTGTATTGTAACTATTCCAGGATTTTGTTTGGTTTCAAAAAGGAAACTGTGGATGGTTTTTTTTCTCTTACTAATGCAGTCTTCAGAGTGAATTTTGATGGCCGAGGTCTGTTTTTCTGAATTTAAGCATCCTGCATGTGTACCTGAGATTTATGACAAGGCAACTGGAATTACTGTGATGGATCCTATGGAAAATTGTAAGGTGAGGCCATGCCAGAGTTTTACAGGTATGTTCAAGGCTCATGCTTTGTACTGTACCATTTGACTCTGGTCCAAAGGAGTACAAGAAGATGTGGATGTCTGAACAATATGCTGGATAGGAAACTTGGCTAAGAGAGCTCTAACAGGATCGTGATGTTACTGGACATAGCCAGTAATTATTTTTATTTTGGATCATGCTACAAATTACTCGTTCTTTTTGAGCTGAGCTAATTGGATCACAGAATGAGAAGGATATAGGGAGAAAGGAGAAATAACTAACAATACTCAAGTTGGTATGTGCTGTGAACTTGCTGTCTGATTGAGGAAAGGATCGAGGGATGGATGTGCACAAAGCTGTCTACCAGTGGCTGGGAGCTGGTTAACTGCTACTCCAGGAGCTGCCTGCTGCTGGCTCTGAAGCTGCAGGCTTTACTTGGCAACCGGATTTTGAAGCATTTGGAAAAGAATGGGACACAATTCTTCTTGTGTCCTTGAGGAGTGACACATGCTGTTTATCATGGCTATTCTGTACAAACACTGAGAAATCAATTCTGAAGGAGGAGAAAGAAATGTTAGCAGACATGAATATGCAGTGGAACTCCATATAGAGGAAAGTGTGCACCTGGAACCCTGCTTAGTGGCTTTCTTGGTCAAGCAACTTGGTGCTCCCTAATCTATCAGCAGGTGCAATGGCCTTGTGTTTTAACTGTGCTGTACTTAATGAAAAGGCAGGGCTTTGGCCAGACATTCAGCAGGAGCACAGTGAAACAGAGGGGTCTGGAC
This sequence comes from Anabacerthia variegaticeps, assembly GCA_035583185.1. NCBI lineage: Eukaryota > Metazoa > Chordata > Aves > Passeriformes > Furnariidae > Anabacerthia > Anabacerthia variegaticeps. Next base: position 6,805,337 of record JAWWEW010000036.1, read on the forward strand.
TATGCTGCTGGGGGAAATCCTCTCCTGCTGCAATGAAGAATTTGCTCGGCTCTGCTCTGCAATGGGCTGCTTGTAGGTGTGGAGGGAATAATTCATTGTGAGAGCGGATCTGGCAACAAGACAGTTTAAACTCCTAAGCTATTCTTGTCCTGTCCATGAGAAAGTGATATTCAAGCTTCTGCAAGACTGGAAATTACCTATAAATAATGGGATAGAGTGGCTTAAATCAGAACATGCATTTCTGTGCTGACAATGCACGGCATCTGCTTCTGCTTTAAGCAAGGACTGAAGAGACTTGGCAAAAAACAGCCTTTGGCATCGCATGCACGGGGAGCTAATAAAAGGCTATAAATCGAGCAAATATATGGGCCTCTTCACACTGACAGTTCCCTTTGAGAGAGTAATTAGGGATGGGGATGAAATCTTAAAGAAAACACATGCACTTGTAGACTTTGAGTGGATCTCAAACAACAGAAGAGCAAAGAATGTATCAGTACTTTCTTGTGGAGGATAAAATAACTAGTCTTTAGAGATTGAGCTTGAAGTCAGAAATTTTGCCCCAAACTCTGCTGACTGCTTGATGAATGGCTTAGCCTATGGTATGTCTTCCATTTCTGATGGGTCTTTGAAGTGCACTGTGTTACTGGATAAAACACATGGTATTTATGTTTTGACAGCAAAACAAATCCCGTGTATTCATATACTTGGACACTAATCTTTTGAAGAGTAAAACAAAACCCAAACTCGGCTGATAAAATCTTGGCAGCAAAGGAGACCCAGATGAACTGCATTTTGTATGCAGGACAAAAAAGCTTCAGTTTCTTCTTCCTCTTCCCTGGCTGAATAGCCTTAACGCTTTCCAGTAGATAGTTTGCAGTTGCTTCCAGGCTCTTTCACAGGCTGTAGTTAGCTCTGTGCTTATATTCCATATTCTGTCTGTGATAAAATTCCCCTGATGATTGTAAGGAGAGTCCATGCATGTGCGATGCTGCAGGACAACTAAGCAATGGAGTTTTTAAAAGAATCACTCTTGTCTGTGATTCAGATTGTTTGCAAAGTGTCTTAAAACATGTCAACACTGTATGTGTTTCTACAGTGCCTTTGTCAAAAGGGTCTTGCTTCGTGAGTAGTTATTTTAGGTGGGACTGCAATGAAAGTGGTTATACTAGACAAAGTTATAGTTGGAGAAAAATACACAGGATTGATTTTTCTGCTTTGGTAAGAGAGTTTTTATTCAAGCAATATCTGAAATAGTATCGAGCAAATTTGAACTACTCAGGATCTCTTGGGAGAAAAGGCAGGCCAAGTAGAAAATGGCTCAAAACTGCCGTGTGTTCTTTCCTGTATATCCCTGATACAGTCAAGGCTTTGAGCTGAAGTCTTGATTTCTAGAGGTGGGAGTTGTTCTAGAGGTCTTGTTCTGTAGTGAGCTTTTTAGATTGCCTTGGAAAGCTGATGGCATCCTGAGAAAAAAGCCTACATTAAAGGAAGGCATCAGCAACACTTGTGCTTCTTTTAAAATCTGGGTTCAGTCTGCTTAAATCTTGGCCATGCTTTAGACCCATTAATTTCAGTGGGATTCAAGTAGACTATTCACTTTAACACAGGGCAGGCTCGCTGGCCTTTGGTTAGCAAAAAAGCAGGAATTGAATTAATACCTTTTCTGGCAGCGTGCAAAGTACTCAGAGAGTTTGTATAGGCATTAGCAGTAAATGACTGGTAATTACTCTGGCTTCCTAACCCAGCAGAGACCCTCCATGCTGTATTAATCTCCTGACTGTGGAGCGAAACAGAAAGGTGTCAGGCTGTGAAGGCTGCTCTATGCGAAGCATGAAGCAAATCTCAGTCAATAGATGATCATAACCAGCTGCTGCCTTTTGATCCAGAGAAACGGAAGACTTAATTGACTCAATAGCAGGAAATAGATGCTCTTATTAGGTACCAAGTAATGTTATTTCTTCAGTGGATTTCTGTAGAAGTTTGCAGTTTACACTGGATGATACTGAAGCTCAGGGGAGAGACAGGACTCCTGGATTTTCAGACAGCACTGGTCTGGGACTGCCACTCCAGAGAGATGTTTTAAAAGGAGCTGGTTTGTCACCTTCTGGTAACAGAGTTCTGCAGAAGAGCACATGAAAGTGTATTAGTGGCAAGGGGGTGGTTTAGGACTGCTGACCAGCTTTCCAGCGTTTCAGACTTCAGTGTTTGGAAAATCAAATCTCTGCTTTATGATTTAGCAGAATAGAAGTTGTATACCGTTTTAGAATACACTATGTAATAGAGGAATGGAAGGTTTTATCTACAGGGAGTGCTATACTTAAAATAAGGGCTTTTAGTGAAATTTAGTACTTTGAAATGTATCTGTGGATACTTTTTAAATCTGCAAGCTTCACGCTAACATCCACTTTTACTATGTAGATCACTTGCTGACCAGGGTTTTTTAGCTAACACATTCAAGATGCTTCTTTGGCAAAGTGTAGTTTGAAGTGCCTGGATGGTTGAGAGGCCGAGTGCTTTATTGCACAGCTCATACTGGGACTGGTCTTGGTGCTACCAGAGGCGTGTCAGTTTTTCTGTTGTTAAAGTTGCTAGTAAAAGTCTTGGAACGTGTTTTGGCCCACTAGAAAGTATTTGAAAATCTCGTCCAAGAAACAGAATAGTGCAATCTGTTATTTTTGTGGGATGGTGGGTGGATTTACAATGCAGTTGAACAAAATAAGATCATGCATAGGCTTCTGAGTCTCTGTAGTAATTCTGCTTCCTTGAGAGCTCAGCTTTTAGTTGGTCTTTTTGTAAATCATCTCAAACAGTACAGATTTAAACCTGTTTCTGGAATTGAAATGATCAATTTAGATCTGGGAAGAGTTGATGTTACAATAAATTGCTGTCAACCACAGTTGATGTGTTCAGATGAAAGGCTCTGACTTCTCGTTTGCCTGAAGAGACCTAGACCACAGGGTAATCCCAAGTGTTGCAGAGCTGAATCAGTGATACATTGAAGTCATAACTCCCAAATTATTGCTTATTTATCTAGTTGTACATACAAATAAAGAGATTGAAGCTTTGAAAGCAGATCAAAGGGAATTTTTAAGCCATTTTTCAGTGATACTTACCAGGATGGCTGGGCAAGATTCTGTAGAATATTGTATGTGCATTTGGGTGAAGATGACAAGTTAAAATCTTGTGTTTTCATACTTCCTCCCCTCTCTCCCTACTCACTGGATTTGAAATCTGGAAAAGGCCTGAATAAATCCTCTTTAACATCTCAAATGCTCTGAAACAGTCCCAAATTCTGTGCTTCAGTCTTGCGGAGTACCCACAGCATGCATCATCAGTTCCTGCAGAAAGAATCTCTATCTTTGTACTTCATTCCTAAAAGGCTGTAAGTCTGTTACTGAAACCCACAAAATACCCGCTGGGCTTTCTTTGAGACTAAGTATCGATCCTACACATAATTGAATATTCTATTTTTGGAGTTTATACCTGAACCAATGTAGAACACACTGTCTTAATTCAAGTATTGAAAACTTGGCCTACATTTTGAAAATGCAGGCCTTATTTCCATAGTATTTCCTACAAAATAATGCAGGAATTGAGGTTTTAAAGCACGTGTGATACAGCTGAGATGCAGTCTACCTAGCTTCTGCTTATCCCAGCTGTTTCCTTTCATGGACAGCATTGTGAGGATACTGGTGCATCTAATTTCTCATTCCCAAGAAGTGTCCCTGCAAAGTACAAAACTTTCCACACTGAGTGGTCTGTACTTTCCAGCAATGTCTAATTGTAAAGTTAGAAACTGGGAATTTAGTAAGTGAAACTTCAGCTGAAAGGTGAAGTTTGTTTTTCTGTTAATAAAGTAAGTTATGCTCAACATAAAATTTGCTGTTACCAAGTGTGCCATTTGTGAAGGAAATGTTCTGGTAAGTGAGTGTTCTGAAACATTCTCTGCTTTTACCCCCTTAAAGCACAGGATTGGAAGGGATGGAAAGGGAAGCAGCATTTAATTTGGTGGGCAGAATTTACAGGATAGGTACTGTAAATGGAAGGAAGCATGAGAGGCAAACACCTGACAGCTCTTCAGATGATTTACATGGCTCCAGTAGGTGCCAGCAAATTGTTCTTCTAAGCACAGGTAAGTAGTAAAAGCAGCTTTTACTACTTATCACTTGCTATTTTGAATTTTTTCCTTCCTTCCTTCCTCCACTACAGGGAAAAAAACAACCCCTTATTGATTAAAGTATAGCAAATAGGAAGCATTATTACTCCTCTTTTCTAGGAGGTGATTTACTCATGAGCAAAAAAACCCTAAACTGTCTAGATTGCAGATTTACTCAAATCTCGGGATTCAGTTCAGTGCTCATTTTGGTTTGTAAAGAAAAGCAGTCTCTTGTGGAGCCATTTGTGAGACATCCTGCCTTGCATAGTCTTTCATAAGAATTGAGATGCATTTGAAATACAAAACAGATACATTTGAAATACAAAACATTCTCTCTTCAAAGTATCTTTTCAACTATGGATAAAAGTCAGACCTGCTGGGGTGGATTAGCTTTATCTGGGGTGAGATTCACTCTTCAGTTTAAATACTAGTGTTCCTTTCCTCTGGATTTCCTGGGCTTCAAACTCAACTTTGGAGGATTTTGTATAAAGTGGCTGGTGATTTGTTTTACCTCTTCTTTTGAGCAAAGTGCCACCCTGCAAATTCAAGTGGATAGGAAGTGCATGGTGAATTGATTGTAATGGCGTTTTTCTGCTCTCTAATCTTTCCTCTATGCCTGTGCAAGGCAACGAGGCATGCAAGTGGTTCAGAAATACAGCTTTCTAGATTCCACGGGGCATAGGGCAGCCAAGTAAACAGTTCTTAAACCTACCCAATGATTTGTGTCCCTGCTTAAACTGAAATTCTCAGTGTTAAGCCTTTTAGCTGGAGGCTGAAACACCTTTGTCTCCGTGTCAAGTTATAGTTTCAGTCTCGTAGAGCTAAGCATTTTCACCCTTAAACTGCAGGTGTTATTCATATAGATTTCTATTTTAATTAATTACTTCCATTTGCCATATATTGTCTATCTAAGTCAACGAAAAAAGCTAAAAGGACCTGCCCAAAGTCTTTAGGGAGCTCATTTCATGTTTCACGTAATATTGACTTACAGAAAGGCTTGTCTTTTACATTAAAGGATGGCTATAAAATAACGTAAACTATTTTCTAGATTTGTGATTCAGTGGCCAGTTATAGAGCATAAGATTTTCATAGAGCTTGATGTGCTGCATCACAGGAGCTGAAGATCCCAGGGGATGGGTTACATTAATGTCTCTGCTTGGATACTGAGAAGATAAAACAGTGAAATAATGAGAAAGAAATATCAGTAGCTCCTGAAAATTTAAAATGGACTCGACTTTTGAGGGCCTGAATTTGACAATGTCCCTTTTTAAATATAATTTATCCTGTGCTTTGTAAGAGGTGAAATACGCTAAGCAGTACACAATCCTTGCCCTAAAGAATTTCCAGTGCTCAGTGGATGTAAAGCACGAAAGAGAGCCATGAGGATGTTATTATTGATCTGATAAGTGCAAGAGTCAGGATTTGAAGATGTACAAAGCACTGTAGATATAATGAAAAATCTATCTGCATAAGAAGCAATGTGATGAAAGCAATTTGCACCAGCAGATACCAATGGTCAGGATCTGCCTGCCCCTGAAAGCGCTGGCTTAGAGGCTCCAGGGTGGTGGTGATACTGACACAGAGAGTGCTGGTATTTCAAGGTTGAGGATACAAGAAGAATGGAAGAAAGAAACCCCTTCTTTGTAGAAGGAGTAAAAGTAGCTTAGTAAGCAAAACAGCTGCCAAAACTAGTTTCGTGCTCGCCTCCTGCATGCTTGAGTGCAGGTAAAAGGCAGCTCTGAGAGCGTTTCAGAGAACAGTAAGGTCTCTGTGTACTTTTAGCTGTCATAAATGGTCTTCAAGTGTGGTAGAACTGAAGGGGAGGGAGCCAAAATGAAGGGATGTTGCAGACAATTCTGAGCAATATGTGGATGGGTAAGACTATGGGATAGACACTTAAAGAGGCTGTAAGAATAAAGACTTTGTAGTGGCTTGAGCGCTTTAAAACCTAAGGGGGAAAGAAGCAGCTGTGTGTATGTGTTATAATTGTTTATTAAGTAGAAACTGGCTGTTTATAGTTAATAGTACCTCTCAGTTGAACTCTGCTTCCCGAAGACCTAAAAGCCATTGGAGCTTGGAGCACATGTCATTCTGGGGGTTGGGAGCATTAGAGAGCAGTTAAAAGAGAATTTTGTCTGGAAGCCTGGGCAGAAAGAGGTCAGACTTCTGTTAGCCCCTCTCAGTGTTATCCAGCTGCAGTTGCTGTCTCTGCTGCACTTTTCAAATGGATTCCGTCCCTGGGCTGTGTGGCCCAGGGTTGTGCACGCAGTGCTTCTACATTTGTGATTCCAGAAACAGCACTCTTTTTGAGGCTGAAGGCAGAGATGAGTGAATGCTGCTCCATATGGGAACTGACAAGTTTGAAAACATGTCAGCATGTGTATATTTTTAATTTCAAAGGCATCACGCTAGCATTAGAGAGTTGCTTTAATTCTAGAAGCAGCTCTGTAGAACTAAACAATTCTTAAACATCTCTACCATAGCACAAGCATGTTGGCATAAACATAAGCTCCTGTTGGCCATTTAATCTGTAATCAAGGTAAAACATTCTAGTTCCAGTCTTTTGGACTGATCCACTACTTAACGAGGATGTTGTTCTTTGGGCTTATTCTGACATTATGTACACCAGTGGCAGAAAACTAGGGAGGAAAAATCTGTTATGGATAGCTGTGTAATCCTGGCTCTTGGAGTTCAGTCCATAGAGTTTGGTAAGGTTGAAACTGAAGATTAATCTAAACAGATTCTATTAATAGTGATGCTGCTAGGAGACTGAGCCTGTATTCTCAGTACAACAGCTGATGTGTGCTCTGAAATATGTTTGGTGGTGGTGTTTGAGATGTAGATTTGGAGGTGGGAAAGATTCTTAATGGAAAGTTTCATCTCATGGGGTTTATTTTATTTCTTAGTTGACTCTACAAAATAATATTGGCCTCTGGGGCCATTGTTTGTCAGTGAGGGTGCTCAAAGGGCATGGATGGTGTGTCTCCACTTTTGATAATTGGAGTCAAAAGAGGGGACTGTTTACAACTGCTTCCCACTTCCACTCTGCAAGACTGATAAAATAAACTGCAGCTCTGGAGGTCACATCTGTGCCTTGCCTGTTGGCAGGAAGGCAGTGAAAGGCAAGATTGAGTGCTCAGTGTCTGAGACCTTTAAGAATGCCAAAATGTAGATTACAGTGAGATACCTAAACAAATAGACATCTGGGTTCAAACTTCCCTTCATGTCAGTACCTGACTTGCTGAACTATAAGCTAAAGTGGAATCTGAGTGCCAAATACATTTTTACACAACTTCACAACTTCTCTCCTGAGTATGCATCTTTGTAAAATAAAAACCTGGAAATATTTGGTACTGTTAAACAGTATCCTAATTCATGGCAAAAACCAAGATTTGTTTTTTCTTTTTACTTTGCTTTCATAGCCAAGTGACTTGTGTTGCTTCATCATGGGCTGAGAATGATTTGTATTTCTCTGATATGGTTTGTCAGTGTATCTGTATTATTGCTCATGTGCCATAAATCTTAGAACAATGACCTGTGATAGTGACTGTGCCGTACAGAACGTCTGTAGGCTTAATCAGTGGCTCCATCAATCGCCTTCATCTCAGTGGGAAGAATAGAAACAGCATCTGCTGAAGTGATAACCCAAGGTCCTGCCGCAGCCATTGCCTTGTGACCTCCTTGCACAGTTTCCTTTGTGAGGAGACCCTTTCCCAGAGCACATTGTGCATTGTTTCAGGTGTGCACAGAGCCTGGAGGTGCTTGGTTAGGGGCCTTTACAGAGTAACCCTGGAGGGCTTTCCTTTGTCTGCTGTGATCCTTTTATTGCCTTCCTGCCTGTTAATAATGAGCTTTTAGTTCTGATGCTTAGTGAGATTAGACCTTATATAAAATGCAAAAGAATGGCAAAATTGCCTCATTAGTAACATACAAAGCAGACCACGTGATTGGATAAGGAGTGAAGAGTACAGATGTGAATACCTGGGTGTGCTGTGTGGTGTTATTGTAGAAAGCCTGGTTTTGGTTTATGTTTTTTCATGTGCCATAGCAGTATGCCTCAGAAGCCTGAAAAATGTTTCTGGAGCAAGTTCTAATCATCTGACTCTTCAGAAGAGATTGAACCAAAATTTACCTTAAAAGACAGCTGACACCTTTACTATATTAGGTTGGGTTTGATATGCCTTACTGAGATAGGACAAGCTGTGTCCAGTTGGATGCCCTTTGATGCGAAGGACTAGCCTGCCAGAGATCTAATGGGGAAAACCACTAAATGTTATGGTTAGAGCTTGGATGCTGCTTGAATGATTCAGATGTTAGTATTTCCCAACTTCTCGGGTATCTGCAAGTGTTAAATTCCTCGTTGCTGGTTTTAAAAAGACATTTATATTGAGCAACTTCTTATCTCTCTTTACTATTTTCGGTATTCGAGCCAAAGATGCCCAGATTGAATCTGAATACTATATAAGGCTGTTTACTCTTTTTAGACTTCTTCCAAAGGAAATGCCAGGCTTCTGCAATTGCCCTCTCAGCTGAATAACTTCTGAATTCATTGGCCGGATTTAAGCATGTTTGAAAAGAGAGCTGGAAGTCTGGAACAGTGTTGCTCTCTCTGAAATAGAAGGGTGGCACAAATGAACATTCCTGCTCAGGAGGAAGCACCCTGTGGGCAGCATTGGGCTGCTGCACATCATTTGGCAGGAGCTGAGCAGTGAACTGGCCGGTGTGGACAGGGGATCAGTCCATATCCACAGAACTTGTGCCATATGCTGTCTTCTGCCTGTGGGAATTGATGTAGAGACATGAGGAGTTATTGGAAGGAAGGGGTAAATTGGGGAGAGGATAAAGGATGAAAATAGGAAACTAACTTGCTGTACTTCTGTGTCTGTGAAGTAATTTGTGGAGTTTTTGTTTATTACCTGAGTAAATAATGCATTTTCTTCTGTGTGATCTAACAGAGCATGGTCATGAAATGAGGTTACTAACAGAACCTGCTTATCTTCCCTTCTTGTGTATGGGGAAAGATCATTCATTTTTTCATCTACATGTAATTTTTGAGTCAGAGGTTGTTTCACGCGACTTTCAAGGCCCAAGTTTTAGGAAACTTAGTTCTGTCTACCCATGAATAGACTGATCTTGACAATCATGATTGATTATTGGCTCATTAGCAGTATCTTTTTATAGTTCATACAACCTTGGCACACTGTAGGACATACAGTATCTTTTCCCTTTAATGCTTGGCCTTTACTTAGATTTTTCTCTTTATATATGAACTATATACACATCTGTTTCTAAAAGAGTGTATGCAAAGAGCTGTAAGAAATACCCAAGAATGTCAAATGGGACTAAATGACAGAGAGGAGACTACCTCAAACCTGAAGCAAATTTCCTCTGAAATACAGCTGGGATCCTCAGGTTGTTTTTCTTTGGGGCTCATCTCGCTGCTTGAAGTCAAAGAAAACGAAGTGCTGTGTGATTTGATATTATTTCAGTGAGGAACTTCATGGGTCATCAATTCCAGCCCTATGAAAAAAAGTGCATTCAACCAAAAGCATCGTTGATAGATGTACCTGCTCTTCATCCTGTGTCTTGAACTGCTTCAAATTTCTGATAGCTTAGATGTCTTGCTTTGAATGTGAATGGAAGATTTTACTGTTGGTGCTAACTTATGAGCTTGCCAGCTCTGTCTGCCCTGAGCTTTACCATCAGTGACGCAAGAATGCTGAAATAGATAAGATGTGATGAATGAATAGGTTCTTGTGGGGGTTTTTTTCCGAAGCGTCTGCTGTTGGCCACTGTCAGAGACAGGAGGCTGAGCCTCCTGAACTGTGCTCTGGTATCATACCGATGTTATTTTCTTAAGAATTTTGAAAATCCTCTCTCCCTTTGAAGCAGAGGAGAGCAGGGAAGGGAGTCCTGCATGACTGGACTGCTGTGATGTGTCCTATGTGGGCTGCAATCTCTAAACAAGGTATTCGTGTTGCCTCCCTTCACGCAAGGACTGACAGTTGCACGTTGCTCGTCTGCCTCACACCACTATCCCTGGGACTTACTGAGGCAAACAGCTTTGGCAGGTCTTTCTTCCTCCATAGTGTTCATGTATCAGAGAGTATCTGTGGAAATGAGAGGCTGTTGGATCGCACTCGTATTTTGAATGAGAGCTGGAAATTGTGCAGAGGAATGATTAGAGGTTCATAACACACTACCTTGGAAACAAAATGTTTGTTCTTATGTTTCACATTGCAAAACTATCTGCATCTTAGCCAGATTCTGGTTTTTATTTAAGAGGCAGGATGGATGTAAAAACAACTGAATTGGAACTTAGGTATACAAAGTTTAAGGCTGTAAATGATTAAATCTACCATCTCTCCAATATCGGAGTTTCTGAGGGGATCTCTAGATTTCACTTGCACAAATGTAACGAATTTGAACATCTGAATTTGCAAATAAACAAGTTAAGCTTGTTGCTGTGAATAATAGTGTTTTCACCATAAATAGTTTCTGAGTTTGCTGGTTTATTCTTTCACTGTCCTTCCTCCTTCCTGGATTAACTGGAAATTCTAAAATGTCCTGACTTTTAACACCTATGAATTAAAAAAACCTTGGTCTTAAAAATACTTGAACAGACACACATACAGGGCCACTTTAGCTTTGGACATTAAAGCTTCATAATCAGTAAAAAAGTTAACATAATCTTAGTGCATTTGTTTCTAACTGGGTAATGAGTCCACTTCCGATTTAATAAGGAAACAGAGGAAAGCATTTGAATATCCAGGGCAGATATGAGTGAAATAGGCTCGCAGTTAAACTTTTTTTTTTTTTGCTTTGTAAATGTTCCCATGTAGAAGGCTTGAGTCTTAAACTCTTCCATTACTCATTAGGGGATCATGTTGGATGAGCCTTGCATAAGGAACATGTAATGATCTCTAATATTGGCAGGTTGTGAAAGCTCCTGAATAGAATAAATGTCTTTTTGCCTTCTTAGAAATGGCCTTTTTGCCCTTCAGAGAGTTTGGGTTTAATCCAGAAAAAGGGTAGGAATTACCTCAGCTGCAAACAAAACCTGAGTAGTTATGTTGGCTCCTGAATTATGAATTGAAACCTCACATAATGGAAATTTGAGGCACAGTAGTCTAAACATGAAAGTTGCCTTGCTGTGTTTTTTTGCCTGAGTACAGGTAGTTTTGCTGTTTGTTTATTGTTTTTCTCCATGGCTTTTGCTTTCCTTCCTGTTTCATTCTTACTTGTTTTAATACCTAATTGTAGGCATACAATGATAGAGCAGAAACATAATTGAGAGACTGCGGTACAGGAAGCTTTCCAGCTGCATGTAGAATTTGGAAAACACAGCTATTTAACTTCATGTTTAAAGGTACAGTGTGATAAGGGTTTAAGGGAATGACTGCAAGGTTATGTAAATGTGTATATAATACCAAACTACCTTTTATACCTTATTTTTCCTATAATGTTCGGGGGAGATTGTAGTATTGATTCAGTATTCCCAAGTGCTAATTTTGGCTAGAAAATGTCAATATTAATTTAGTTACTTAATGTTGCTGTCCATCTCATCCTCATAGCCTTAATTCTTTCTTTTCTCTCCCCTTTCAAATTTAATATTGAAGTAACTCGGTGTTTAAGTAGTAACGTCATCTCCAACCCTTAGGAGAATGATAGAGGCCTGCATGCCCACAAGTGTATCTGAAAGTATTTGTGGGGTCTGACACAGATGTACAAAAGGTCCAGCTGTAACTCATGGGCATTACCATTATCCTGGTTGATTAAAGTACATTTTGATGAAAAGCTGAGAGCTTTCATCTAATGACACCAAGTGAAGCATTTGCTGTGTCACTTCTTCAGTTTTGCTGCAGTAACTAGTTGGCCTCACCCTAAATTAGTATCATCTTTCTAATTTGTCTTGCTTGAACTGTGCAGCAGCTCCTGGGACTGAGCTCCACTTTGCCCTCCCTACTAGGTAAAGGGATCTCCATGGGATTACTTTCTGGTGTTTATAATTGTCTCTTCTCAACAGGTAAGTGTTGAAGATCTCTTAGAGAAACCTTTTATTTGAGTCCTCAACTGTTTTTCATGGTGGCTTCTTTTCTGCCACCTTGAATTTTCCAATACAAATTTAAAAACTTGGATAGCCAGATTTAAATTTAATACATCAGTGGTGCAATGGAATCCTGTTCTGACATTCTGCTCCCTTGTTTCAGACTGTTGAAGGTTGTGTTAGTCCTTTATTCTTTGTGCTGTGGGAGTGACAAAGCAAACTACTCCTAATTCACTTACTTGAGAGGATGCTGAAGTTCTTCAAGACTCATCCTCTCTCCTGTAGCAGTTGTCTGTTGCTCTGTGTTACCAGAGGTGCAGCTCTGTCTCTGGCTTGGCCTGTTTTAGCTGATATCAACTGAATGTGTGCACACTTCTGCTCTTCTTTGCATTTTTATTTTTTATATCATTCTGCCAATCTATGTGTTAGCAGAACATTTCCTCCAAGGAATTTGTTATATCTAGATTTCAGCATTTTTATGTATCTGGAAGAGCATCTGTCTAGCTCTGATTAATGCAAAACCAGACTAAAGCAATTTCATTCCCCAGTGACTTTATGCTGTCAACTGCTTTGAGATCTGTCAGTTGGCCAGTCTTTAATCCATTTAACATGTCCTTTATTGACACATGAGCCAAATTTGTAGTCAGAAAATCATGTGGTGTAAGTCATGTACCTTGAAAATCTTAACTACTGAACCAACTCTACCAGCCAAACAAGTGATTTCAAATTCTGAAATCAGGTTTGTTTGAATACCAGTATCATAAACCCCTTGAAATTACCATTAGATGCATTCCTGTCTTTTAATAGAAACCTATGCAAATGTTTTGGTTTTGGTCCAGTGTTGGACTTGGACAAACAAGGCTGCAGTGGCCAAGGCGGGAAGTTAGCAGTCATTTCTTCTGGGAACCATGGAGAATTGCATCTGGTGGGACTTACATTTTAAAATGAATTCATTACAGACTGAGTCTCTGTTCATGCTGTTAAAAACTGTGAACAGACTGGAAAATATGGAGCTGATACAATAAGTGTTGGGTGAGGAAAGTGTTTCAAGTAGATCACAGGCTGCTGGCTTCCATCAAGACATCGGTGACTTTTGTAATTGTGCATGTGTGTTCCAAGTCCCAGTCAGAGGTCAGCATCTCTGGGAAAGACTGTTTCTACTTGGTGTCATTGTTTACACTTTGATTCACAAGTCTAGTTTCTTCTTATGTTCTCTGAAAAGAGATGCTGTCAATAAATGTTTCCAGATAGGACTGCTCATCCACAGCTTAGCTAAACATAACATACATTGCTTGAATCTTTAAACTTCTTGACAAGTAGAGAAGCTGGCCTGGCCTCCAAGCCAGAAATTAAACTGGGCCACTGCAGATTTCAGCTTGATCTCTTGCTTTAGATTCTCAAGTTTAATGGCTGTTGCAGCAGCTTTCCAGGACCCAAGATCTTGGTAAGGGAACCTCACTGTTAGCATCACTCACTTAGAGGGTTTAGAAGGAGAAGCAGAATTGATTTGATGAGATGGCTTTTTCTGCTTGGACGGTAATATTAAAGAGATTCCAGAATATTCAAGGGCTTGTCTCTTTGCAAATTTATATCACTGAACTGTAATTTCAAAAGAATCGGTTAGACTGAGGAAAGAGCAGCATGGAGTTTAAAATCAAGTCTATTTTAGTTTTGCATAAATCCATCCTTACTAATCTTAATCTGCCTTTACTAATCTTGCTGGCCTTCTGTAGAATTAGAAAAGGCTGATTTGAAATCAAAATAGTGCATACTCACGTCAAAAAAACGCTTCCTGAAGCCAGCTGGTCTGCAGTCAACACCCTTGACGTGCCTCTGATGGAGCTTCTGATAACTTGAATTATCCATGACTGATGTCTTTATCACAGAAGCCATGCTGTAAGGTGAGGGAGAGCCATCTGCTCACAGCAGAATTAATCCAATTGATGGCCCATAAGCATGCTGCTGCTTCATGGATCTGCCTCTGTGAGTGATGGGAGAGGCCATTGCTGTCATGTCACTGTAGAGACAGGCATGTGGCCCACTGCACTTGAAAAAATTCCCTCAGGATGCCCAATCTTTTATTTCTACACCAATAGCAAAAGAAACACTTGTTCTGGATGTTTTCACCTACGGCTTGTACTGCTAGAAAACAGGGATGGAACTAAAATCCATGGTGTGATCAGTATTACTTTAAACTGAACCATGGATTAAATCTTATTTTGCTTAAGGATTGTAATAAATATTTATTTTGGGGAAATGGGAATGTCAGCAGAAGACATAAATACAAAAAATAGTCTGGGGTATCTTTTTCTTCCTTTTAGTTCCTTTGAGCTTTTCCTTTGGATTTCATTATTAACAATGAAATAGCAAACCTGCTCAAGGGCAGAACTGTGCTCTGAGAATCATAAGTGTGGTTATAAAAACAATTTTTTTTCTCCATAGTACACCAGTTAGCTTAAATTTTAACCCTGTAAAGCAGGATCCATGAATTTGGCCATATGAATTTTTGCTGATAAGGTTTTGAATTAATCCCATTTTGTACAGACCTGTGCTTGCAGAAGCTTAAGGAAATTCATTACAGTTGCAGATTGTTTTCCAAGTAATATCCTCATGGACTATGAAGCCTATCATTTTATGGTAAATGTATAAAGGTTTTGCTTAACTACATTTTTGAGCCACTCCATCTCTAATCTCTGTTGCTTAGTTTTTAAGTAGGCTTTGGCAGTCTGGCTGAACTACAATAGTGCTGACATTGAAATTGCACAGTATCATGTGGGGGGAGGGATGTTAGAGGAGGTTCACTGTAGACACAGCTTGGATTTTTCCTCCCCTTTGATACAGTTGAAACTCTTACTTCCTGCACAGACAAGCAGTCAGTGTGATTTTTGAATATTTGGGTAGAGGATAATACACAGCAAAGTAATTCAACTGTAATCCCTAAGGGTGGGATAACAAATAACATCCTTGCTGTACAGGCAGCTGGAATTATTCAGAAGGTGTAAAGGGGCTTTAATGTGGTGAGGAGCTGCTGCTTTTGAGTAGGCACATCTGCAACTTTGCAAATGAAATGACTTGCAGGCACAGCCATGGCTGCTTGTTTGTTTGCTCTGTGGAGGAGGTGACAGAGCATCTGCAGCCTCTGGCAGGTGTGCTCAGAGCTGCACGTGTGGCTTCCAGGGCCTCTTTGCAAAACAGGCATTTGCTTGCAGTAGTCAATGCAGTTATTACTTGTCATTCCAGAACAATCGTTGTTGAGAAGATTACAGCACTAAGTAAATATTTTTCTTTCTATCAGTGTGATTATTTTTTAATCTGACTGGGTAAGGGGGAACAACAGTAGCTCGAGTAGGGGCTTCAGTGGAGAACTGTCTCTGGAGCATTAGGCACAGCCATTCTACTCTGGGTGGGAGTTACCAGGGTGAAACGGGGGCAGCAGGGTGACTTTTGGGCCAGCATTTAAATTGCCACTGCCAAAAACTGGGCCAGAGCATGAATGGCTTTGAAAGGCAACATTTCTGTTTCAGATGTGGTTCTCTCTTACTTAATAGCAGTAGATAACTGCAAAGGAGAAGGCTTATGTGAAGAGATACCAGTGTAGTGTCCTTGTTTGTGAGTACATCTGAATAGAGAACTATCCAAACATTTTTTGTGTTACTTATCTGTCTCTGAGGCTGTTATATGCAGATGACTGGCTTTCACTGAAAGGAAAAAAAAAAAAAGACCAAACCCCAAACTTCAAACTCACCTATGTATCTCCATCCAAGGTAATGTTTGTTAAAATGACTGTTACTTGTAAAGGAGTGTGTTGGCCTGTTCCTTGTCGTGCAGTTTGAATTTTACTACGTGAGATGTGATGTTAGCCCGTGGCAGAAGGGGAGCTGCAGGAGCGTGGGAAGCATGTGCACAGGCAGGGTGTTGGCACATGGTGGCTGCAAGCATGAGCTTCGTTCCCAATCCATTCAGAATCAGGTGGCCCAAACTCACCCCAGGTTTATTCATATCTCTTCAGGTTTCTGTTTAATTCCTTACTTCTTGCTGTCATCTAAGTTACTGTGATCACAGAATGGAAGCTTATATTACAAATGGCAATGAAATGAAGTCCTATGCAAATGGGTGCTGTTACCTGCATTTGTAGTCATTGAAAGGCTTTGAAGAAATTAAAAGGTTTGGGGTTTGTTTCATTTTTGTTTTTTGGGTTTTTTCCTAAGAAAGTATAAATGAAAAGTGCACCTTTTAAACAGATGGATGTGTGAATGATGATGAGGTAATCTGATCTGTAAATATAAATGGAATTTTGTCTACTTCTGGCTTCAAGCCGAAAAGCATTAGGTTAAAAATAATTTTAAATTAAAACCCCCTGCTGTAACTTCAAAATAGTTTTCCCTCTGAATGGAATATTTCATGCTGAATGACCAGAGAGGCTCTTGATGAGAATTGCTTTTCAACTGAGCATCTCTGTCAGGCAGATCAGAAAGTCGCAGCGTGCTTGTCCTCTACCCGTGTTGCCGAAGTGCTGCAGGCCAAATTATTCCCAGTATGACACCTAAAAAAATTAATCTGTGGTGATATGTATTTCCTCTTACAGTGCTTTTCTTGCAAGTATGACTTCAGCTGTACTGGGTCCAACTAGCCATATATCCTGTCTTTGACTGTAGCCAGTAGCAGTTACCTGAAGAGGAGTGTTGGAACAAACTAGATAAGATGCTTGGCCAAAATATTCTCCCTGCTTCCTACAGCTGTGGTCCAGAGTGCTCATGAATCAGCAGTGGTGTCATCTTTGCACAGTGTCAGGCAAGGACTGTGGAACATGTTGCAGAGAGTGCCCCAGAAGGACAGCTCATTTTGCTCCTGGTGCAGAGGAGGCAGGAGATCCAGCCCTGTGTGTCTCCATGGGGAAAGGGTAGTGATGGGAGGGATAGTCTGCTCAGATGAACGTGTGGCTGCTCATCATCATCAGGTCCTGGGCAGCCATCCCACACCACAGCCAGCTTCTCAGAGCAGGCCTGGGAGGAGAATTTGCTTTTCCAAGCTCAAGCAATAGTATATTTTGGGCATAATTGAAGAATAATGGACTCTTAGTCTAAGTAATTGTTGTAATAAGGCTAAATAAGTTATCACCACCTTCTGCAGACAAAAAAGTATTCAGCTGAAATGGAGAGTTGAAATATGCAGAGGAGAAACCTCCTCCAGAAAAGCAAAGGGGCAGCAGATGTTACTAGGATCTGCTTTGCTAACATGGGAGTGCTGATCCCCACTCTCCATTGCGTTTTTAGGCTATTGCTTTTCTTCCTGAGGAGGGTGTGGGGTCATATGAGCTGTGCTTCCTGCCAACAGCCCCACTGTTGAAAACTTAAGAGAGCTTTTCAATTTGCCAGACTTCTTGTGAAAGCCTCTGATGTGCATTACACAATCGAGCCTCAGTTCACGCTTGCCGTAGAGGCCAGTGACTGGTTACATGTGGGCAGGCTCCAGTCTGCCTCTGAAAAGGTTTTGTTCAGTGTGTGCCTCTGCTCGGCCCGTCGGGCCCTTGTATTTTCTCAAAATGTTAAGTATTCAACTTTGCTCCAGTACATTATCTGACAAATCTTCTATTGTTTGGCCCTTTTCTGAAGAGCACATTATCTGTGGTGGCAGGAACGGTGGCCAAGCCGTCTCTGCAGTGCATGCAAAGGTGCTCTGGGCTGGAGCTGGAGCCACCCACCATTGGGTGGGTACTGTAGCAGAGTCTGTGTCAGGGGTGCTTTGGACTTGTTCCTCTTGGCTTAAACTTGTGACTGAAAGCAGAAAGTACTGTGGCTTTTTTCGGTGGGGACAAGCAGTGATAGGTACATAATGTTCGTATTCTTGAAGTTGTCAGATGGAAGGGAACTAATATGATAACACATAATGCTTTGTCTCCTGTGATCTGGAGAGATAGATGTGCTTAAGTATTTGATTTCCAATGGAGAGGGTTGGGGGAAAATAAAACAATTCCCGTTAGGGCTCAGATTCAGTCTAGCCAAGCTGCAGAGTTTTCATCAAAAGCAGGAAACAGATGGATGGGCACAGCTGCAGGAGGTTCTGTGACTTCTCTGGGAAAGCTCCCCAGGCGTGTGCTGCAAGCAGGAACATCAGCACAGCACTGCTGGTCTGCAAGGGGCCTCTATCTGGGGCCAGTGGATGGAGGGGCTCCCAGCCCATGTCGCTCAGGGAGATGGCATTTTGGGGAGGAACCTGCCTGGCATTGCTTCCAGCTCCCAGTGGTGTAGCTTGCCCTTTTCCAGGATCTTCTCGCTGTTGTAGAAGAAGAAAAATGCATCAAAGAGTTATCAATGTTTCTAGGTCTTGCATCACTGAAGGATGTAAGCTTATCCTTAGGTCCTTTCCAGAAGCACCTCATCACTGTCTCCTTGCTGAATTCCCCATTTCTGAGTGGATAGTTGAATGACTAAGAGGTCTTGTAACTTGGTGGGCTCTCAGAGGCAGCCAGAGAAACCTCTGGGATGCCCTGGAGTGGTGTTTCTTATATTCTTGAGAGAGAAAAGGAAAGAGGGTTCAGTGGCCAAACCGTGTCCTCAGAGTCTGCCCAGCCACTCCCATAGAGCCATCATTGCTCCTGTGAAAAATGAGTCAGTGCATATTGTTTGTCTGGCACCTACAGTACTTGACTCCTCCTATTTACTTGAAAGGTGCAAATATTTAGATCTCTTCCAGAACAGATCTGTGTTATTGTTGTTTAGGAGGTTTTTTTTCTAAAACAGTTTAGTAATGTTTCTTCTTTTATGTTGTTTTTGCCAAAATTAAAGATTTTTTCCAAGCAAGAAGCCCATGTAAGCACAAGTGTGTAGTGGGGAGAACATTTCTCAGCTTGCTTTCCCTTTTCTAAAGACAAAAGAGCCTTATTGAAATGTGCTTCCTTTCTGACTGCTAATGGGTTTTCCTTCCTTCCTCCTTGAAATGAGCTTAACATTCTCCCATCCTGTTGGGTATAAATTTCAGCCTGGACTGTTTTCCCTGTTGAGGTGTTGAGTCACTGGCCTTGAATGGTAACCTGTGATGAGACAGGGAGAAGTGAGGGCTTGGGAAGGAAGAGGTTTTCTTGCAATTTGGGGTACATGGGATGAATTTTAGAAAACAAGGGTAAGGTGCTATTCATTCTTGCCTGGTGCTGCTCATATACTCTTTTTGTAGTTTTATTTCTTGATGCTTTCATATGTTGGATCTGGATAAATTCCAGGACATTATACACAAAATACCTGGTGGAAGAGCTGGTTCCTGCTCAATAACTGTTCTGTTTTAAGCTGTCTCATGTTAAAGGGGAAAAAAATATGGTGCCAGGTCACTGGAATTAATTTGTCTCCTGGAGGAAAGATGCTGAAATCTTGCTTCAAAGGCTCTGTGTGGAAATTATGTCCTGAAGCCTGGATATTCTCCAAGGCTTAATTGAGCTTATTCATAGGAATTCTAAACTTTATGAACTGGACAGCAGACCTCTAAATTTGGCTCTAGCTGCAGAGAGGGTATTGTTTTTTCACACTCTGATTGACAACAGAGAGCACAGATATACACTTCAGAATAATTAGTAAAATGGACAGGAATTAAAGCAAGCATTGCTCTGAAAACAAACCAGATGAGCTAAACAAGTCATCCTCCTGTCTGTATTTTTCTCTCTTAAGTAAGTTTTCATTTTGTGTGGTGTTGGGTTGTGTCATGTGTGATTCATCTTCTCTTTTTATCCCACAGAACTTCTTTCTGGTCTCAAGTCATCAGTAGCAGATTTGAGATAAAAATCTGCATCTCGTCCCGTACCATCTTGTTCTGCAAGATGAAGAAAACAAGACTGAGCAATGTCACTAAACCAGCAAGAGTCAGATTAGGTCAGTGCCTCACATACACTTCTGCAAATCTCAGAGAAACCTGAATCTAAGCATCTTTATTACTAATATACTCTGTGTTTTCGAGGTTTCTCTTGCCTCCCCCCCTAAGCAATAGGGCTGAGAAATTAACTTCTAAATAAACCTCCAATAATTATTGTAAGCTATCTGAGCTTGTGTGAAAACAAACTATTGTTAAGTTGGCTTAAGCTAAAAAACGTGCTTTTTTGTTTGGTAGAAAAGCAGGTAAGACTTCAAAGCCAGTTGTAACCAATGTGGACTTTAGTTTGCAGTCCTGCCTCTGGAGAGCCAGCAGTGCAAGAGGGGCACAGAAGTGGTTAGAGGGCATCTTTACAGAGTATTGGGTTTTTGTTTGTTTTTTATTGTTCTGCATTAATTGTAGATCAGTTTATAAGGGATAAGACTCTTTAGTAATATTTCCTGTTTGGAAAGCTCCTGTGTGAGTGAAACTGGAGGGTTTACTTGGGGTTTTTCAAGAGCTCACCTTTAAGGAGTATTACCTTATTTCTGGTATTCCTTGGGATTTATGCATCCAGAAATTTTTTTTCTATATAGGCTTTCTCACAGCACCTTCAATATGTGTAAAAGCTGAACAGAAGGATCATTTGGACAAAGCAAATTGCATGCTCTGCTGTTGTCAGTTATGTCAGTGTTGGGACAAACTGGGAAATATCTACTCTTCAGAATTTTGTCCACCCAGAATTGCACTGCAGATTAATTCTGAAACTTGCTACTGAAGGGAATTTAACAAAAAATATCCTATGTAAAATTTAAAAATTTTTGGTAGTGTTAACAGATGGAAATGTTGAGTGACTTATTTTTTTAATGGAAGTCATAACATTTAGACATGTAAGAATATAACTGCTTTTTAAAATGTAAAATATCTCCATGAGACTACTTAGCTATCCGCACATGACATCCTCTAGGCTGCTTAACTCCTGTTTGCATTGTCAGTGAGATGAAACAAGGATCTGAGAATGAAAGACAGTTGTGGTTTGGAAGAGCAGTTGTTACCAGTGAACTTTGTTTCCTGGAAAACTAAGACCTCAGAGCTGGGAACTTTTGCTATATTGAAGCCCATGTTTGAGGCCAGTGGGCAGGTCCTGTTCTGATGGGCAAGGGTCGTTGTGCGTTTCAGTGAGCTATTTCACTTTCCATACTGCTTGAAAGTGTGCACCTTCTTCCTGTGTGTGCTTGGATAATCAGGAAAGAACCACAGGCTGGAAAGCAGTTAAAAGCAATCCAGAGTAAAGAGGCAGCAATTTGGGGTACCTGAGGGGCTCCTTACTGTGGTAATTGCCTACCCAAGTGTGGAGGCTGAGTAAAGTATCATTGCAGTGCTGTGGCTGCTGACCCAATATTGGAAGATTTTAATCTAACATAGAACAAGTATCATCATCATCTTTCATATCTCTGAAAGCAGCAATGTGCACCATATCTTTTATGTTTGATTCTTGCAGGCACTGTGAGTGTGTATCTTATGCCCTGTATCCTGCTTTTGAATTTGCAGTGCGGTATCATGACACTTCATCTTTCAGTGAAAGAGCCAACTTTAGGATGAAGTCTAGTAAAAACCTCAGGGTTGCACTCCTTATCTGAACTGCTTTAGAGATCAACCCAGCTGAATTCTAATTTAGAGAAAAAAGCTTCCCATGCTGCATTTGCACTGTACACATTTAGGGAGGTTTGTAAGAGTTGATCTTGAAGTGTCATTTAGGCTGATTGTTCTGTTTTTATGAAAATTTTTCCTGTGAGAGCTCTTGAACATACACTAGTGTGGAATACACACTAGTGAGAAAAGAGATGAATAGAAATAGACCACAGAATTCTGAATCCATGTTGTATCATATGTCAGGAGACTAAACTTTGTAATTAAATATACTGAACAGCTCTATCCAAGCCTCTTCACAGTTCACATTTGAAGTTCAGCTGTGTGGAGCCCATCTTGAATCATGTGTCCATCAAAAAAGTCAAGGTCAAGAGGGCCCAGAACTACCAGTCACTTCCTTTTTGTTTGGGAAGGCTTGTGTGATGGCTCTTATTTTTAATATCTGATGTTTGAGATTGAAACTGGAGTGAGTAGAGGGATGGAGGTCCTTGAAAAAAACATCAGCCCAAGTGACAGTGCTGTTCCATCCTTGATTAAGGACACAATGGGGTACAAGTGCCACAGTCCCACAGAGCTGCCAGCTGAGCAGTGGCTGAGTCAAGACCAATGCTGTGGTGTTCCCCTTCTGTACCTTTTTATTCAGCACATTTCTTCAGACGGATGTAATTTCAGCAAATCAAGGAGGATTTGGGAACTTTCCCCTTCCCTGCCTTTTGGCTTAAGGCTGTAGTTATCTGAAAACTGAAAATACCATTATAAAAAAACAAAATCCCAACCCTCTATAAGAGGTCACTCGTCCACCTATAGGGAAATGGCCCTGTGTGAGGACGTGTCTTGTCATCGGGGCAGGCAGTGGGGAAAGGACTGTGAAGTCTCATGGCCTGCTTGGTTAATGGCAGCCGCTGAACTGTCAGGCTCATTAGGGACACGCTGCTAATTTGGTCGGGCAAGCGCTGCCAGGCTGCATTGTGTGGGGTTAAGCACTGTGAATAGAGCCCGTAAGCAAAGCTGCTGGAATCTGCTTTTGTGTTCCCTTTGGACGTCTGTCCTCCGGTTTTGGCTTCTTTTCCAGTTCCAAGTGGCCACGTGGAGTTTTGGCACTGTGAGTGCTGTCTGTAGATTAGTTATAGATTGCAGAAGAAATCGAACTTGTGCTGAGAGGAGTTACCCTGCTTCTCAGCTGTCTTTGCATACATACGTTTAGCTAGAGTGTCAATTCACTACTTCATGTAACTCAATTAGAAATGGATTAAGCCCTCTCTCTTTAAAACCCAATTTGAGCTGCTATAGGTATTTTCCTTATCATCCCTGCTCACATGTGCTAGGCACTAGCTATATAGCAGTTAAAGTTTGCATTTCTTTTCTACTGTAAAAAGAAATTTCTCCCCTTCTCACAAGTCAGGTGGGTTTGGAAGGCTGACAGTATGTGCCTTCCAAATCCACTGCAATCCCTGGAAGAGCAGGGAGGTGAGGTGGGAGGTTATAGACTGACCCTTTGGGCAGAAAAAAGGGAGCTCAGTGGTGGGGAAAACCTTCCACGTGCAGCCTGGCTGGGTGGGGTGTGCTGTCTCCGTGTGTGCCCAGCTGGAGCAATTCCTCCCGGGTTTACTGTAAAAGGTTGAGCAAGGAGAAGAGATTGTTTTTGTCTCATAAAGGGAACAACCAGATTGTCTCAATGCTGTCTTTCCCCAGCGTGCGTCAGAATATACTGTTAATTTAGGAGTTGGAACCGGTGGAGGATTTTCTGATTCTCTACCATGTGTTTGCCTTTGTGACTCCAGTTTCTCTCTCATCCTTTGGGGATGTTTTTTCCCTGAGATCTTCAGTCTTACTAAAACTTACTTTTGTTTCTGCCAGAGAAAATGCTGAAATGAATGATTTTCTGGTAACCATTTTCTGCATTTTCACCGGATTGATCTGATTATGTTAAGGCTGCATCAAATACCCCATTAAGAGTTTCAAATGCTATCAGAACTGAAGCGGAAAGAGGTTTCCCAGGAGATTGACTGTGTGTGCTTGTGTGGAACAGACTTGGCAGGGAATTGGCCTGCACAAGTACCTGGCAGCTCCAGCACTTCTGTCACCAGATTCCTGGGGTGATCCTGAGCTGTGAATAGACGAGGTTCTCCACCTGCCGGGTCAGGCTCTGCTGTCACACTGGGGTGCTGCCCTCCCCTCCAGAAACAAGGGGAATTCATGCCTCTGCCTGTTCATGGACAGGGATATCTAGTTAATGCCATGCCCTCTTTTAGGAAGTAGTGTTTTTCCAAGGGTGGAAAAATGCTTGCTGTGTGGGAGGGAATACTTCTTTCAAACAAGCACTGAATTTCCTCCTTTTACTTTACTAGGGGTTTCTGTTAGAATAAGGCTGGAGGGGGAAGTTTGAAATTATTCTGGGAAGCTTTTGACTCAGGAAAGGGAGAATGATTCCTATTATTACTGTTATTTATTAAGGAGAACAGACCATTGAACCTGAACTTTTACTTATCTTTCTCTTTGAAAACCTAAAGCACTAATGCAGTGACCCCAGAAGAGTTTGCAGGTTTGAACCAAGGTCTTACAGCATAAAAGCATAAATCCCAGCTGTGGGAGGTAGCCTGCAACCACGTTAACATTCAAAATATAAGGTAGTCAAAAGGTGTACGTTAGAAATATGTTTTTAAGTGATTTACATTTGTTTTTGTATTATGCTAGTATGAAAAAAATCCCAGTGCAACCTAAACTATGTTTTAATTATAATTTGGCAATAGAATTTAAATGAAGGAAAAATCAAAACTTGACTCAGTCTGTGTCACAACTGTAATTTCATTCTTGTACTTCAGAAGGTAATATAACTTAGTCATTTAGCTAATTCCTTAGATCAGTTCTTTAAAGAATCACTCAAACAAGATTCTGTGCATTTTATGAAAGTGGAAAGGCGCTTGACTGTGGCCACACAGTCTTATCTCTTCCACTTACAGGATCATACTGTACATCCCTAATACTTTTGGGTGTGCTGTCAGTGGCTGAGAGTCAGACAAGTTGAGAAAGTTTTAACTTGTAAGTTTTGACTTACTCTTGGTGGAGACTGGAACAAACATCTTCATTATCCTCCTGAAAAATCCTGTTAGCAAAGCAGTCTCATCATATCTAAGCTACTGGCTGGAATTTTGCTCATAGTGGCTGTTAAAGTATAGCAGCTTAATCTCAGCAGAGATTGAGGAGGCATTCAAAGACTCTTTAGTGAGAAAAATGTGTAGAAAGAACAAACTCCATTGTCACAGCAAGTATAGAAAGTTGAATTTAAATCTGTATTTTACTGCACTGGGGAAGGCGGAAATCCTCAACTTCCAGAGCTATTGAAGCAAACACTTCTGACTAACTCAACACCTATCCCAGAAGGATTTCCTTACAGACTCAAGAAAACTGATTTATGTCAGTAGCTGGAATAAACACATTTTGCAAAGTTAAGAAGTCTCCAAGGCTTTGGATTATCAACAGAAATCTTAATTACATTCAACCTCAGATAAGAATTTATCAGTAATTACAGACATTTTGTTGACATGTAAGCAGTCCTCTAAGGTCACCAAAAATCATTTCTTGTTTCATACCTATTAATGTAGTTAAAAGTTTTCTTTGCTTAAAGGTCCAAAGTAACATCAGCCACATGGCAGGGGAAGAGATATTATAAGGCGTCAAAAATCCAACAGTGGTTTCTTCATAAAGCTGCAAAATAAACTCATTGAACTCTTCTGTAGTCAGTTTATGCCTGAAATGAACTTGTCCTGTGCCCTGTCAGAGAATCTGGGTAACTCTTCTGGTAGAAATAAGATATCCTCTGTTAACATTGTAAGTACCTTCCAAAAATGAGCTCAAAAAGTGAGCCATGCACTCAAACACTGAAGTTCATGGGTAAAATTACAAGGAGAGGCTGTACAAGAACAAACATATGTCAATCATAGGGTATAGGCTTCCTCCTAATGGGCTTGGACTTCATAGCTCACTTATGTTGCCAGAATTAAACAGGATATACAGTTTGTGGCTTTTGTGTCATATTTCTTAGTATGTACAAATCATATATTGCAGCAAAATATGGGGATCTATAGTTACTCTATTAAGTGGCCTTTATTTGACCTCTGGTGTTCTCCTTGGCTATCCTGATCTCCCTCTCCAAATTCACAATGTCTGTATAAAGAAAACGAGCATCAAGATCATTCCCGGCAAGATGTATCCTCAGAACAAGACTAAAGGCTCCATTTCACGGAAAGATTTTGTGAGTCACCATGCTGAAATCCACAGCCCAGCAGTACATCCCAGAGATCATTATTAAGGAGTGTGGTTAAAAACTATTTCCCTGGGAGTGATTTTGCTTCTTGGGCAAATCTCTCACAGGTGCAGGCTATTAGGAAGGCCAGACCACTTCCTATAAATAAGCAAGCAAGAATGATCCAAATAGCAGTGATGTGCCTTGCCAGCAGGGAAAGTCCAAGAGAAGACTGAAAATTTTAGTGGAAGCAGAATTTGGGCAGTAAAAATCCATAGTCTATAATCGGATTTTTGAAAGGAACTATTTTTTCTGTACAAAATTGTTCAGTCAACAGAACTGGTAGTTTAATTAACAAGCAGAAATAGCCAAGCAACCTAACCTGGTTATTGAATCGAATGCTGCCCTCTTTTTGTATAGTACAGGTGGGACTGATAAGAGATTTCAGTCACCTGCTGTGCAACATGATTTCCTTTGCCATAGCCAATTTCAACTGCGGCAGCCAACACTGATTGTTCAAGTTGGGTAACTCCAGCATTTGCAGTCTGAGATGCAGCCCCCTGTTTTCTTTTTCCCTTTTTTTTTTTTTTTTTTTTTTTTTGGAAACAATCAAAAGAATTCAAATTACAGGGACCTTCCTCACCTGAGAGGCAGAGAGTTAGGTAAGTAGATCTTTTTGCAAATTCTCTTTAAGAACACCCTCCAGCTTCAGCCTGGCAATACAACACTGATATGTTCCTCTTCTCTCCTAGGAATGAGAATTCAAGTTCCAGCAAGAAGGTAAGCTGTGTAGTGAGTTATAAAAAATTTCACATTCATTCCAAAAAGATTTTTTTCCTAGAAATCCTTTGAATATAAAATTCAAATACTCATTAAAGTCAGTTGTCCTGGAAAATTTTCTGGTCCTTTCCACCCCCCCTTCCCAGTTCATGTAGAATGTGATAATTTATTCTTTTGTTTCTTGGGCTAAGGGGAATTCAGTGTGTATTTTTGCCTTACCCCGCTAGTTTCAGTGATTCATCTTGCTTTCCAGAATGATTACATGTCCATCAATCCAACTGCAAACTCTTTTTGAAAACTCCTCAGTGCTGTTATATCTACTGAATAAATCGCAGCCAGACTATCTCAAATATATTGTTTCTATGACACAATAAAGTGATTGCAGGGATTATGTCTGTCTGTAGCTGGAACTGAGAGCTATTTCAGCATTGAGCAAATAACCCAAACAAACTTCCCATTCCCCACCCCCCTCACTAAAACCACTGGAAAGTGTGTATAACCAGTATTTGATCTTTTCCTGCAGCATCTAGAGGAGCCTGTGGAAGCAGCCACCTGGAACAGCCCCCTCAGAGTTTTCCACCTGCAGCCTCAGTGCCTTATCTCCGAATAGCTGTGTTTGGGCCTCCTACACTCAGCCGGTCTGCATGTTCTTAAACATTTCCCCATCTGTTTTTGGCTCCACAATGGATTCCTCCTGGACCCTGAATGCGGTGAATAGTTTGGAAGGAAAGTGACCCGATTGAAGCAGAATACAGTTTGAAGAGTCTTCCACATGTTACTGCTAAATCCTGGAAGCCTCCCTTCAGGACTAGTGGTTCCTCAGATGCTTTGAAGGCCAGGGCCAGCAGTGCTCTGGTAGTCAGAGCAGCTCTCAGGTGGCCTCCTTGGCTCCAGTTTTGCCTCAGGTTGTTTTCACTTCTCCTTCCTCAGAGCTGTCTTTCCTCCTCAGCTCCTCTTCTTCCTCCCTTATTGTGGGTGTTGCTCTTCAAGTGCAAATGCACATCATTTAAATCACAGTTGCTCTGGCTCCACCTTCCACTCTTCGCATCTGAGTATTGCATTTCACTTTATTTTTAATCAAACCATATCACATTTCCTTTTGGGGTCACGGAAGCGTGTTTGACGTGTTTAAGTTGCCACTGTGAGGCTCTTCCCCAAACAGAATTCAAACCATTATGTTGCAATCTGTACCAGAGCCTTTCTAGCAGCTGTGTTTATACAGCTCCTAGTAAAATGGGTCCCTGATTAGGATTTTTGAATAGCTCGTTCACTGAAAAAACGGTGTTTTGAACCAGCTAAAGCTATTTTAAAAATTGGGATAATATATGATTAAAAGTTTTCGTTTGAAGAAATGTTAGTGGCAACACCCTGCCAAATTTTAGGCCCAAAACATCATCACCATTAGTATCACAGAGATTAAGTTACTAGAATTTAACTGGGCAAGAATTGGTTTTCCTTTGCTTGTTTAAAGAAACAGCTGAAAAATTCATTTACCATAGATTGAAAATTATATGTTCAGAGCAGTCATCCAAAATTGTTGAAGTCTGGTAAATTAGGTGAAACTGAAGACAGGTTCTTTATCTTGGAATTGTCAAGCAACAGTGATCTGAGGGCAGCTGGATCCAGAATGGAAAGTGAACATTAAGCAGTTCTGGGGTGGCTTCACAGCCATAAAGACAAGCTGTTTGAAAAACCAAACTCCATCCTCAGCTGAGTGACGCTGACACACAGCACGGACTCTGTGTTGGACAGGTGGCTTGTGAGCAGCTGTTCTGTTCCAGCCATGCCACGCAGCCTCTCTGGGAGGTTGGAGAAGCAGGAGCTGGTGTGCCAGCAATGCCTTCAGGTGTGCAGGGAATCCTACAGATTCTTCCTCTCAATGTTAAGGCTGGGGGAAAACATTCCTCATCTTTGCTGTTCCCCACTGTGGAGGTGGCAGCTGCATTTCCAGGATTCTGCAGGTTTGGTTCTTTGCTTTTGTGCTATGGTCGCTGGCACTGTACAAAAACAGTAAGTGCACATTAAGGCAGGAAAACACCAGTGCTGCTTCTGCTCCATTAAACTGGAGCACATGATTAAAGGACCAAAGCTACTGCGACTGACAAAGTCCATATTTAAATGTTTTCTAAATTGTAAACTAAGAGCAAAGATTTATAAGTTTGTGTCGTGACCCATAAATCTAGATCTCCTCTTGTCCTTTGACTCAAGACAAATGGCTTGTAGAGGAATCTGTAGTGGTTTGGATAAGTCTAGGTTTCAGCAGTCAGCCCTCTTAAGTCAGACATGTAAGAAACATCTGTAATTGTTTGAGGAATTTGGCAGACGATCTTGTACTTAAATCACATTTTCCCCTTTGAAAGCTGGAAATGTCCATGTGTAAATTAGACACACAAGCCACATACCTCTGCATTTGTGGAATTAGACAAGGTATGAACCCTCTGTTACCTTGTAAATCCTCCTGCAAGGGAAGAGCAAGTTGATACCTTGCCGTAGTAAAAGAGACCAGTTTAAGGTTCTGTAAAACTGTGTACCTTTTTTGTGCCTCAGAATAAAATCTAACAGCTTTAAGGGGAGTTGATGTTAAATGGCAGGCTACTTTAGTGTTCAGAATTTGCCACTTAGCCAAAAGACTAAGACTGGAATCAGAAGGTTCTTTGAGTAAAATACACAAACCCTCCTTTCCAGGCAGCATTGCTGAGTTACGTGCAGAGTTGTCACATGCTGGGCCTCTGAGTACATTTAGCATGCAGTTGTGCAGTCTGTCTAGAATCATCTCATCCTGTAATGAGATCATGTGAATTCAAAGCATATTAAACTTAATCCTAGTTCTCAGGATTATACCCTGCAAATTTAAAATTGCAGAGTATAAGAAAGGCATACTATTCCCGACTGCTAATGATAAAAAATGAGGCCCAGCTCATTGTGAACCAGCTTTGGTTCTGCCACTGAAAGCACAATTTGGTAAAGGGGAGTGGGAGATTCAAGCTGGTGTCTGGTGACCTTTGTCAAGCAGAAAAAATGATTGCTATGTTTGCTAGAATTGTATTAGTGCTGGATGCTTCTGGTACAGCCTGAGCAAATGAAGTTTAAAAGTCTGGATGTCTATCAGCAAACTTTGCCTTTTGATTGAGTCTACAAATGATGCAACATGGACCCTCCAGGCAGGAATTTGAGGCTCTGCTTTATTTGATGTCACATCCTTTAGTAGTTTCAGAAAGTGATACTGCTTGTAATGGAAAAGCATGACGAAAACAGACATAATCCTGAATAATGTGTTAAAATCAATTCCTGTGCGTCAGATTCCTTGCATAACATGTCCTTTGGTGGACACGGGCATTGTCTGAACAACAAAGGAAGAGGCTGTTGCAGATGCTGCATAAAGGCTGCACCTCTGTGTATTCCAGCTCAGGAATATCAAAGCAGAGCTACCAGCTGTTTAAGTTTAGCCCAGCTCATGGTGGACAAAGAGCTAATCCTAGACAAGAAAACCCCCAAAAAAAGAAAAGCCAAAATTTGTAAGTAATTATCTTTTTGTTTGAATAACCTCTAAGAGCTAGAGGCTACGTAATTCTGACCTTGACTATTGAAATGCTGTATATTTACTGTGGAAGTGCCCTTAGTAGCTTTAAGCTTGAGGATGTACTAGATTTCTTAGCAGCATTCAGTGACTTGTCTTGTGTGATGCCAAGCCTTTCCATGTTCAGCTTCCTGTTTTATTCTAAGGACAAGCTTAGCTGGTTGTCAGTAGTCCTTCTGAGGCAGAGATTTTTACTGTGCCTGATTGAGCAGCACCACACTAGAGAGAATGGTGGAAGAGTTGTCTCCCTTGAAGCCAGTTCTGGAACAAAAAAATATCTTCACTGGCTCCAGTTTATCATTGCTGTTGCACTGTGGAAAACAGACTTACTGGTTTTGTGCGACACTTTCTGCCACCTCTTTTACTCTTGCTTTCCTTTCTGCTCTACTTTTGCCTTGCTGCTCTCTCTTCTACATCCAGTATCTCCCTCTGTTTTCACTTACTATTCCTTTACACCCTTAACTCAAGGCAGTCAGTTCTAACTGGGTTTTTTTCCTTTACTCCCTGGGAAACATCTACATCCTTCCTGTTCTCTTCCCTGAGCTTTTTACACGCCAGGACTGGCATGTCTCAGCCAGCTACAAACCTCCCTGCTCCTCCAGCCAAGGAAGAAGTTGATAGCAACAAAACTGGATGCCTGGCTGGACTCAGCTGAACATCTCCCTCCCCTTGGGATATTCTTGGTGGCTGCTGCCACACTCACCACAGCATGGCCCAGTTTCTCTCTCCATGGTGGGGTGGCAGAGAAAGTGCACACCACCTTCCACAACTGCAATTTTTTACCCCTTGGAGAATACAGGTTTCCTTTTAAGGAAGACAGACCTGTTTTTGGAAGCTATTTTTCGCATCTTGAGGGTAATACAGTGTAGTAGTTCTCCTACAAGCCTATCTGAGCCACTTCAGGAAGCTGCAGTGGGTTAGAGCTGATTGGCAGTTGTCAGTCACATCATGTGTTTTTCTTTGGCTGAATTGTCTGACACAGCTCTCTGGAATGTAGCATGAGGCAGTGCAGTATTTTCATTTAATTGCTTGTGGAGATGGCTGCAGGATTGTGGTGTCAGAAAATATTGCTAAATCTCAGGGGATTTTCTTGGCATTTTGTTGCCACAATAAAGTCATAGTTGTCACAGTGGCTTAGTACAGCCACAGAATATATGTACACTTATTTATGCAGCCTGAAAATGTGGTGCAATAATAAAATACTCTGTTTACATTTCTGCGACCTGCATTCATTCAAGTCTTCTAATGCTACTTTTGTTCTTTGCTGTATTGGTTAAATGCATATTTCTTGTATTTGAAATTTATGAAACTGTTAAGAAGAATTGTATGCTGTCAGTCTAGTCACATTTTGCAACCAGTCTTAAACATGATCCTACTTGTGGGTTTGTGTCTCTCTGCTGCCTTTATTACCTAGGCATTTCAGTTCTGGAAATCCATATTTATAAGGAATTTGTTCCACAGTAGAGCTGCCATTGCATTGTTAATACCAAGCTGACAAGTAGCCTGAAAATGAGGTGTTGAGCAAACATAAGCAGTTTCCATTTGAGTTTTTGTGACTGTCCTGCAGCCCAGCCAGTCCATGTTGTGGAGCATTTGCAAAGTAAGATTAATGCAGTGCAGACTGCTGATGAGTTACAGGAAGGCCAAAAAATGAAGTTCCTGTGTCTCCAGCTCTCCCCTAGCAGGTCAAAGGCTTGCTTGCTTTCAGAACATAAAGGTATCTGCTTTTCTCTGTGTTGTGGTTGACATCTCCTTATCCAGGTTTATGTTCACCATGTGTAAAGTATTAGCCTGCAGAAGGGGTGGGTTTTCTTCAGTAGAAATTATCATAGTTGCACAAGTGTAAAAAAAATGTGGTTGTATTGATTTTGAAGATCCTATTCTCACACTCTATTTGTGTCTATTCCTTTTGTCTCCAGTGAAATGTTTCAGTTAAAGCATTATGGTTAAGTCAGGAGAGCATCCAGCCTATAAGCAACATGAAGAATGCTTCAATTACCTTCTTACCCACATCTGTGGGATTAGACCATGAACTCTTTAGCTGAAAACATCCCTGGCAGGTTGCTCACGTGCAGTCGTTCTGACCCAGGCAGAATTGCTTACATAAGTAAAAAATTTAATGTGATCTTGCAGTGCTACTTAACGAAGTTGTAGGCATGTTGGTCATGGTAGAGTGTTACTGAAAGTGCTTTCCTGATACTTATCTGTGTTTTTACTATTTCCATTTGTCTTGGCCTTGGTGCCTCTCACTTCTCGGTTTATATTTTAGTAGGAGCTTTGCTTCTCTGTTATGATACGTTTGTGAATTCACTGCTTTTTCTCACAAAACTTAAGCTGGAGAGAGATTTTTAGTATGTCTTGCAGAACAGATCTGAAATCCAAACTAATCTGATAAAATTACTTTTAGAATTAATCTAACACCAATCTGCTGCTCTGTAAAAAGCACACATAAGCATCGTTTATTGTCTGTAGCCACAAGAGAGGGGGAAAAAGCATCCAAATGCCTTCGGCTACTGCAGCAGCAAAGAATTTTCTTAGAGCAGTGAACATGATAATCACAGCCCACTGTGTTAGCCTAAACTTGCTAATGAAGATCAGCACGCAGAGCCAGCCTCTCTGAGAAAGGAAAGATTGAGCTGAAAGTCATCCCTGGAAACCTGTCGGATTTATAAGGTGAATAGGGAGAAGAGGAGATAAAATATGATTTTGAGGCTGTAATGAAAGATGGCTTTGGAGGATGTGTGCATGTGCAAGGAGCCTGAGGAAGTCAAAGATAGAAAATTCTGCGTCTTTGAACACTGACAAATCACCGGGCTGTGCTTAATGATCTGACAGCATCTTCTCACCAGCTGCATCAACATTTGGGCTATTCATCACCTTGAGAGATTCATAGCATTAGGTAACACAACTTTTCTATCAACACATGGGTTTTCGTGCCTGGTGAGCTGAAGAAAAGCTTCTTACGGTTATTTCAGTAGGGGAAGCACACAAACAGGCACATTATACTCTGTGTCAGATTATGGGATTTATGTCTCAGAACTATTTTTGTCTGCCACAACCATTTGAAACCTGGGACATTGATTCCAGAAACTGATATTTTGCTGTTCATCATCAAAGGTTTGGTCAAAGGTTTCCTCTGATCAATTTATTTATGTCTTCATAACCCTCTCAGTAAGACTTCCCAGTGTCTCCTTTGATGCAGTTTACGAATGGCTGAAGATAATAAAACAAAAATGGAGACGTTTCCATAGAGAGAACATTTGTTTGGGGAAGCAGTGATATCTTTACCATTTATTATTATCAACTATGTCATCACATGTGTTGGGAGACAGCTGTGTACAGCTGCTGGATGGAACTGATTTTTAGAAAGCTGTTTTGTAAGAAGTGACATTCATCACTCCAATCCACTGAGAGGCCCTGGTGCTGCCATAATTCATGGGTACACTGTGACATCAGCAGCCGTACTGAAATAAGAAATGAGAGGTATTAGAGTCTCTGGGGTTTGGATTTCATCATATTTAAAATGGTTTTGTGTGAAGGTGGTGGTGTTGGTTTTGGTGGTCATGGTACTTATATTGGTTGTTCACGTGATTTGACATGGAAATGTAGAATCATGGAATCATTTAGCTAGGTCTTTCAGATCATTGAGTCAAACTGTTAACCCAGCACTGCCAAGTCACCACTAAGACGTGTCCCCAAGTGCCTCATCTGCGTTTCTAAATACCTCTATGGAGGCTGACTCAGCCACTGTCTTGGGAGTCTGTTCCAATGTTTGACAACCCTTTCAGGGAAGAAGTTTTTTCTAATGTCCAATCTAAATCTTCCCTTGTGCAACTTGAGGGCATTTCCTCTTCCTGAGGGAAACCTCCCTTTCTCCAGGCTAAGCAACTCAAACTCCCTTAGCACTCCTCATAGGAATTGTGTTCTTGCCCCTTCACCAACTTCATTGCCTGTCTTTGGATTAGCTTTTTGGACCAGGAGGAACTGTCCAGTGCTTGTGCTGTACAATTTGAAGAAAATAACTTCATGTAGAAAGTGATGAGATCTCATGGTTAACTGAAGGATGTGTGAAAATGGGGAGAGCAGGACTGGAAGAGGAGGGGTTCCATTTACAGATCAGAGAGAGCAGACCCTGCTGTTTATAGTGTGGGTTTTCTGTCATATGCTTCTAGCACAGGGGTAGTGAGAAGCCATTCAGAAGTGTGTTCTGGTTTGACTGCGCTCACGAACTTTCTTGTTTTTACTAAGTCTATTTGCATATCTGAATTTCCCTGAGAGACTTTCTAAGCAGTGTTTAAATTAAACTTCAGCATTTGCCAGAATAAAAATGAACATTGTATAACTGATCACAAAAACTACAGTTTATGCAAGTATCAGAGGGACTTTGGCATAACTAACGCAGTACCCTATGCAAATATTCATAGTTGAAAAGGAATTAATCCCTTTCCGAGGGGCCAGCACAAATCTTTCAATGGCACATAAGCCTGCTTTTGAGGGAGCAGGTGCTTAGCAAGCCCTGAGGATTCAGATTTCCAAACTGTACACTGCGTTGACACATATGCAAATACCTTATTCTCTTACAAATAGGCTAAAAATTCTGTATTTTCTGTATTTAGCTGTAACTTACGTGGCATGCAGAAATTCTGTAAGAGCAGGATCATCTCAGTCTGGAACCGGACAATATCAGCTTTAAGCTGGGATAGAACAAAGCTGTAATTGATGATTGGCCTGTTCCCTTTGCCAAGCTACTCGTTTTCATCATTCATAGCAAGAGACCCTTATTTTGTAAAAATCCTTTTGTTGGTGAAGACAGCAGACAGGTTCTGTTTTGTCCTCGGAGAAGGTGGCTTGGTGCCAGTGTCAGCAGCCAGCAATCCAAAGTGTTGTGTTTAATCACAAGATTAATTTTTCCTTTTATTGGCTTTTCCTTTCAATATCACCAAGCATGACATGTTGTAAAACAGAAACACTAGTTGCACAAGGGCTGGCGAGCATCTCGAAGCCCCCTGGCTGTGTTGATAGCAAAGTGAACATTTGGCTTGATGTGCAGCCAGTAGAGACTCCCAGGAAACCAAACTGGGAAAACACACTTGTGTCAATGAGTGGGCTGTGTGCCTAGTGAAGGATAAGGGAAGAGGAAGAAAGATACACCTGGGTATAAGAGCTGTCCTGGGGCTCATGTTTCTTTTCTCCTTTAACGTTTCAAGCAGGAGTTTATATTCATACTCAGATGCCCAAGTTGTTGTGCTGTAGATCCAGTCCATGAATGGTCTGTGGTTACATTAGGATGTATTTTTATGTTTATTAGCTTTTCACAATCAATAGGTAGGGCAAACAATAATATTAATCTACTGGATGAGGGATATAGCTGCTGAAAGTTCAGGGACCACTTCATGGGACAGTCAGATGCTGGTTGTAGTTTACCAGGTTGGGTTCCCCTGAAAGCAAGGGTCCAAGATTGCAGCCCTGACTTGTGGTTGTTCCTGGTTCCCATGTTACAGGAGGTGCTCCTGTCAATTCTTTCTTCTGCTAGAGATCTTTCTTCGATGAAAGTGTTCTGTGATTGAGAATCCTGTGAAGTAAAAATGCACAAATGTAATTTTTTCAAATACATGCAGCTCTCAAGGAAGTGGCCTAACTTTTTGTGTCAAGGATTAAACTTTTCAGCCCTATTTCCAACCGTATGCCTTCTCTCTCAAGGAGCTGAGACTTGAGGGGGGGAGGGATTATGTACAGTTACTCATTTATGTAAATATGAAACATTGACTGGAAACTGAAGGAGGAGACTGCAACCAAACAGCTGTCTTTGCAAATTTATTATTTATTGTAGAGTTAAACAAAATGCCTTATTGTTTAGAGCACTATTTGCCTTGGGCATTGGCTTAGACAGTCGCGTTGGCTGAAAAGAATTTCCTAACTCCCTTTTCCACAGAACAGAAGATGAAGTAGATAACAGCAACAATTGGCTGTTTTGATCTGGCCTTGACATATGTTCCAAGCATCTATTTCATGATCCAACCACATTATTTTTCGTGGTGGCAGCATTTTACTCCTACTTTGCCATCACTGCCACTTATGTGCCATCAGGGGCTTCTTTCTGAGCCTTCTTTCTTGGTCAAAAGTGAACAATTATAAACGATTCTTGCTGCATAGTATGTAAATTCTTTACTCGCAGGGAGTATTCCTGCCACATTATTAGTATGCAAAGTCTTTCAAAGTTGCAAAAAATCTCCATTCAAGGAAACAAGTTCAATGCAAAAGTTAGAGGAATTACATGAGCAAGCTTTAGTATTCTTGGTAGTCAAAAGCCCAGAAGAGTTGGGATGCTATATGATGATGGTGGTAATGAAAGTTGTAGACAATGAAGTGCACAATATTTCTGTGGAGAGCTTTCCTCTGAAATTTCACTGCCTGTTCTCATGCACTATCCCACCTTCTGGTAGGAAAAGGCTTCTGATCAGCAATATAAGTGGGTCACATAAGTTTCCTGCATCTTGCCAGGCCCCCAGGCAGCTCTGATCAAACCTTTTTCAAAATGCTTACTTGGTTTCTGAACAGAATTTAACAGCTGGCATGGAGCAGTGATTTAACTAGTTCACTCCTTGGTGCAACTGGGTATTGCAGGAAGAGCTGTAGAAGTCCTGCTTTCCTTTCTGTGTGGTTTTCTGTGGAAGGGGCCATCTGCTACAGCAAGATGTCGGTGACAGTGTTGCTGACCATCTTCTTTAAAAGGCAAAGATTTGAGGCTTCTATGTGTCCTTTTGCCCAGAGTCAAGGTTGGCTCCAGCTGATGCTCAATTCCAGCTGTCCTGGCAGGTAGTGTTTTGATTCCTGTGCTTAGTACTACAGTCCTGTTCCTGTCAGGTGCTTGATCAAAAGAGAGGGATGCACTTA
Source organism: Anabacerthia variegaticeps (assembly GCA_035583185.1). Taxonomy (NCBI): domain Eukaryota; kingdom Metazoa; phylum Chordata; class Aves; order Passeriformes; family Furnariidae; genus Anabacerthia; species Anabacerthia variegaticeps. The sequence continues at coordinate 6,842,517 of JAWWEW010000036.1, forward strand.
TACACAGGAAAAATTGTCTTCCTGTGTGCTTAGGTAGAAGTGTTGGTCTACTAACCTGTTTTATATTATCAATGAACTGCCAAGTCCACATTGTAATTGGCTTAAATGGAAATAGGGAATGGACCTGGAGCCTGACACAGTTGAGTTGCAGCTGGTGGTTGCCAAAGGTTTGAAGGGCTGGAGTTCTCAGCCACATTAAGGCAGAGCATAACTGGGAGTGTCTGGAAGCTGGCATGTATTTTTCTTTGAACCACTTTCCTCACACATCTGTAATGATGGGACAGGAGGGAGCACTGAATGATTAGAACACCCACAGCACTATGTTTCTTTATGCTTCCTTAGTTGCTGTATGTGAATCTCTCAGCAGTCTGCACACACTGCAGGCATGACCACTGTCACTGTTTCAAATAGCAGTTTCAGCACACAGACCACCCAGTGACCAGGAATTAAGGTCAGTTATGCAGAATGTGCCACAGCGTGGAAGGTGCTGAGCAGCAAACTGGTAGAGTTGCCTCAGTTATTGAATTTAAAATACTCGAGTGAACTGACTAAATAGGCTTCTGCATCTGCATTGCAGATTTGCATGACCTGGTAGATCAATGTTAGGCTTGGCTATGCTAATACAATTTTTCTACCAGAGTGCAGTTAATTACCCAGTACTGGCTGGCAGCATCCATGTGTGAGGGTGGATCCACTCTGCAGAGAGGGGATGCTTAAGGAGCAAAACATTTCAAGGTGACTCTCACAGGCTGGCCTCCACTTGTGAGCAGAGTGATACAGGAAGGTTCATGTAGCACTGGAGATGACTCAGCACCAGTTGATTGGCTAAAATGTGACTGTATGGAAACTGAAAATTGAGAGGAAGGTAAAATAACACAGTGTTAAAGAGTTGGCTTTCACTGAATATATAGAAAGTGTTGTCATGAAAGACAAATGTAAAACATGCCTTTCCTATCACTAGAAAAAGCAGTTTGTGCCTACTGAAAAATCCAGAAATTTCCAAAATTAGAAGTTGCCAGAGAAGTAATGAGCAAATGAATGTTTTTTTCTGAAAACCTTTTTCAGTCCTGGGGATGCAGTTCTTATTTTGCCAATTTGTCTTTGTGAACGTCTGTGGAGTCCCACTGCGTTTAATCAGGTGTCAAACCAAATACAACTGACTGTGATATTGTTTGCACACAGAGCAAGGTGTGGTGTTAGAAAGTTTTCAACACAAAAGCAAATAACAAACAATAGGTTTCACTAGCAGAAAAAAAAATGAGTTGGATTGTTCAGCCAACAACTTTTCTGGTTAAAAAAAAAAAGCCTGAGCAATCTGTGTACTTTCCAATGGAAGTTATCCAACAAATCTTTCACAGTTTTTATCAGTCTGCAAATCAACTCGACAGAGTCACTGGTTCCTAAAATGTGAGATCAGGTGGTAACTGCTGGACTCTCCCTGGCTTAGGACCCACCAGCAGAGCCCCTTGGGACTCGCACTTCCCCCATCTGACATGGCTCTGTGAGGCAGCTGCGGGTCATTGGCTCTGCCTCCTGAGTCACAGTTGAGGAACCCTTAATCCAAAACGAATGCTGTAAATCGTCCCCTATGGACCTGGCAAAGTCATCCAAGCCGAAGACAGATGGGAAATTACAACAATTTGCAAGAGAGATGTTCCAGGGAGGTTCTGCTTTCCGTGCTTTGTACTCCTGACTTGGGGAGGGGGAGCTGGAGGTTTAACTCTCTTGCAGACAACAGTGAGCCTGTATGCAGTTTCGCTGGAGTTTCCCAAACTCCATGTGGTGTGTGTGTGCAACATGGGGTGATGGAAAAACAAGCCACGCATTCTCTAGCCTGTCACCACGAGCTTTCTTCCTGTTTGAAGAGAGCTGAGCACTTTAGGTTCTTTTCTTTGTCACTGGTTGTGCTGTCGTAAATGAGCAACACAAGATGATACGTAATTTGAACAATTCACCACCCGTGTGTTTGTGAAGGTGGGTGTTGGGAATGGAGTCAAACACGTAGGAAACCAAATCCTGGTAGAAAGGGAATCTGTTTCTCCTTGGCTGCCCCTCCCTGCCGCTGCCCAGGCAGCCCTTCTGCCAGAAGTGCACACCCAGACTGACTTTTAAGAAGGCGCAGCTTTGCTGAAATGGTTTAACTGCACAAGTGCCGAGCGGCCCATCGCCCGTGGGGAGGGCTGGTCCAGAGGCTCCACTGGGAGCTCTGCACACACTCTACTTTTTCTACATCTACTAAGGTGTTCTGAATTCACTTTAACCTCTTCCCTGTCTTGCTGGCACCAAGTGTGAGTAATTGAAAACATTTCCAGTTCAAGGCAGGGTTCTGCTGTCTTGGCATCTCTTACTGTTCAGAATGAGGATACTTGCATTTCCTTGCTGACTGTGTTTACTGTATCTTTAGCATAACCATATCATTGTCTCTAGCCTTTCCCCCCCCCCCAACCTTAACAAAAAGTCCCTGGGAAAACTAAGCCATGGTTACGAGAATTCAAGAAAAGCAAGGAATACTAAAGGAGCTGCTGTGTATCAGTTACTAAAGACACAAGGCAGATGCATTTTCTCATCTTGCACACTTAAGACAACTAACATGAAGCTTTTTATTTTCTTTTTAATAACCTTTTGAAGAAAGGCTGCGTTCTCTATACCTTTGCAAGCATGAAGTTTTGCAATTCAGAAATAATAACAAGTCTTAAATATTTATTACTTCAGCAAAGCTGATAGCTTTTGTTCATAGCAGGAAGGGATATATTCAAACCACAGCCTACAGATGTCCCAGGGACTGTGGTTTGCCTTGAGCTGTCATGGAGAAGGAGAAGAGAAAATATGATACTTTAAAAAGTAAATACGGAGTTAAACTGCCTGTATCAGCAGTGCTCCATTTTGAGGGAAAAGGCAGGATCCAAACAATCTTTTATTTAATTACAAAAAATCAACAGCTTTCTTAACTTGTCAGTGACTTGAGTGATTGTAAAAAAATAACACCTGCTGATATAAATGTTTAATGTCAAACAGCAAATGTTGAAGAGCTGATAAAACAAGTGTGTCACTCATGCCCAAGGAATAAACAATGTCAAAGGCTCTTTTCCTCTCTGCAGACACGGTGTGTCAGAAAATTAATATCACACGTGAGAAGCTTTGGGAGGGCTGCTGTGATAGAAGATGAGGAAGAGGATGGGCCCCTCTCCTCATCTGCATCTCCATGCCGAGCCTGCGGCAGGGTCCATCTCTCGTTTAAGGATTTATTAGTTTATTGCTGATAATCACTGATTTCAGCCATTCTTCCAGTAAACTTGTGTCTGTCTGTAGTTGGTGAACTTCTCTTGAGATGGGCTATAACACTTTCCAATTAATTTTTATTGACACATCTTTGTATTGTTTTAAAAAGAAAACTTCCCAAAGCTGCTGAGGGAGGGCAGTTAATGTTAAAGGTGAGGTGTTTCCAGGGAAAAAAAATTGCTGAATTGTGGAATGAAAAAGCAAACTGGTGAGAAAAATAACCCTCAAACAGGTCACTCTTAACTACTTGACTATGGTTCTTCAGGTAAACAAGCAAGAGCTTTTTTTTAGTCCAGTGGGCGAGCGAGAAAAATATTATTTGGGGAATCCAAATGTGCATTCTGGAATTAAGACATGAAAAAGGGACTCTTTTGGCTCTGCGAAAGAAATTGCTTTTCATAATCACCAAAGGGTACTTCAGGGATTTAACTTCCCAGAACACGGTTCATTTTTACTTTGTTACTGCCCTTGGGAATCAGGTGCACTTACTACATTTTGAGAAATTAAAAGTTTTCTTTTAAGTTTTCTTCAGAATAGGAATTATAACTCTGTGCTTGGATTTTCTGATTTCTTTTTTTTTTATTATTTTCTCTCCCCAGTCACAGGAGATGATAGCTCAGTTTTAACTTTGTAAGCTTTGCTTATTTCTCTGGGGCTGTTCTTCTGTGAATGGAGCTCTACACTTCCCTAACCATTCTGGTAGACCCATCTGCTGTTGGAGAGGAATATAAGGGAAGTAAAGTATCCCAGACTTCATGAAGTTTTCTAATGTAAGCCAAAATTAGTTTCCTTGTGGCGTATGATTTTCAGGAAATATTTGAGGGAGAAAGGGCAGGAGGGGTAAGGGGTTCTTTCAGAAAAACTGACCAGTAAATTATTTTCATTACACTGTTACAGTTGTTCAGCAAGAAGTAAATGTTAATTTTTTTTCTGAAAAGCAGAATGAGGGTTCCTATTCTGTAAATTAAATCAAGGAGGAAAAGCATGAATTAGGAACTCCCAACAATGTTCAGAAGTAACTGGGTATTTAAAAAGTACACATACTAATGCTAACTATTGCCATTGGAAGCAATGGAAGAACTCCACAGACAAAACATGCCCCACTTTAGATCTGTGTCCAAACCTCTTGCTTGAAAATTTGGTCTGGAAATTTCTCAAGAGTTAAATCATCAAATGCTTGATGCTCCTCATTCTGGTCCCAGCTGGGAATCTGGAAAGTGTAATGTTTAAACTGAATATTCACTTTGATTCTTGGAAACGGGAACAAGTTTCATCAAGAAACTGTTTCTTTTTTTATTTTTCATTTCTTTCCCTTTCCTGAATTGGTTTGCCTGTTGCATATCGTTAGCAGATGGGGACACATATGTCATTTCCATAGTCTTCTATTTTGGCACAGGAGCTGCTAATTGTCCCACTTTGACTTGGGAATATTAAGCTTTGTTAATGCATCTCAGGTAATTGTAATTGGATTACGTTCCTGAATTGTAGCCAAGTCAGAGGATTTTCAGTTCATGAGGCCCAGTGTATAATGGTATGTTTTCTGGTTACTTCATGGTTCTTCCAAAGAAACCCATGCCCCAGAATGACAAAACTCATAGGCTTTCAGTGAACAATAAGGTATTAGTAGGGAAACCAACTACACTGCAGTGTGTGCATAAGCTACTCTTCTGCCTTTAAAAATTCTGGGTTTGGACATGTAGTAAATAATACACAAGTAAAGCAGTGAAACTTCCCCTTGCCTTCCTGGCTGCTGGGGACATCTTTGCCTCCTGCACTGCAGAGTGGAATTGGCAAGAAGCAAATCTATATACCAGGCTGAATCCCATTTCCCTGTCTCTGTAATTAAGATGCTATCGTCTCCTAGGATGTTTTCTAAGCAAAGTAATTTTGTTTTCTGTCAACCTGAATTGAATACCTGTGCACCAGCACAAATATTGTAAGATTCGCTTTATATTTTGTCCAAGCTGACAGAAACACTCAGACCTAAGGTGGTGGTGCTATGTTTCATCATTTAAATAAAAAAAAAATTACTGTTAATGTGACAGTCACTGTGGGTTGTTTTAGGTTTTTATTGCTCCCCAAAAGCATTTTGGTTTTTGATAAGTTCTGTAATAAGATTTTTCCCTGCAGGAGAAGCTGTCTCCAGCAGCCTGCCCTAATCCTGTTAGATGAGAGCAGAGATGTTGCAGTCCTTGATGTGCAGGCAGGGGAGTTTTGGGACTTGGTTTGTGCTGATACAATTGGAAACGCTTAATCTAAGCCAGGGGGTAACAGTCATTTAATAGTTTGAGAAGACTGTGACTGTGCTTCTCCCTCAGTGACCTTCTTGGTGTTTGTTGAGAGCGTGCATGGGAACAGCCATGAGGCTCCTCCGTGTGTCACCTTTGCCTCTGAGCCTGGGACATCTATCTGCAGAGCTGCCTGTGGGCTTCCAGAGCTGTGAGACACCTGAGAATGCCTTTGCATGGCAGATTAAAGCAGCAATTGCACGGTGTTCTTCTGCTGCACGAGGACGTGTATGATACTGCTCTGTCATTTCATTTAGCAACAGGACAATGGGAGGGAGAAAAGACAAAACAGAGCCTGAAAGTCTAGGAGACTCAAGGAAAAGAGACTAGTTCCAAGACAGATTTGTAGTAGAGATGTTCACAAAAAGGCTGTTCTGACCCTCCTGCCTGGGGGTGTCCCTTCCTGAAATCAGAAAGGGGAATGAAGATGATGTTGTTTCTGGAGAAGGGTGAAGATAATGAGAACAAGCTGAATTTGATCTGTTTCTTCATTTGATGAATGCAAATGGAGGAATGTGTTCAGTTTTGTAACATTTCCACTGGGCTGGGCAGTGGCGTTCTGTTCTTGCACCCTTGGTTTTGTTTGAAACTGCATCTGCCTCTTGTTTGCAATATAATCTTAAATATTGGCTTGCTGGCTTGTGTGTCCCACTACCCTCTGCTGGAAGAAATGAGGATTTTTCAGCTGTGTCCTTGTGCCCCAGAACAGTCCCAATCCTCCAGAAGTAACGGGCTGTGAACCCGTTTGGGAGGACCCCAGTTCCTGCTGCATCCATTCTGCAGAGAAAAGATGTGGTGTGTCAAATGTTGCTGGCCTTCAGAACAGTGCATGTACACGTGGGCTGTGTGATAGCAGGGGGCTCAACTGGATGTCATGTCCTGTTCTTATTTGTTCCCTTGTCCATAGTTGTTAGGTCTGTTCCAGTTTATGATTAAAGGTGTTGCCAAAATAGGCTGAATCACAGATGATTCTCTTCTGATGTCCTGTCTTGAGGTGACTGGTACCAGCTGGTGGCTTGAGAAGGGGTAAAATGTGCCAAAGCAGGTGGCCACAGGGGCAGGTTCTTCCCAAATGCAAAGTTGGTTTTATATGTTGAAACATGAAGGTTTATTACATTTTTCTTAAATCAGCTAAAGTAATTTTGATTTTTTGTTCCCTTCTTAAAATCTTAATATGTTAGGCCCCTTTATACCAGCTATGCAAATGTTCTTTTTCAGGGTAGTGAGAAATAAGGTATATAAATGTCATACTTCCAGTTCAGGTTTCCATCAAACCCCTTCAGAAGGATATTCCAGAGGGAAATTAAAGATGAGATTCTAAGAGAGGCTTTTGTTTTATTATTACATATTTGCTCCAGTACTTGATACGTGAGAATGTTTACGCTTTCTAGCCTATCTTCTGTATCTGTTTGCAATAGAGGTACCTCTATCTTTGTTTCGTTCATATCTTCTATGAAATATGAAGTCCCTAATCTTTTTGGTTCACATAGAGAAGCTTTGCAATTACTGCAGTTTTGCTGCACCATGTGTTTAGAAATCTTCAAACAAGGGAGTTCAGATTGGAACTGGCTTCCTTTCCCTGCATAAGCAAGCTATTGCATAGATAAAAGAACAGGTGTAGCAGCTCTGAAACATGTTATTCAGGCCATGGACAGGTATTGTTTCCGGATTTCAAAGGCAATACATGATCCAGACAAGTCTGCAAGAACCTCTGGTCTCAATTAGTTGTAAATTTCCTGAACAGCACTCTTCATTTGCGGAAGAGATTTAACTGCTATCAGCAGCCTCACAGGATTTTCCTTCCCCTCCTTTGTACCAGTCTCTGTGTCTGCCCCAGCCCTGCAAAGAGCAGCTGGCAGATTCGGCAGAGCGAGCAGGGTGTTGGGCTGTGTGCCCTCCCCAGACACCTGAGTTGTGGTGGCAGTGTCAGGCTCACCTGAAGCTGGATGGCCCTTCCTGGCCTTCCAGCTCAGGCCATGCAACATCCCTGGCAGGGCTGGCTGGTCACTGCCAGTTCATGAAGCAAGTGGCACGTGTGGTAGAGAGATGTTTTCTACTAGTGACCGCTACTCCAAGCAGCCCCTGCAGCTCTTTTTCAGTGCAGCATTTTAACGAGACACCTTGCTCCCTGATGCAGCCCCGTGACAGGCACCCTGACACCCAGGCTGCCCAGGATTAAGCTCAGACACCTGGGCTGTCTCTGCTGGTGTCCCCTGCTTTTCTTCTTTCTCCCTGCAACTTTGAAAGCACATTATGTTACCCCGTTCTCTGCTAATCCACTGAGGACATGATCACAGGGTTCAGAGCTCATATTGAACGTTTCTTATGCATATTGGCTCATTCTTAATTTAAGTGGCACATACTTTAATCTAATAGATGCTGTCTTTTATTTAGGTAATTGCTCCAGGAGCTGTAAAGGGATGGTATCCCTTGAAATTTAATTTCTTTCTACTGAGCTCATGTGGAAAAGAAATATCTAAAAAAATCAAATTAACTTTTCAACACAGGTAATATAGACTATCTTTTCACTGATGGCACCGCCCCCCTCCTTATCTCATAATATTTCTTTGCCTGTTTCTCTCTCTCATCACCACATACTTAAAATGAACTACCTCACTTCCGCTACACCACTATCTCATGAATTCAAACAGTGAATGTGTACTAGATGTGTTCCGCCAGTATGTGGTTGGGAAATACAGTGAGCAAAAGGTACAAATCCTTCTGTGCCAGTAGCTGGGGTCATCTCAGTGTGTCAGAATTGGGCTGCTGAGAATTTGAACTTGTTCTAAAAAGCAACTCTGTGGGAGCAGCTCACCTCACCTCTCTGCATTGCCAGTTTCATGCATGCATTGACAAGGATGAAGACAACAGGGAAAACAGAACAGCCTTCAGGCAGGGAGGAGCTATCCTGTGCTTTTTTTCCATCTTGGGATCTGGCAAATGCAATTCCATCTATCCTACAAAAACCTGTTTTGCAGATTGCTGGGAGGTCTGGAAGGTCACGCACTAGTGGTGACCAAGTAAATTGTGCTCTTCGTTACTCAGGGAAATGGGATGCTGGTGGACTCAAGATGAGGGGCTGTCTCTTTCTAGCACTGCTATAGTAGATGTGGCATTAATTTAATAGTTCTGATGTTTACAAATTAGAAGCACAAGTTTGCATTACACATGGAGTCTTCGAAAATGCTCAGAAAAACGTGGCTTGTGTAGTGTGTGTATCCCTTTCAGACACTGAATTGTATTTTTGTCCTTGGACACCAGTCTGGGCATCTGGACTGTGATTGTTGCTGGGAGTGGTGCAAGGAGGAGCACAGACAGGGCAGTGCAGCCACATGCATTGAGAACTCTGCTGTGTTATGAATTATTTGTTCCTATGACATCTTTTGAGGTAATTCTCCAATTTCCCATTATCAAGTTTTCTGTGGCTTGAAAGCCATTGAGCTGTTGCAGCACAGCAGTGCTGGTGGCCAGCCATATGCCAACAGAACTGCAAAAGAATTTCACTGGGCAGCAGTGCCTTCTTTTTCTGACCAAATGGATTTAAAACTTTTGGTGTGACAGGGCAACTAGTGTCTCTTCTGCTGTGGTTATTTTGCAGTGATTCCTTATTGCTCTCCTTTTCTGTCATGAAAAGACCACCCATACACTCAGCTCTCTTATTAGCTGCTGGGAAAAGCACGGTTCATTTCCAGCTGCTCAGCGTGATGCTGATAAAAGGTTGGTGCATGTCTGAGAAGCCCTGGATTACACTTGTCCTTGCCACTCCCAGTTTGCATGGCATTTTAGGCTTTGCAAAGTCCAGGGCTGAGAAAGGAAACAAAAGGGGTTTGTCTCTGGATCTCTGCACTCACTCCGTGTACCTGCACTCAGCATCTGCTCTGATTTACTCTGCACCAGCAATTGGCTCCTTCCCTGAGGCACCAGAGCATTTACTGCTGCTCTGAGTGATGCTGCTCATCCCCATTAGACACTGGAAGTGCTGTGAAGAACTAGTGCCTTACTTTGATGTGAGCATTATCCTTCTTCTAATACAAACATGTTATTGTGTCCTCTGAAATCCGGCCTGACTAGACCCCAGAATCAATGTGCAATGAATGCGTTCCATTTGAGGTGCAAATAAAGAGCTGGGTGTTTCAAGTGCTGCTGCACTATTACAGCATGTTCCTTAGAGGTATATCAAAACAAAAACTCTGTCCTGGGCCTTCATACGTGCCAGTAAGTGCAAACCGACTCTGGGTAGGTCCTTAGCTCAGTGCAGGGCAAATATCAAAGCAGTGTGTAGAGCAGGGTTTGGTAGGTGTGACCTGTGTTTGCAGGTGAGCCCAGCCCCTGCCTGCCCGAGCACTGCTGCTGGGAGTGCAGCTCCCGGCAGTAGCCCATGGCTTGGCTGCATCTGGGGCTGCTCCAGCAGCTTCCTGGGCTCACAGCAGCTACTGGGTAATGCAGAGAGCATCTTTGCAAAGCCTGTGCATTGAGTCCAGCCCGGTCCAGCCCTGTCTGCTCACTGTGCAAGTGATGCAAAGTCACACTGTGGGGGTGGCTCACAGGAGCACGTCCTGCCTGCTGGCTGCAGGGTCAGCCTGTGCCTGTGCAGTTGGTCTGGGATGGCTGGTCAGCTTCTGAACCTGAGGGTGATGGGTGTAGTTACCCCTGTGGTTGTCTCGCTCAAATTTGGTTATTAGTATGTTTGTTCTGTATATTTCTCCCACATGAGGTCACATGACTATACAGTCTTTTCTCAGATTCTTGGAGACTGTTCCAAAAGGGAGGAAGGGAACGTGATCCAGAGCTTTCAAGCAGCTCTGTGAAAAGGGTAGAGTGTATTTTACTTTGGAGGTGATGTGTAGCCCAGGTAAGATTTTTCACCCAGGACCGTTTTATCTCAAGTTGACTTTTTAATTGATTTAGCTCCTCTGATCTGTACATTGCCAGACACGAACCACCAGCCTTTGGCTGGAGTCCAGAGTGTAATGGAAAGTTCACTGAAACCTCATCAGCTCTTGTTAAACGTGAGTGAATTCCATCCCAGCACACTTCTTGTGAATAATTAAACACAGTTATGCAGGTGATGGATTTGAACCTCTATCTCTAGCGTTCATCTATAGTTCAATTCACAAGGGTTTTGGTGGTGGGATTTCAGGGGATTTTTGCCTCTTGTGATGAATAACTGCACCTGACAACTCAGGGTGGGTGTTCTGGTAGCTCCCATTTATGACCAGCATGAGCTGTTCCATTTAGCACTCAGCTCTCGTAATTTACTGCTTTTCAGTAATAAATTGTCCAGTGTTTACTTGTCCTCTTCCCATTTTTTAGTAACATTTGTATTTGTTATCCTTTGCTTTGGTATCACTTTTTATCACTAGTGCCGTACTCACAGTGAGTGCTATGGCAACAATATATTATCTGCAGTCTTGCCAGTGAGTCAGATATGGTGCAGAAATCAGTTCATTTGTAAAAATCTCATGTGCAGAGCTGAGCAAAGGACTTGGCTATCTAGAACCTCCTGCTATTTTCACAAGACCTGCCGTTCTCTTTCACACTGGTTATGACACTCAGATAAATTCTCTCCTGACTGTTTCCAGTGATGCCTTGTTAAACCTACAGATGTCTCAGCACCTTGGAAAGTATTTTTAGATGCACAGTAATCTCCAGGCTATCTTTGGTAGTGACAAAAAATGGAAAATGAGCATTTTTTTCTCCTGTTACTATTCCAGAAAGGTACTTTTCTGTGATTTCAGGGTAGGGAAAAGCGTATAAATGGAAAAATCTTGCCTAGACTGGGAAATGGGAAAAATGTATTAGATTTGCACTAAGACTAAAAGAGCTCTGCCCTTCTCTGCTCTGTGGTGCAGACTGGGCCATGTACAGCCTTCAGGATGCTGGCTTGCACCTTCTCTGTCCCATGTGCACACTGGTGGAATGGGCTTTAAGGTACAATGTTGACATCTAATTCCAAATTCTTCTACAGTGTGGGTGTTCAGAATCAGTCCGTTGATAGCCCTTTCGTTTATGGTCCAGCTGGTACAGTACTAGATGAGGAGGACCTTTCTCTCTGTCCCTCCTTTGCTTTATCTTCCCAGCCATCCTTATGCCTTACAGGGCAGGGCAGCTTTTGAGCAGCCCAGGACCAGGTCCAGCTCCTGCTGGCTGTTCGGTTGCTGTTAGAAATGTTAAATCTTTGGTCAGATGTTAGAAATTGTTTACATGGATTTTACAGTACCCACATGTTTTTAACAGTCAGGGTTTGGCCAGAAACTCTTGGAGAGGAATCAAACCAAGACAGGCTGCTACAGACTTGTGGACATTGTTTGAAAATTTCCAGTGAAATTAGTACTTTGTGCTTAGTCAAATTATGTTTGCTTGTTGACCCCTCTTACCTAATTAGTCTGTACTTCACTGAGCTACTTCTATTTACATGCACTGAATCAGTTATTTCATGTTACCATTTTACCACTGTAATGGTGAAAGAAGTAGATTTAAGAGATGCTTTTTTTTTCCATGTTATAACCCCATACTTTGTGATTTGTGCAGAAATTGTTTTGTTGCACATCAGTCATCTGTCTGAGGCTGAGGGAAGGTTGTGTGGTAATCTTAGATCAAATATTAGGGGCAGATGAGCAGCCAGTTTGACAGTCATTGGGGTCTTCTTATTAGGTGTGGATAAGCATCCAAAGTTTGGATGCCCATCTGCATTCTTGAGGTTCCCACATCTTCTCTGTGCACTGCACAAGCAGCTTCAAGAAAGGGAAAGGTTGTAGCCTCCTGCTCCATGTCCTGCTCCTTGTTTTTTGGCCTCCAGACAGCCTGTGCTCACATATAGTGCTCATAGCAGGGTGTAAAGGGAACCACTGACCTTGTTTAGCAGGTGAGTCACAGACACATCCTCATGTGACAGCTCAGCAGCAGGAGCCATGTGCCCCATCCCTGCCCAGGTCAGGAGAGGGTGGTGGGTGCCCCGAGCAGGGCTCCAGGGAAGTGAACACCAGGGCCACCAGCCTGGCCCTACAGAGAAGCTTAGGGATTTTCAAAATCAAAGGTGATCCCTTCTGTGTCCTGCAGTGAGAAAGATGGGCTGGCAGTAGTTTGGTCTCATTTGCAAAATAACTGGGGCGGTGGGGGAAGCAGATGGATTTCGGTCACTCTGCAAGCCAGTGTGAGAGCCAAGACCAAAACCTGGTTCCTGAAATCCCATACTCCATCCTCTGTGGCTCTAAGCATGTGTAAGGTTTTAATGAAAAACAAATCTTCATTTAGAGCAGGATTCAAGAAAAATGTCCTATTCAATTACTTAATTATAGATGAACTATAATTATAAGACACAAACATGTCTCGCTACAAAGCACCAAGCAAAAAAGCAGAAAGGATTATTTGTTTAATTTAGCAGAGGAAGGCAGCTGATCATGCTAAGTCTCTCTGACATCTAGCAAGTTGTGTGATCCTATTTCTTAATCTTTTTAACTTTCTGTTTTATTAGGGTTTCAAGAGCAAATAGGATAAATGAGATTAAATCTGTCACCCTGAATTATTCTCCTCTGAGTTATGAACAGAATCACTCTATGTCAGAGAAGTGTAATTATGAGGGAAATGCTGCCTGTGTAATTGTGCGCTTTGTTCGGAAGAGTTTGAGATCCCTCATTACCTCTGGTGTTGCCGTGGTGGTGTGTGCTGGCTCTGGATTTCTGCAGTAAACAAAGCCAAGGGAAGTTTCTCTCCTGATGTAGCGTGGCTGGTACCTGCAGGTCTTCTGGTTCAAGTGAAGAATCCAAAGTAACTTGGAATAGGAAATATATATATATATACACACACATATAAATATATATCTGTGATTCTGCAGGTGCTCCAGCAAACATAAAAGGTACAACTTTCTTTGACAATACTGAAGCTGTAATAGAAAAGCTCTGGTTAGTTTTTTCTCTCAGAAAAAGATCTGGTGGTGCTCCATTAGGGGATTATACACTGCTCTTGCTCTACCTACTTTATATGGCCCTATAAAAGTTGTGGTATCCTTCTTGCTGTATAATTCCACTGTGAGATGAGTTGAAGACACAAGACTGTAGCCTCTTGAAATTTTGGGTTCGCCAACCATAGAAAGCTTTGAATTTTCTGTGTTGTTTATCTAGATTCACAAAAACTTCTGTTAGGAAAAAGCAAATGAAAAGTTCAGCTAGGTTTGTCCCACAGACAGGCATAATTGCTGCTGGAAGCAGATCTCCTGGAGAAAGGATATGCACAAAGTAAAAAGAAACTCACTACGGGTCCTACTCAAACATTTCTGCAGTTTCCTTCCTGAGGCAGAGGGGCAGAAGCCAGATTTTTGCGTGATGGATTAGTGATCAAACAACCTGCTAGGCTTGGATTAGATTTTCTGTTATTTTGCCTAAAACTATGTGGGCATTAGTGGAGAGGGACAGGGAGGATACATCATTTTTGTGAATCCTGGTATCAATTTTGTTGTCTTTTTCAGACCTTTTTACAGTTACAAGCCAGGACTTGATCTCCACATCTGTTTTTGTTGGCCAGTCTAGTTTACAAATGAGGCCCCTTTTGTTCCATCTAATTTTATGTAATCTGTGATGCTGCATAAAGATTCTGGGAAGAAGAATTGGAAGGATTGTGAACTGACCTTGTGGCTAGTATGTGCAGTGACTCACTTTGTCCTTTATTTCAACTTCCGTGAAGTCTTTTCAGATACACTATTTACCCATTAAATGAGCTGTTCAGTTTAGCTTATGGCTAAAGTTTTTCCTAATATTTTGATATATTTGTTGGGAACATGACAAAGTAAATCACAAATGAGAATGTTAACGAATGCTTACATTAATCATCTGAGACAGTCTCTCTCATTATAATCTTGTTCAGAGTAACTAGTTATCTGTAAGAAAAGGTTTCTGTCCTTTAGTTTGCCAACTTGTGTGACTGCTGCCAAGGAAATCTCTCTCCATGCTTGACAAGCAATGGGTAACTTCATAATCTTTCTCTGTGCGGGCAGTTCCTTCAAGGGAAGAAATTAAGTCAGTCCATTACTGAATCTAATTTTACTATAATTTAGAGGGAAGAACCCTTCCCTGAGTAGAATTGATTCTATAACTGCTTACTTCAGGATTTATTCTACTTTCCTCCAAAGGATGTGGCAGAAACCGTTGTTAGTGACGGTGCTTGGCAAGGTCATTGCAGCACATTTCCTGGCAAGTGAGAAACTTCTGCCTTGCTTTGGTTTTCAGACACTGGCAGCTGCTCTGAGGCAAACTGAGCATGGCAGCAAGTCGGTATGACCTCTCTTGCTTGTTGAAATTCCACCTCCTGGGAAATGGAAGGTTCTTAGGGTACCTCATGGTGTCAAGCTGTCTTCAGCTTTGTTTTTTCCTTCTCCCCTTGTCAGCCTGGAGGTTTGGCCCTGGCCACAGACATGTCTTGCTCTTGGTTTTACAGTTCATTTACCTTGGGTGGGACTTGTCCATCTTTTCCTCACTCCAGGTCAGGCTGATTGAAGCACACACAAGGAAAGGTCCTTTTCAAAGCAGTTTGCAGCAGTTCAGTGTTAAAAGCCTGGCTATGAAGAGGAGGGGAGCGCAAAACAATCTTTTCCTGTGTGTTCTCAAAGAAATGGGAGAGGAAAATGTGGTGCCCTTCTGACAGTGGCCACAAGAGCATGTTTAACAGTGTTCTTTCAAGGTCAATAACACCATTCTCAGCTGTTCAAAACAGCCTATCAGTAGCAAACCCAGTGTGAATTAGATTTGGAAGAAGGCTGCTTGTTTGTTGTTGTTTTTTCCTTCTTTCCACAGACTTCAGCCTGGCAGACGACCAAGTTCAGCCGTAGATGTAATTCAGGCAAAATACAACCCGGACTACATGGGCCAGTGTACGATTTATGCCAATGGCAGCAAGGCATTGGTTCTGAGTGGCTGCTCAGCAGCTTTGGAAGAGCCCCTGGTGGAAATCTAAGGAGCAACTCACTCAGGGGTCTTTTTTCAAAGACATACTTGGTCCCACATTATTCTGTATTTATATTTGCAAGGGTCATGAGATTGATCAGATTTTTTCCTTCAGCAACCCTGTAACACCCAACCTCCTTCTTTGGACAAGAGAAGTAGGTTTGGGCTGGTGTTTAGAGAGGCTGTGAATGGCTGAGTGAATGCACTCTGCTTTTTTTTGGGTGAAGCTGCCTGCAGGACAGGCTCTTTGCTGCCTCGGTTCTGCCCTTCTCTGCTGGTGGGGAGTGTTCTTCCTTGGCAATTAGAATAGTTTTCCTGTAATTAACAGCCATTTCCTCATACTCTATCCAAAGTCTCTTATTTTTTTTCTCTTTTACCCTTTATCTTCAGTTCCTCTCAGTTGCACTCGCTGGGTGAGCAACAGGTCTTTCTGGTGTTTCTGAATATTGCACACGTGTGAGATGCCATTCGCTTTTGTTTTGATACTGCATTTTTATTTTCTGCTGACACCTGCGAAGCCTGTGCTTGGTCTGACAAAACTTTCCCTCAAGGAGATGTTTTGTAGTGTTGGTTCTGAGTGTTGAAAAACAGTAAGGGAAGCTTAGTGAGAAGTGAGTGTGATTCTCTTTGCCCCTGCTTTGGGGATCAGTGGTTTGAATCCTGTTCTGCTCTGCACTAGTGAAAAGTGAAAGTAACACCAGCTGCAACGAGGCTGTAGAGAAGGTAACAGAAATGCAACAATGGGATGAAGCTTTTACACAGAACAGCAAAATGCCAGGTTGCAAATAAGGCTATAGGGTGGCAAAGCCCTATGAGTCCTTTGAACAATTGGTGCTTTCTGTGCTCTGGAACAAAGCAGCTTTACAGAGAGTGTTGCAGTGGTCGCTGAAACTGGCCTGGTGGAAATTTCTGTTACATTGCAAATTCAGCCTTGCTGCATGGCCGGTGGGGTGGGCACGAGAGGACTGCTCTGTGTGATGATGGTGAACGGGAAGAACTACATGTTAGAGCTGAAAGAGCCCTTACCCGAAACTTTGTTCTCCACAGGTGCCCCTGGTTGACAAAAGCCATCTCCCCAGCCATCCCAGTATACAATGGGCTCGTGTTCTTGTTTGTACTGGCAAACTTCAGCATGGCAACTTTCATGGACCCTGGAGTTTTCCCACGAGGTAACAGAGAATGGGACTGTTGTGTGTGTGAGGGGGTGGGTTTGAAAATCCAAGCCAAAGGAGGTGCCAGGTATCCAAACACACTGGTCGCTAACTAATCCCCCTTTGTTTTCCTTGTATTCTTTCTTGTAGACTTTATCTATTATACTCAGCTGGCAGCAGAAATGGGATGGCAGTGAAATGCTGGGTACTCTCCAACTCTCTCAGAGGTGTCAGCTGTCCTTGCACTTGCTCAGACTGGCAGTCAGGGCACAGGGTTTCATAGGATGGTTCTCCTTGAATAGCTCTCCTGAGTGATGTGATTTTGATTGCTATCCCCTGTGTCATGCTGGCACACTGGATTTAAGTCACTGTCTTCACAAAAGGTAGCAGAGCATGGCAGAGGGAAGAGGCTAAACTTTCCAAAACAGTTTAATCAAAGCAGACTATCCAGAATACCTTAAAAGAAATGCGAAAGCATTGAGGGCTAGAAAAGATAATGATTAAGGCTTGCCTTAGAGTGTCTAAAAATGCATACATTTAGAAATGTATTCCTGCTTAAATTAGTACTGATTCACAGCTGATTAAATAGGATAAAGATCGCTCAGCTTTTGTACTGGGAGCCACAGTGCAGCTATCTCTTTTAACACGTCCTAATGAGAGAATTATCACCTCATTTTATCTGTCTTCCAATAATTATTCACTTACAGTTTGCAGCAGAGACTGCTCTAGGCAGTCTGTCTAAACCAGTGGATCTGTGCTGTCTGCAAGCTGTGCTTTTTCACTTTTATTCACTGAATTCAATATCTATTTTGAATTGCTACCTGGCAAGAGCAAGGTACCTGTCCTGCTGGCTTCCCTGAATAGCAAGTGCCAGGTTTCATCAGGTGGCAGGGTCTAATGATAAGCATCTGTCTGCCATTCCTTTCAGCTGAAGATTCTGAACCCCTGGTTAAGTGTTGCAGCACTCCAGTTAAGCAAATAATTGTGTGTAAAGGCAAACTCATGCAAAGGCAAGATTCAGTCACTTGTGCAAGTTCAACGTATTCAGTGTATAGGTGCTTAAAGGTGCAAATGCTAGTGAGTTTCAAAAGAACTTAAGCACCTAGAACTTAAGGAGTTTCCTGGACTTTATAGTTTCTTTATCTCAGCAGAGCTAGCAGTGAGTGGTTGATTAAACATGCTTGGGATGTGAAGTTATTGAAGGCATCAATGCTCTCTGCCTTTGCTAGGAAGAAAGATAGAATAAAGTTGTTCAGTTTTGAAAATCTCAGTTTGAGAATCCAGTATCTTTGTGCAGGGCAGTTCCCTCAGAGCAAAGCCTGCAGTGGACATCACCATGCCCTGGGAGTCATCAGTACTGAGTATGTTGTCCATTCATACCTTCCTTGGCACTTCTCTAACTCCCTTTTGCAAACAAGTTCTTCTTTTTGGACTTTGCATTTAAAGAAGAAACACACAGGGAGAATCAAGTAGAAGCTCCCTCATCACCTTCCCTCCCTTCCATCTCCCTTTACATGAGGGAGTCAGGAGCAAAGCAGGAAGAGGAGGAATTCCTACAGCTCACCACTTTTCTGTCTCTTAGTTTGTGGCCTTGGCCTTAAATCTCTGTACTGTGCCTGTGCCTTGTCTGGAAGATGCTGGAAACAAGGGGAGTGGGGAAAGGACGAGAAAAGGGATGGAGTCATCCTGGAAGAAAGTGATGGAGTAGGAGTTTAGATGTGTGAAGGAAGCAAACTGATAAGGAAAAAGATGGAAAAGACTATAAATATCAGTGCTGGGAAGAAAGAGGAGACGTTATTTCAGATCATAAGTGTGCATGAGAAAAAGGCTTGTCACCACCCCCCACCGCCCGCAGGGCTGCCAGTGCAAGGAGTTCAGAAATTGTAGGAGTGAATTGAAAATGAATATACAATCAGTCTATTTGCTTTCTGTTACTGAAATCAGGGTTAGTCTTCTGGGTTTTCAAGCTTGTTAGCACATTTCTGATAGTTAGGAATTTACTTCAAAACCGGAACAACAAGTAAGCAATACAAAAGCTGAGATTCTAATGAAATTATGCAATTCCTTTAAAGAAGCCACCAAAAATCCTAAAATATGTTATAAAAACATGAGACTTGGCTGCTCTGTGTCAGTGGATCAGAGTATGAGAATTTGTGTAGAGACATTACTATGTCAATGTATTCTTCTGCTCAGGCCACTGGAAACTGGAAATAAGCACATTTTTGGCTATATCATATGAGCTTACAGGTTCTCTGGCAAATAGAACTTGGACTGATGATAGAACTGGGGCTGTGGAAACCCAGCTTCTTGAAGAGGGCCTCAATCAAACTCCCGGATTTCTTACTAATTTTTGAATATTTTTTTAATTTGGTGGTGCTCTGAATGTTTCAGGTATGAATCAGGATTGGCTCTGTGGAGTGAATTGCTGGTAATTACACCAAAATGAATGAAAAGTGTTAAGTTACTGAAATTGGGTCTGCCCTGAAAAATCTGATTTACAGTTTAGGTTGAAACCATAGTATCTCAGTGTTCATTGCTAACTAATTATACCAACTACAGATTAGGGTTAGGGTTAGGTTTATGGTTAGTGTTAGGGGTAGGGGTAATATGTGGTTGTGTTAATTAGTGGTAGTGGTTATTAGCGGTAGTGGTAATTACAGGTAGTGGTTATTGGGGTAGTGGTAATTAGGGGTCACAGGCAGGATGGGCTCGCTAGCCTCCCGGCAACCATCCTAGGAGAAGGACAGCTCTAACTTCAAACCTGGGCCGATGGATCTCGCTTATTCCTGTAAGGCCATCCATCTGTGAGAAGGATACTCTAGCCAAACCTACATCCTGAGGATTTCCCTGTCACCATCCAAGCTTGCTTGGCCCGGGCAGATGAACCTTAGGAGTAAAGGGTGGGGCCAGTTCTGCGCATGCTGTGCCTCACCTGAAAAATCCATTGCACAGGCTTTAAGGGTTCACCCACACTTGCAAAGCCCTGTAGCGACAGGTGAGGGACCAAACGGCAGGTGAGAAGGTGCACTGGAAGCTGCAGCCCCAACCCTGCATCCAGGTGGTTCAGGACATTGGGTGCCTGAGACTGACCTGGAGATGACAGTCTGGTTTGGCAGCATCCTGAATGACCAAGCAGCCTTTTTCAAGGAGAGCACTGCT